>CM046038.1:43592341-44014841 GCA_025215565.1 Flaveria ramosissima
TAGGTTTGTATCTCAATTCATTTAATGTAAGTATGGTGCTATAATACTGACATAATTAATCAAATAATATTTACTTAATGTAAGTAAGTTCCCATGCATGCATGTAAGCATGCATACGTACCACATATATATATATATATACATATATATATATATATATATATATAATATATATATATATATCACATATATATATATATATATACATATATGTATATATGTATATATATGTATATATATGTATATATATATGTCTATATCTATGTATGTATATATATCTATCTCTCTCTATCTACTCTCTCTTATCTCTCTCTATCTCTTCTCTCTATCTATCTCTCCTCTATATCTCTATTCCAGACTCCCCCCCTATCCTTCTAAGGGTTACCAAATAATGTAATATGTCATTATGAAAATTTCTTAAAACATTAATTTGTCTAACATTAGTTTTTAGGGTTGTTACAATACTTAAAAGAAATATAAGACAATTATAGAGTGAATTATATAAAAGTATAATTAAAAATATTAGAAAGATTAAAATACATACATATAAACAATTTTGAGAGTAGCGCCGTTAAAGTATTGGCGTAATTATGAATGGCGCTTGATTTTAATATAATTGTAATGGTTTTCGCGTTATATAACCCTACCACATCACACTTTTAACGCCTAATTTAGTTTTACTACGGTGAGTCTTGTGTTTACGTTTGAAGGGAGAAAAAAGGAATTAGTAAAAATATTATAGTTTCCCTCTAGTTTGCTATCCGGTCTCTCTCTATTTTTCTTGGACCATTTGATTAACGATTCGGTTCGTATCACTCAACTGGTCGCAGGGAAGATTGGTCAGAACCTTGCTACGTTGTCGTTCAAGGCGGGATAGTGGTGATAGTGTGAAATCGATCGGAAGTGGCTAGGGTTGAATAATGAAATTGTGCTACCGTAATAGGGAAGTAGAAAGATGGATCGATTCCTCTACATGAAAATGCGATTGTGTTGTGTGTGAACAACTAGGGTTTCCTAGTTAGTAATATGTGTATTGTATTTTTTTTAAAAATAAAATATAAACAAGTCTTTAACTGGTTCTTAGCAGGTTAATGGGTATTTAAACTGTTTAGACATCAATTTTATCATGTCTTAACGTGTCGATCTTTTAATGACACGAAACATGTTAAGCCCAAACACGAAAACTGCTAGTTTCGTGTCGTGTTGTTTGTGTTAACATGTTCGTGTTAAAACCCAATTTTCTAGTTTGAATATTTACGATTTTGAGTGTTTCCGAGTCCCTGTTTGATTTATGCTTCTGTTCGCGAGTGTTCTAAAGCTTCGACTTCCATTCCTGTATGCAAAGGAAGTTTGATTGTATTTATATATGCTATGGTCAAACAAGGATTTAATAGTTTTATTGGTTTTAATTGCAATGAATACCAACCAAATTGAGGACTACTCAATGTTTACTCAGATTACATAGAGATAATTCTTTATGAAGTATGATTTGTTTTTTGAAAATTTCAAGTATTCTTGTTGAAGATGTAGTAACCGTAAATGTCCCTGTTTCCTTTTTGTGTTTGTGTAAGAAGTGAAAAAGATCACTACCCTGTTTTTATTATGTGTTTCAAACGAGATGAACAAGGGGTATTAAACCCTTGGTCAACATTTTCTTTATGGGCCAATGCTTATTCTATGGAATGAGCCCAACAACTAATTAATGAGCCCAAATCCAGAAAAATAGATTAGCTCACTTAGTGTTAAGATTGATAATATAACTGAAACCTTATTTTGGTATTTTTATTAAAAAATGTTATGTTAGATTTTAATGTAATCATTTAAACCAAGACTAAATCAAAATTGGTGGCAAGCATCATGTTTGATTTATTTGGTGCAGTTTTAATTAATCTTAATCGAATTAAGTGTTGTTAGTATAATGTTTGTCGATTGGAACTTGGATTTCATGTCAAAAGTTTGGCTAGAATTGGACTATTTGATTCAGCATTGCTAATGGTGAATTAATTTCATGTCAAAAGTTTACTATATTAGAAACATTTTAGAGAGAAGACTTTAATCATTGGAAAAAATACATTTTTGTTGACTATTTTAAAGGTTGTTTTTCTATTGAATACTCTTTGTCCGGAATTGGTGGATGATTATTTAAAGATACTAAATTTATTTGTAATTTAAATATTTGATAAAATAAAGTTAGCAGTAAAGATGTTTATTTACGTAATCAAATGGTGTTGTTGGGTCATGGTTCAGGTTACAACTAATTTATTGGATATTTATAGGCCGGGAATACCCGTTGGGTTTTGAAGTAATAAGAACTCGGTTTGGGTTTACTTTTGGATTCAAAAGATCCAATGAGTAGTAAAAATTATTCAGTTAAAAAATATGTGTCATTTCTTTCTAAATCATTTTATGTACAAGATGGCATGCTTGCATGGTAGGTAGATTCAGGTTTTAAGAGTCATGCGTGCAAGAATTTAAAATTGTTTGAGGAATTTGAACTAGTTGAAGTTTAATTAATACTATGAATGGAAAAAATAGCAACTGAGCCTATCAATGGATTTCTAAATGTTCAACTTGTATTTACTTCCGGAAAATAAATATGTTTGGGTATTTAGAAGAATTTATTATCTGGTATTGTGTTAAAGGTCTATGGTTATAAGCAAGTGACCGAGTAAGATAGCTTTATCTTGTCTTGATTTAAAACTTTATATTGCATGTTTAAACTTAATTACTAATGTGCCATTTGGTTTTGAATCTATTTGTATGACATCACCATCTTGTAGCAAAGTAAATTATGTTTCCAACTTGTGGCATGCTAGATTAGGTAATGTGAATTACTTTAGAATGAAACACATGCCTATGATGAGTTTAATACCGGTTTTTGATATGAATCATAGTAAATGTCATACTTGTGAGTTAAGTCATATTACAAGGAAATTGTTTAAAGATGTTAAAAGGAATTCTAAGGTATTAGAACTCATTAGTTCAAATATGTGTGATTTTCATAGCTCGCCTTTACTAGGTAATAAGTAATATGTTTTATACATTAAAGTAAATGATACGAGGGAGTTGGGATAAGGATTAAAAGGAGTAACAATAGTATCTTCATGACTTAAAGTCTTATTATATTGAAAAAGTGTTAGAAAAATTCAATCATTTTAATTGTTCTACTATTAGAACTGCCATAGAAAATAGTATTAGACTTATGTCATATTCAGGTGATTCAATATCAAATTAGAGTACTCAAATGTGACTGGATGTTTAATAACGAATAATGGGGTACCCATTCGAATTTATTTGACAAAAGACCTCAGGGTGAATGTGTTTAACTAATCCTCAAATCTGTGCAAGAGGTAGTTCCAGAATTATTTTTTTTTGTTTTTGGTCTGGAACACCATTCATTCGTATGACATTGTAACGCCCGGAAATTTCCTTTGAAGCCGACAAAAGAAGAAAAAGAAATAAAGTCCGAAGTCGAGGGACCAAACCCGCCAACGAGAGAAACTTCGATGCACGGGAGTATAAAAGGGGAGAGACCCCCATTCTTCCCATTTTTCCAAGAGAAGAGAAGGGGAAAGAGGAACACAGTTGGTTCGGAAGGATTCGAGCGTGGAAATCGACGTGGAGCCAGTCAAATCGAAGCTCTACTCGTCGGGATCGTTAAGGTGAGTTCTAGGACCCCTCTTTTACACGTTTTCAACTGATTTTGGGGCTGGAACACATCTAAAAATCTAGTTTCGAGTTTTTGGGTAAAAACCCGTTTTTATGCATGTATGTATGTGTACGATGCGTTTGAGGCTTGATTTCTTGCTTGGTTATGCTTGAATGAGAATGTGGTATGTTTCCCTAAGGTTTAGAATGGTTGATTCGAGCTTAAAAGAGGCGTGGAAGGGGTTGGAGGCCGAAACCCGCGGCTGCTGTCGAGTGAACTGCATTCTGCACCAGCTAGGGCTAGGCGACCGACTAGAGGGCGATTGGAGGCCATTCGGCCGATTGGAGTGCGACTGAGGTCCATGCGCACGCTTGCCATGCGACTGAGGTCCATACGCACGATGGTCATGCGACTGAAGTTCATGTGTTGGGGAGTCATGCGATTGAAAGATTGTGCGACTGAGGTTCATTCACACAAAGGTGATGCGACTGAAGTCCATGCGCCTGAAGGCCATGCGACTGAGGTTCATTCGCACAAAGGTATGCAACTGAAGCCCATACGCCTGAAGTCATGCGACTGAAGGCCATACGCATGAAAGTTATGCGACTGAGAGTCCATACGCATGAGGTCCATTCTCCCATAGTCCATTCGCATGGATACCCATTCGCCTAAGTGTTCAATCGCCCTGAAGGCCATGCGACTGGAGGGTGTCCATACGCCCGAATAGGGTTTATGCGCATAGGAGTTTTTGAGGGACTTTGAGAGATGATGGTCGAGATGAAATTCCTCGATGATGTGATGGGCATGGAGGTATAAGGTGACGTGATGATGATGAGCTAATGATGATGATGATGATGATGATGATAATATGTATGCCGTTATGTGTGATGTTAGGCATGGCGGTGCGTGTGATGATAGTAGGTATGATGTGTGTGACGTGATGTATGATTGATGCGTATGTATGATGATGCTGCATGTTTATGTTTATGTTTACGTTCCTTAACATGTATGTTTATCTTTCCTATGGCTTTATTATTATGATATGAATGAATGAATGAAATAATATATGTAACGTAAAGTGGAAAGAAATGAAACGTCTTGCATGCATCGGATAACGGGTCCTTCTTTGTGATTGACCATAATGTAGAACCTCTACCGCTTCCCCTAGTACTGTGGGGGGCATACGTTTAGCTGTTCATTTATTGACTTCGGCCCAGTAGCTATGACTGATCGATTACCTCTAGTACTGTGGCATACGTTTAGCTATTCACTTATTGACTTCGGCCCAGTAGCTATGACTGATCGGCTATCCTAGTACCGTGGCATACGTTTAGCTGTTCATTTATTGACTTCGGCCCGGTAGCTAGGACTGACCAGGGTGTAGCATATGGTATTGGTACGGATGATGTCCGATGTGCAAGTAAAGTTATATGGAACGAATGAATGAATGAATGAAGAAGATAATAAAGATATTATCTATGCGTACGTATAATGTGTGATCATGCAAATGTAACGAATGGTTTTAAAAGAAAGTAAAGTATGTTTTATTATAAAACTAGAACTCACTTAGCAACGCTGACTTTTATGTGTTTCCAGTTGGCAGGTAAAGTTGCTGAGGATGGCACCGTGAAGCTACTCAGCTCTTTTTAGGATGGCATTCTTTTGATTAATGTTTTTGCATTGTAATGCGAACAAACTATTTTGTAATGAACGTTGTATTAACTTGCAAAAGCATTTGTATAGAAATGAAAGCTTACTTTAATGTTCCGCTACGATGTTTATGAAATAAAATTGTAAAAGTATGTTTTATGTGCGATGAATGACCAACTGTAAGCGTCCCGGAAACGGGGCCTTACAAGTTGGTATCAAAGCCAAAGTTTAAGTGAATTGGGTAAATATTTTCAACAACCTAATCTTAAACTGAGAATGGGACGGAAAGGGGAATGGATGCCAAACTGAGTAGCTGCGTGCCATCAGGTATTTTCTTAAAGTTAACCGGTTTTATGTGCGCATGGTATGTGGTTATGTGTTGTATGTAGATTTGAATACTGATGTAGTCAGGACAGGTGATACTCGGGGTATGAAGAGTAAAGTAAGTGGCTAATCACAACTGGCCACTGTAATTAGGGACTTACTATACTTGATATAACCTGAGTTGTTTCCTTGAATGACCGTGTTGGTGTTTGAATCTTTCAGTGTGAGTTAGAGAATGGTCGGTGGTAGATCGTCGAGGGCTGTGTCAGGTGAAGGTTGTGGTGGACGTGGTGCTGGATCGCGTGTCACGATGAGCATGACAAGGGCTGCTGAGGTGGCACCCGAAGAGCCTGGAACCCATCACCCGGAATGCGGTGATGATAGTGCTAACCTGAGGACCGCAATGAAAGATGCTGTGGTTGCGGGAGTTCAACATGCGATGCAGACGATTCTGCCGTTGATGGTGACTGAGGTAATTAGGGCGGTGAAGGAGACGAACATGATTGAAGTAAACAAGGAGTGTAGTGACGACAAGAATTTGAAGGAAAGCGGGTTGAGCGTGAGAGTTTCACCCCAAACAACAAGACTGCGAGGGTGGATGACCGACGTGTGGTCACATCTAAAATGGGGGTGACGGGTTGTGGTAACTGTGGACGAAAACATCTCGGGGAATGTAGATTGGGGACCAATGTATGTTTCCGTTGTGGAAAGACCGGCCATGTGGCAGGAGAGTGTGGGGTGGTACGGTGCTATAACTGCCGTGGAAGGGGGTCACATAGCAGGGACTGCAAGGCACAAGGGGGGCAGAGAGTTCGAGAGCCAAGAAGACGACCAGAACTGGAGGTCAGGGGGCAAGTGCCGAGCTTCCATGATGACTTAGGAGAAGGCTAGTACGGACCCCGATGTGGTGTCAGGTACGTTTTGAGTAAACCAAACTCTAACTTCGTTGTTAGTTGATTTTGGCGCGAGTAAGAGTTTCGTTTCTCCTGCCTATTGTGCTGAGTCGCCCATTAGGGGTAGAGGTATTGATAAGCCCTTCAATGTAGAAACTGCCATAGGTAACTCTACCAGGGTTTCGATGCGATAGAAGGCCGCGACGTGGAGTTAGAGGGTCATAAATTTTCAGTTAGACCATTCGTGATGACCTTAGGCGGTTTCGATGTAGACCCAGGAGTGTATTGGTTGACGGAATACGAATCGAACATTGTGGGTCGCAAGAAGATGATACGAGTGACAACGTTCTACAGGAGTTCGGTGACGGTTTTTGGTGATCGGGTCACGACGATCTCGGAAGCAATATCAATGGTGGTGACGGGAAAGTGCATGAGGCGTGGATGTAGTGCCTATCTGGCCTACGTAAAGGATGTGGATGCGCCGACACCGCAACTGTCTGATGTACCGGTTGTGTGCTACTTTCCAGATGTGTTTCCCGAAGACCTACCAGGAGTGTCACGAGACCATGAGATTGAGTTTCATATTGACTTGATACCAGGTGTCCAACCAGTAGCTAAGGCACCGTATCGATTGGTTCCGGATGAGCTAAAAGAGAATTGGCGGAGTAATGGTAAGAACCGTTTGATAAGGGGTGGGTTAGACCGAGTATCTCTCCTTGGAATGCTCCGGTCTTATTTGTGAAGAATGAAGACGTTATTATGAGGATGTGTGTAGACTACCGTGAGTTTAATAGGCTGACAGTGACGAATCGGTACCCCTACCGAGAATTGATGATTTGATTGACCAGCCCTAGAGTACCAGTTGGTTTCCAAGGATAGACCTTCGATCTGGATATCATCAGTTGAAGGTGAAGGAGCAGGATATTCCTAAATTAGTTCTTCACACGCATTATGGACACTACGATTTTCTCGTTATGTCTTTTGGTTTGACCAATGCGCCAGCTGTTTTTATGGATTGGATGAATCAAGAGTGTCGACCCATGTTAGATAAATCAGTGATTGGGTTTATGGAAGATATCCTGATTTATTCGAAGAGCGGGGAGGAGCATGCCGATCACGTTTGAGAGGTGTTGGAGACGCTGAGAGGGAAGAAGATGTATGCCAAAGTTCTCCAAGTGTGCATTCTGGTTGCGCGAGGTTCAGTTTTGGGTCAGGTAGCGAACCCCGACAGGATTATGGCGGAACCGGCAAGGGTGGAGGCGGTGATGCAATGGAAGTTTTCTGAGACGCCATCCGAGATTTGTAGTTTCTTGGGTTTGGCAGGCTACTACAGAAGATTCATTCAAGACTCCTCCAAGATCGCCTCTCCACTAACTAAGTTGATCCGGAAAGATGTGAAACTTGCATGGGGGTCAAGCTCAAGAGAAGGCGTTTGATGAATTGAGGGCAAGACTGATTCAAGCGCCCATTCTGTCATTACCCGATGGGAGTGAGGATCTGGCGTTTTATTCAGATGCTCCCTAATCGGGGTTGGGATGTGTGTTAAGGTAGAGGGAAAGGTTATAGCCTTTGCACCCGACAGTCGAAGGTTCACGAGGTAGAAAACCTAAAGATAGGCAGAAGTCGTATGCCGATGAGAGACGTTGACAGATTAAATTCCGGGTAGGTGATAGAGTTATGCTGGGAGTCTCACCTTGGAAAGGTATCATTCGGTTCAGGAAGCGGGGCAAGTTGAGCTCGAGGTACGTAGGGCCTTTCTGAGTCGTGACTCGAGTAGGAAAGGGTGGCTTATAGCTTGGAGCTACTAGAGGAACTAAGTGAGATTCACCCGATATTCCACGTATCTCATCTGATGAAATGTTTGGCGGACGAAGATATGGTTGTCCCACTAGATGATATCGAGGTAGATGAACGGTTCAATTAGTTGGGGCAACTAGTGGCAATCATCGATCGAAATGAGAAGAGGCTGAGTAATAGAGTGGTTCTACTTGTGCGCGTACAGTGGAAGCACAGAAAGGGATCTGAGCATACGTGGGAAACTGGAGAAGAGATGGGCCAGCATTTTCCACGGTTGTTTAAGGAGTAACAGGTTTCGGGGACGAAACCTATTTAAGGGGGGGGTGGACTTGTAACGCCCGGAAATTTCCTTTGAAGCCGACAAAAGAAGAAAAAGAAATAAAGTCCGAAGTCGAGGGACCAAACCTGCCAACGAGAGAAACTTCGATGCACGGGAGTATAAAAGGGGGAAGACACCCCCATTCTTCCCATTTTCAGCCAAGAGAAGAGAAGGGGAAAAAGAGGAGAAAAGTTGGTTCGGGTGGATTCGAGCGTGGAAATCGACGTGGAGCAAGTCAAATCGAAGCTCTACTCGTCGGGATCGTTAAGGTGAGTTCTAGGACCCCTCTTTCACACGTTTTCAACTGATTTTAGGGCTGGAACACATCTGAAAACCTATTTTCGAGTTTTTGGGTAAAAACCCGTTTTTATGCATGTATGTATGTGTACGATGCGTTTGAGGCTTGATTTCTTGCTTGGTTATGCTTGAATGAGGTCGTGGTATGTTTCCCTAAGGTTTAGAATGGTTGATTTGAGCTTAAAAGAGGCATGGAAGGGGTTGGAGGCCGAAACCCGCGGCTGCAGTCGAGTGAACTGCATTCTGCACCAGCTAGGTCTAGGCGACCGACTGGAGGGCGATTCGAGGCCATTCGGCCGATTGGAGTGCGACTGAGGTCCATGCGCACGCTTTCCATGCGACTGAGGTCCATACGCACGATGGTCATGCGACTGAAGTTCATGTGTTGGGGAGTCATGCGATTGAAAGATTGTGCGACTGAGGTTCATTCGCACAAAGGTGATGCGACTGAAGTCCATGCGCCTGAAGGCCATGCGACTGAGGTTCATTCGCACAAAGGGTATGCGACTGAAGCCCATACGCTTGAAGTCATGCGACTGAAGGCCATACGCACGAAAGTTATGCGACTGAGAGTCCATACGCATAGAGGTCCATTCGCCCATAGTCCATTCGCATGGATGCCCATTCGCCTAAGTGTTCAGTCGCCCTGAAGGCCATGCGACTGGAGGGTGTCCATACGCCCGAATAGGGTTTATGCGCATAGGAGTTTTGAGGGACTTTGAGAGATGATGGTCGAGATGAAATTCCTCGATGATGTGATGGTTATGGACGGTATAAGGTGACGTATGATGATGAGCTAATGATGATGATGATGATGATGATGATGATGATATGTATGCCGTTATGTGTGATGTTAGGCATGGCGGTGCGTGTGATGCATAGTAGGTATGATGTGTGTGACGTGATGTATGATTGATGCGTATGTATATGATGCTGCATGTTTATGTTTATGTTTACGTTCCTTAACATGTATGTTTATCTTTCCTATGGCTTTACGTATTATGATAATGAATGAATGAATGAAATAAAGTATTATGTTACGTAAAGTGGAAAGAAATGAAAAGTCTTGCATGCATCGACTAACGGGTCCTTCTTTGTGATTGACCATTAATGTAGAACCTCTACCGCTTACCCCTAGTACTGTGGCATACGTTTAGCTGTTCATTTATTGACTTTGGCCCAGTAACTATGACTGATCGGTTACCTTTAGTACTGTGGCATACGTTTAGCTGTTCATTTATTGACTTCGGCCCAGTAGCTAAGATTGATCGGCTATCCTAGTACCGTGGCATACGTTTAGCTGTTCATTTATTGACTTCGACCCGGTAGCTAGGACTGACCGGGGTGTAGCATATGGTATTGGTACGGATGATGTCTGATGCGCAAGTAAAGTTATATGGAACGAATGAATGAATGAATGAATGAAGATAATAAAGATATTATCTATGCGTACGTATAATGTGTGATCATGCAAATGTAACGAATGGTTTTAAAAGAAAGTAAAGTATGTTTTATTATAAAACTAGAACTCACTTAGCAACGCTGACTTTTATGTGTTTCCAGTTGGCAGGTAAAGTTGCTGAGGATGGCACTGTGAAGTTACTCAGCTCTTTTTGGGATGACATTCTTTTGATTAATGTTTTTGCATTGTAATGCGAACAAACTATTTTATAATGAATGTTGTATTAACTTGCAAAAGCATTTATATTGAAATGAAAGCTTATTTTAATGTTCCACTGCGATGTTTATGAAATAAAATTGTAAAAGTATGTTTTATGTGTGATGACTGACCAACTGTAAGCGTCCCGGAAACGGGGCCTTACAGACATGGAGGACAAATATCACATTCGTGTGAATGGATGATATGAATGATATATTTGTGCGACTGGTCATAAGACTGGTCCAGTAACATGACTGGACATAAGACTGGTCCAGTAGCACGACTTGACATAAGACTGGTCTAGTAGCATGACTGAACATAAGACTGGACATAAGACTGGTCCAGTCGTACGAGTGGACATAAGACTGGTCCAGTCGCATGGTCCAGTCGTACGAATGGTCCATTAGCATGGTCCAGTCGTACGAATGGTCCATTAGCATGGTCCTGTCGTACGAATGGTCCATTAGCATGGTCCAGTCGTACGAATGGTCCATTAGCATGGTCCAGTCGCATGAGCGGATCTGCACGTAGATTTTCAGATCTGCAGCCGTCATGGCTGACAAAAACCCTAATCTGATGACTTTTACATGAACCAAAACAAAATAGACATCATAAGATTCGCAAGGGTGATAAGAACGTGATTCTGAGTTTGATTTTAACCAAGAACCAACACACGTAACAAGATCTGAGCAAAACACGAGGAACACGAAGTGGGTTTAACGTCAAAGAACATGAAATAGATCCAGAAATCAAGAGCTCGGGTTGCTAGAATGATTGTTAGATCATTCTAGCAGTAACCGGCTCTGATACCAATTGTGAAGTCGCTGGATCCGTTGACATCCAAGCGTGTTCTTGACAGAAGGATAAAAAACCAAAAGACAAACAAGAGAACGAACAATAATAGAATGGTTTCATTGATAAAACGTAATGATTACAAGCTCGTTAAACAGAAGAATCACGACTTTTGGCAAGGGGAGATCGAGCATGATCTCCCCTCTCATCCGGCAGCACCTAGGCCCCGAGCACACTCTCAAAACCCTTACCTCTCTACACAATGAAACTGGTATTTATATGCCTCAGTCCATATCAGATACGACTGGACCCATTCGTACGATTGGACCATGCGTATGGTTCAATCGTACGACTGGACCATACTTATGGTTCAGTCTTACGAATGGCCCAATAGCGTCTCTCAGTCGCACGACCGGTCCATTAGCATGGTTCAGTCGTACGACTGAGTCTCATTCGCATATGCTCCTGCGAATGACTCAGTTTCATGTGTTTACAACATATCAGGTGTATTACATTAAGCCTAGACTATTCGTCAAGCGATGGACACGCTATATATATGACAATATATGCTCCAACAATATGCTATAATTAGCACAGGGCTTGACATAGTGTTTGTTATGGGTTAGTTGAGAAGATTTACTAGTAATAGCGCTCAACACTAGCAAGTAACAAACAGAGTGTTTAAGTCCTTAAAAGAAATCATGAATCATGGTTTGTGTTGTTTAGGGTTTTCCTTCAGTCATAGAAGGGTACCCGGATGCAAGTTGGATCACAAATATAAAATATTATTCTTTTACAAGTGGTTGGGTGTTCCTTCTTGGTGGAAGAGCTGCTTCTTGGGCTTCCAAGAAGCAAACTTGCATCAGTAGTTCAAGAACGGAATCTGAGTTTGTAGCTTTAGCATAAGCTAGTAAAGAAACTAAATGACTTAGAAGTTTGATCTTTGAGATTCCATTATGTGCAAAATTGATATCACCCATCTCTATCAGATGTGATAATGTAACTACTTTGGCTTTATAATCAAGTTAATAGTAACAAGTCTAGGCATTTAGGAGTTAGGCACAACATGGTTAAAGAACTTATCATGAATGTGTAATATCAATTGAGTTTGTAAACTCTGAGCTTAATTTAGCTAATCATCAAACTAAAGGTTAAGAAGAGATCTCGTTAATAAATCAACTAAAGTGATGGGTTTAAAGTCTATTTAAATATCTTATGCCAAGACACCCAATTCCCATCTAATACAATGTTAGATACAAAATTTAATATGGCAAGCTTGTCATAAAGATATTAGAACACATAAGCATAATCATCCCAAGGTATGTGTTTAGACCGCAAGATAAAAGAGATTTAAATCAAATTTCTTAATAGTTCATTGTTAAATGGCAGTACAAATACAAGAATAATGAACTACATTTAAGAATATGAATTTTAATCTCTTCAAGAAGCTTTGGACTTGAACTTTGATATATTCTTTGAAGGATTAGGACACATGTTAGTAAAACATTGTGTCAAGTGGAGTTTGGATTTGTAAACATATATGCATGTTACCTACATGTATTTAAATGGATAATTTGGGTTCATCCATTATGATATCTTGTAATTCTAATATTTAATTATGTAATATACTAATGTTAAAATTCAATCCGCATAACATCTTCATTTATGTATACGTTTGTGCTTATGGGAGGATGATTAAGTTAATCATTGAAACAATAAAATGGGGGAGGAATGTTGTTATTATGTGTACAACTCTAAACCGAAATCCCCTATTCAAGAT
Source organism: Flaveria ramosissima (assembly GCA_025215565.1). Taxonomy (NCBI): domain Eukaryota; kingdom Viridiplantae; phylum Streptophyta; class Magnoliopsida; order Asterales; family Asteraceae; genus Flaveria; species Flaveria ramosissima. The sequence continues at coordinate 43,605,503 of CM046038.1, forward strand.
CAAGTCTGTTTCGAATCAAAACTCAATCAAATGGCTAAATCATTTGACCTGAAACCTAATAGTGGTTATCGTGAATCCAAAAACACGAATAATTACAATTAAAACTGTGAAGTCATCATCAATTCAAATCGAGACTTTTGAATCAAACATTGAACTCGTTCGAGCTTAAACCGATCACATTATTATTAAACATTCTAATTGAACCCTTTAAAATCTGTAATCTCAATTGCACTTTAAATGCATACATATTTGGAAATCCACTTCGAGTTCATACCGAACCTGCGACACTATCGAACACCATCTTCTGGATATTCAAACTTCAATTTGATCAACGCTTTTGATCATTATCATAGTTGGAAGCTTTACACAGCTCGGATTTGATCAAATATTATCATCTCCGCGCATCGATTCCCTCTCTGTCATGCATATATTTCTTCTTATTATCATCATATCATCTTCAAACTAGGTAATTGAACACACCCACACACTCATTATTACATGTATATTTAAAGCCTTATGCTTAATGTCATATCTATTATCGATTCAATGTTCAATTTGTTTGATTTAAGAATTATGGTTCATACGATTTGGGGGAATTACGAGACTTCTGGATTTAATTATTATTTTGGATTGTTTAAGTAGACATGGGCTTTGGTCTAACGATTAACACATAGCACATTCACACAAGGGACTCAGATTCGAACTCTTGCACCCCCTTTTGTTTTTAAAATCATTTTTTGATTTTTTTCTAGAAATTCTAGAAAATAAAATATATTAATATATTAATATAAAAATTTTCTATTAATCAATATTATAACAGAATTTTAAAAAAGTAATTTCTAAAATTTCAAAATTTATAAAAGTACATTTAAATACTTTTAAAAGTTATAAATTGTAAAAAATCAATAAAAAATTATAAACTTATATATAAGTCCTAATATTTACTGAAATTCTTATAAAACAAAATTTTATTATTGTTTTAAATCAAAATTTATAACAAATAATTCATTTAAGTAATTATTCATTAAGTTAATTAACTTTTTTCAAAATTACACTTTTTCTTATTTAAAATTTTGTTTATTAAACTATTATTAATTACTCACTTTTATTTGTATTATTCAAATAAAATATAATCATTATATCTCATTTATTATTAAGTCATTATTAACATCTGAATATTATTATTCATCCCATTTATTTTATTTAATCAAGTTATACATCAAAGTTTTTTACATTATTCAAATAGTAAAACATATTCCAATACCATACAATAAACTAACACAAATTTTGTCTTTATTATTTGTTGGGTCCATATTCCTAAATTGCAAGCACTCATGAAGTCCAACTAAACAGTATTTACTGAAATCATGTGAAAAATAATGTAGTTAACTATAAAATTAGCCGGTGGGTAAACGTAGGTATGAATATAAAGGCAAGATTTATGTGAAAAATAGGAATATGGACCAAGAAATAATAAAGACAAGATTTATGTGTTGGTTTATTGTATGGTTATTGGAATATGTTTTGTTATTTGAAATTATGAAATTTACATTTAATACTATATAAATGCTTTAATTACCATGTGTTGTGAATAATCGATTCATCTTTGTTCGTACCAAGGTTTCCGCCATAGGTCGGGGTGTGACAAATTGGTATTAAAGCCAGGTTATAGGGAATAAGGTTATTAGAAATATAATGACCAATAATATAACTAAGTACCTCACACATGAGTCCTATCATGTTCCTTTTATAAAATTCATGATTATTTATATACATATGTGATATGCCTCAAATGATTATTCATTTACACTCAATTATGAATCAATAAACTCATAAGTCTTAATTACTATTCTAAGGCATTATGCCTAAATCAAATGGATTTTTCAAACTTTAGATTATGAATTTTATTTATGGTTTTCAAATCCTATCAAAGTCTAAGTTCCATAATGGAACACGTGCAATGCTGGAAGAGTGGATTCCTGTATCTCGGGGTGTTCTGTCTAGGAAAGATATTCATATAAATCCAAATCAATCGATGTATCTATTACCTTACCTGAGAACCCTTGGGTAAGTGTCCACTTACAAGTAAGCATGTATTCGTTAAGGTTGTGGTGGACTTAATACTTGGACAAGTCAATGTATTCGTTTTGGTTTGCGCACCAAACGTTTACAATTACAATATCTCATTGTGATTTTGAATTGTCTTATGTTGATATTTTCTTTCTTATTTCATAAGACTCATCATCCATCTGTCATAAGATTTCTAAAAATTCTTTTAGAATGTCTTTCGTCACAACCATTCTCGTTCTAGTAGCTTCGATCATAAGATTGTCGTAATTGTTGCTAAGGAAGTTTCTATAGTTATCCCGAAAATGTTAACTCATATTAATAAAGGCACCAATGTTGTTCTAAATAATGGTGCTCCGAATATGCCTTAGCATGTACTTTCAAGCAGTTTAGCTCTTGTAAGCCCACTAAATTGGTGGAACCAAAGGAGAAAATGGTCTTTTACGGTGGTTCGCGAGCATTGAGAACTCTTTCCTCAACATTGAGTGTCTATCGAATCAGAAGGTCTGTTTTTTTACTAGTGTCCTTCAAAATAGAGCACTTACCTGGTGGAATGAGGAGAAGTGTACGCATGGTATTGATGTTGCAAGGGCTTTGACTCGGAATGAAGTCAAAAACCTTATGACTCAGGAATTCTGCTCGAGGAATGACATCAAGAAGTTAGACACAAAGTTTTGAGAATCGACCCATGACGGTAGGGAAAACCTAGCTTATATCAAGTTGTTTCACGAGCTAACCTTACTTGTTCCTCACTTGGTCACTCCTCTTACCCCAGCTATTGAAAAGTATATCAGTGGTCTCCTGATGCAAATTCAAGAAACTATCTAGGCAAGAAACCTTACAACTTTGGAAGACACTATCCGTCTAGCTACTCAGTTAACCGATAACCATATGAAAGCTGGGTCCTTGATGAGAAAGGGTAATAAGAAGGCTACTGAGAAATCAACAGAAGAGTAGACCAAGGAAGATAAGTCTAAATCCTCCAAGAACAACAAAAGGAAGGGTATGGCCCAAAACTTTGCTATGGTTACCCTTGTTGTCCTAGATAATCAAGTTGCTCCCACATTCCAATCCGTTTCTATTAACCAAGCCCTAGCAAATAAGCCTCACATTGGAACTTTTCCTCAGTGCAACACTAGGATGTACCAACATGCTGATAACACTCAATGCAATAATTATGGTTGTTTTGGCCATGCTTTCAATTATGCAGGAATGTTGCTAAGGCTCTGGTTACCAAGTTTCTCAACCTCCTCCTGCTATTACCCAGGATCATGCCTTTTATCTATATGGTGACCTGGATCACTTCCGCTACCGATGTCCTTAACTTTTTAATTCTATTCCAATGGCTCATGGGCATTCTTTCAACATCAATGCCTATCAATCTTTAAACAACAATGATATGGTGAATGATATATTATTAATCAATAATCAATATACTTCAGTTTTATTCGATATCTTTGCATATAAGAGTTTTGTATCCCTTGAATTTAAACCTTTACTTGGTAGTGCCCGAAGCAAATTATGAAAAACCTTTATAGTAGAAATAGCTGAAGGAAAAATTGTTAGAATTATTTATATTATTCTGAACTGTACCATTAATTTTAGTGAGCATAATTCTCCAATTACCACCTTACACCAATACAACTTGTAAGTTCTTTTTGTTATAGTAGGCAAGGATTGGTTGTATGAAAAACCATGTTGAAGTTGTTTGTTTCAAAAAGTTCATCCAGACTCCTCTTCCACTGGGTAGTGTCTTAAATATCTATGAGGAAAAGCCTTCCAAAGGGCATAAACTCATGTCTTGAACTAAAGCCCAAAAGTATCTCCGTAAGCATTATGTGGCTTTATTAGTGTATGTTATGAAAACTAATGACAAATAAAAAAAGGTCAAAGACATTCTGTTTATTCATGATATTCCTAAAGGTTTTTTCCGAAGACTTAACTGGTCTTCCTCCTATTCGTCAAGTCGAATTCCAAATTGACCTTGTGCCCAGTGCCACACCTATGGAAAAGTCTTCTTATCATTTAGAACCATCTGAGATGCAAGAGCTTGCTACTCAACTTAAGGAACTTTCTGATAAAGATATCATTCTTCCAAGTTCCTCACCTTGGGGAGCTCAAGTTTAATTTGTGAAGAAGAAGGATGGCTCATTTCTGATGTGCGTTTATTATCGAGAACTCAGCAAACTCACTATCAAAAACATATATCCCATACCAAGAAGTGACAATCTATTTGATCAGCTTCAAGTTGCCTCTCATTTCTGTAAGATCGATCTTTGTTTGGGTTATCATGAGCTTCAAGTGCACGATAATGACATTCCCAAAATAACTTTTGGCACTACTTGTGGCCATTATGAACTCACGGTCATGTCCTTTGGTTTGACTAATGCACCTACAGTGTTCATGGATTTGATGAACTGCATGTGCAAGCCTTATTTGGATAAATTCATGATTCTCTATCGATAACATTCTAATGTACTCAAAGTCTAAATCTGATCATGAACAACATATACAGTTATTCTTTGAACTCTTGAAGAAGCAAAAACTTTTTGCCAAGTTTTCCAAGTATGAATTCTGGCTTAAGAAAATCCAATTTCTTGGTCACATTATGAATGAGAAAGGATTTTAGTGTTAAATTCTTCTAACCAATGAGACAAAGGAAATTTAACAACAGATAACATTGTTCGAGCAGCTTCAATCAAAGTTCTGTTCTATCTTTTAGCAATTCCATTTTGTTGAGGAGTACCAGCTGCAGTATACTATCTTGCTATTTTTTATAATCATATAAATTAGTCAGCATCTTGTCACGACCCGCCTAAATTCAAGTCGCGTTACTCAGATTCCGGAAGTTTCCGGACACATATAGATGCGGTTAGAGCTGTCTGGAAGTCTACGGAACAGCCCACATGATCCCGGACCAACGTAGCAGCAATTAAGCACTCGGGAACAGCCCTAAAATGGTCAAGAAAAGCCTGGAATTATCAAGCCTTAGATCTGTCAAGAAAGCTCTAGAAAAGCCTTGAGATATCATAGATATTTGTCATAGAAATATCTAGATATAACCTTGTAAATATCCAAGATATTTAGTTGTTAGAATTATCTAGATCATGAAAGATCTAGAACCATGAACTAGTATCAATAGGTGATGAAGTGCAGATTTGTAGGTACCCAAAAACCATATACAAGTCTTGTGTAATACTTGTAACTCTCTCTTTTAATCATCCTTGTAAGCAACACAAATACATTTGTATTACAAGCTTGCAAACGCTTTCACATTGTTGCTTGAATTATTACATCGTTTGGGTCACGAAAGGCTGAACTTAGATCAAGTCTAAGTGCCGCACGGGAGTTGAAGAAATCACTCCATGACAAGTGGTATCAGAGCAAGGTCGGTTCATTTGGGATGGCAACCAAAACAAGCAAACTTGCAACTGTTGAAGACAAACGAGGACGAGATGAATCCCAGAAGGGATCAAAGAAGGATCGAGGTACATCCAAGGACCGTACCTTGGAAAAACGAGTCGGTGACATGGAAACAGGTCTCGCGAGATAGGAACTCAGGTAGACTTGTGTTTCCAATGACTGGATGTTTTAGAAGCAGACTTCACGGAGCTTTGAGATGGACTCAAAGCTGTTGTGGAGTTGCTACGGGAGGAGGTAAAGCTAATGATCAAGGATGCAATCAAAGATGTTACTGCCAAGCTACAGAAGGACATGGATGAGCTATCAAGCGACATGCATCGAAGTCTAATGGGCATGGAAGCTAAAATTGTTGATTGCAATAAAGCCATGATCACGACTGGAGGTAACATCGTGAACTTTACCCCAAGAGTCGAAATCCCAAACTATCACCGTTTATGGGCAAACGGGAAGCTCGGGCGGTTGATGAATTTATTTGGGAAATGGAGCAGTACCTAGGAGGGATACAAATCCTCGATGAAACAACCAAAATCAAGACTACGACAATGTATCTTAAGGATACAGCAGCGTTATGGTGGAGACGTCGGAGCATGGACATCGAACGAGGTACGTGCTCAATCAAAACTTGGGCTGAGTTTATCCAGGAACACAAACGACAATTTTATCCGGTAAACGCTGAACACGAAGCGAGAAGTCGACTTCGTAAGCTCAAACAAACCGGGACCATCAAGGACTATGTTAAAGAGTTTACAAAACTTGTTCTTGAGATTCCGGATTTATCAGATAAAGACTCCCTTTTCTACTTTCTCGATGGTCTACAATCATGGGCCAAGATAGAGTTAGAGCGACGAAGTGTTCAAGATCTAGCTTCAGCCATTGCAATAGCTGAAAGCTTGATCGATCATAAAGAAAAACGACCATATAGGCCTATAAATGAAGAAAGTGATGACGAGAAAGGTGGGGGAGTTAAGCCCAATCATGATCGGAAGGTGGAACCAAGGAGACCACCCCGATACGACAACGACAGGCGTCCTTTGAAATTCTGTTTTATATGCGATGGACCGCATAATGCTCGGGACTGCCCGAAGAAACAAAGTTTGCAAGCCATGGTGGCCAGAAATGATGATGCATCCCATGAAGACAAGGAGGTTCGTCTCGGGGCAATGCAAATACAAGTATTAAATGCTTTAACGACACACGAAGGGAAGCCGTTAAAAATGGTTAAGTCCTGCCCAATGGAGCACCAGGGCAACATCACCAGCACAGAAGCAAAAGGACTTCAGTTTGTGAACTTAGAAATAAATGGACGACTTGCAAAGGCACTAATCGATACCGCAGCAAGTCACAACTTCATGACACGAGAAGAGGCTAAGAGACTCGGCCTAAGGATATCCACACGCGATGGATTCCTCAAAGACACCAATGGTAACACCAAAGCGATCGAAGGAATGTCATGGGATGTCAAGACCAAGATCGGGACATGGCAAGGTAAACTAGACTTCTCAATAGCACCATTGGGCGACTACAAACTCGTGCTAGGGATGGACTTTTTCCGGAAAGCAAAAGCCGTTCCAGAAACTTCTCTGAACACATTGTACATCGTTTAAGGCGATCAAGTACACACAGCCACGATGGAGTCAAGTCATTAAAGCAAAACACTATCCGTCTTGCAACTCACGAGAACAAGCCGAGGGTCATGAAAGAAACACGACGAGGACGTCGTGGGTTTAGGTGGGGGAGAATGTCACGACCCGCCTAAATTCAAGTCGCGTTACTCAGATTCCGGAAGTTTCCGGACACATATAGATGCGGTTAGAGCTGCCCGGAAGTCTCCGGAACAGGCCACATGATCCCGGACCAACGTAGCAGCAATTAAGCACTCGGGAACAGCCCTAAAATGGCCAAGAAAAACCCGGAATTATCAAGCCTTAGAGCTGTCAAGAAAGCTCTAGAAAAGCCTTGAGATATCATAGATATTTGTCATAGAAATATCTAGATATAACCTTGTAAATATCCAAGATATTTAGTTGTTAGAATTATCTAGATCATGAAAGATCTAGAACCATGAACTAGTATAAATAGGTGATGAAGTGCAGATTTGTAGGTACCCAAAAACCATATACAAGTCTTGTGTAATACTGGTAACTCTCTCTTTTAATCATCCTTGTAAGCAATACAAATACATTTGTATTACAAGCTTGCAAACGCTTCCGCATTGTTACTTGAATTACTACAGCGTTTGGGTCACGAAAGGCTGAACTTAGATCAAGTCTAAGTGCCGCACGGGAGTTGAAGAAATCACTCCGTGACAATCTGGTTGCAAAAGTCAGTGATATTATCACTCCAAATGCACTTTATCTTCTTATGAGATTGATTTTCCATAAGAGTAATGAACTTAATAAGCAGGTGAGGAGTTTTGTCCTTAGATGCTAGAAAGAAAACACATGTGAATCTAACAAGTTATCAGTAGAAACTAAACAATATGATTGACATCCAAAACTTAAAACACTTACCAGAACAAAAAGATCCATGTGTAAAAGTTGTAAGGAGGAGTCAATAGAGTTGTGTGCATTGGGTTTGTGAGGAAGTTTGTGTTGTTTATCCTTGGAACATGACTGAAAATGTTTGAAAAGTTGAAATTCTTTCATAGGTGGACCCACAACGTGATTCTCTCTAACCAACTTGTTCATGGTTTTGAGATTTACATGTCCTAATCGATGATGCCATAATATGTAATCATTTTCCGAGGCTTTGGATAATAAGCAGGATGCTATTACCAAAGAAGATGAACCATGCATATCCAAAAGGTTTTTCATGGTTTTTGATTCAAGAATAACCCTAGTTCAATTAACATGGATAATGCCAAAATTGATGTTGTTTGATGATAGTATGATGTTAGTTATATTGTATTGATGTTAGTTTACGTGGATTATGTAAGAAATTCATGGATTTGATGTGTTGTTCATACCTTGATATAAGTAGAAACTTTTAGATATGAGATGTGTGAATTATGATGAATTGATGATGTTTGTCATGTCTAGGTGATTGCTATGAACTTGATTAGGTATAAAGTTGATGAATTCATGAATGAATTGGGTGTTAGATGGATTTTTGGTGTTACCTTCCCGAAAAGAAAACTTTATTTATGTAGATCATTAGAAATTGTGAATTGGGCATGTTCATGATGTTAGGATCATGTTAGAATGCTTGTTGATGATGTCTAATGTGGTAGATTGTGTTGATTGAGTTGTATGGATGCTTAATGCATTACTTGGAAAATTTAGGTTCTTATGGAATATACATGATGATGGATTATGCTAGGAGATTATAGAATCATGTTTGGGATTGCAATAGATCGTTATTGTGTATGTTGGTTTGCATGAATCTTATTGAATAATGTGATTATGATCGTCACACACGCGTGCCAATCTAAGTCCCCTACTTAGTAGGATTGGCAGGGTTTAGGGTGTGAAGTCATGAGTGGCTTCACATGGTGTAGTGCATGATTAGTCTCCATGTATGATTTATTAGTTGTGATGTAATTATAATTGTGTTGAGCCTGTTGATTGTTTGAGATTTGCATGAGTTGTATGATAAGCTAAGGTAGTATGATGATTTTTGTAGAACATGAGGTTGCTGAAGTGACATACGTGAATAACTTGTATGATAACCATGTATGATGAGTTGCTATACTTGATCAAATAAGATTCTAATTAACATGTCACCAACGGGTCAAACGGGTCAACTAGGTCAAATGAGTCTTGTTTTCCAAAACCTTGGGTCAACGTGTTTATTTGAGCACCTAGGGTTGTTAAGCTTTCTGTGTACACGTGTTTATGTACTTGTGTGTTCTAGGTAACCTTTGAAGGGTTGTCTTTCCACTCATCGTTAGCTTTTGTTATCGTTCATTTGCGCACCAGGTGAGTTCAATGCCCTAATTTTACTTACTCTCATTTTAGGGGAGAAAGCATACTTTATTTTTAAACGCTTTACTATTATAACATGTGTTTAGTAAGACATAGTGTGTAATACCATTGAAAGCCCTCACATTTTCGGGTCATTAATTAAGGAATCTAGCGAGAAATCTTGGGTAGTACTACTGGGTCTGACAAGCCCCACCCATACGTCTGGAAGTCAAGCGGGTGCAATATTGTCCTAAATGACTAACAACGTCACGACTTGGTATGTCGTGGCGGGAGGCAAACAGACAAACACAGTCAGCTTCGATCGAGAATCACTATTGTTCTTTACTAATGAAATTAGACTAGCTATCTATTTCAATAAACTTGTTTATATTTTACTAACGCTATTGTTTATGATTATTACAAACTCTTGAACTCACCAACTGTTGAACTTTTAGTATGCTTTTCTCAGGTCGTTACAAAAAGTTGTCGTAGGAGCACACACGAGTCTTGCATATTTTGCACAGACATTTACCCACTCTTGTCTTATTGCATACTCACATACTTTGGTTTGGGCGCGTGTTTTGTGCAGTTTACATTTAGTACTTTGTGTTTGAATTATTTACAAAACGCTTCTACACATGTTTTAAAGTTTCAAACTCTTTACTATTTCAAATGTTGCATATAGTATCATTCTGAGTAACTAATTGTTGGATCTTGAAAGGCTATTGCAACCAAAACTAAGTCACTTAGAAGATTTTGGTACAACAAACAAAGGACTTCCGAAGCTAAGTATGGAACTTCCGAAGGAAGAAGGAGCTCTTCCGAAGACAAAGTGTAATATACACTTCCGAAGGAAAACTCCAACTTCCGAAGACAAAGAACCTACTTCCGAAGATCAAGACTTAGAGAGAAAGATCTGAAGTCAACTTTCGAAGTACAAGAAGTCCTCAAAGCCTCGGAAGCATAGAAGCCTCTTCCGAAGTATAAGTGGCTTCGGAAGAACTTGTTCTTCCGAAGCCAATTAACCTTCGGAAGACACTCCTATTATCCAGTGGACATAAGTATGGCCTCTCTGACACTCCGCTGCAAATCTCTGAGATACTGCATGACGTTTTCTCAAAAGCCATGTAGTTGACCATACTTTAATCCACTGTTTACCTTTTTATGTTAGTACAGTTGCCATCTTTAGTTGGTGACAAAAGGTAAGTCATGGACATGTCATGACTACCATATCTTAGATAATACTTTATCTAAGATACCTTAACTTTAGCATTGTAGTATATGCTTTAGTCTTAGGTTTCCAGCTGGTATCAAAGTATATCCGGCTGTAGGATCTAGTATATATACTTTCTCATTGTAACTCTTGTTTCATGCTTGTAAGAGTCTTGTAATATCTTGAGTTGAGGAGTAATATATACAAGTTCCTTGAAAATATATTTCTGCTTGTTCCTTTGCTACTTATTATATTATTATCAACTCTTGTAAAAGACATTACTTCATCTGATTTGAGTGTTTCTATAAGTGGGTTTGAGAGAAATACAAGTGTTTAAGTGACAAACCCGATCCTGCAATTGGTATCAGAGCTTTTTAGGCTCTTGATTGTGAGATCTTACCATCCTAATCAACTAGTTTTTCACTCCTCCTTATACCTCACTCAAAATGGCCCTCAACAAATCTGAAGTAGAGATGGGGACGATGACCAAAGCTCCCACCATCACCCCTGAAAACTTCAGATCTTGGAGCAGAAGAATGGAAGGCTTCATTAGGTATCAAGACAGCAAGATGTGGCAATCCATTGTCAATGGCCCGTATAAGCCAAAAGTAGCTGGTGGAAACGGTGCCATGATTGAGAAAGCCGTTGAAGATTATTCTGATGAAGACATAGAAGCTTGACATAGACAGCAATGCTATGACTGTTCTTATGAATGCAATTCCAAACTCTATCATGGTGGGGTTTGAGCATTGTAAGTCTGCCAAAGAACTCTTTGATGCGCTTGCTCAAATGTACTCAAGCTCAAATGATTTCAAGAAGGACTCACTGGAGCAGTAGTTTGAGAACTTCACCTATGTTGCTGGAGAGACTCTTAGCCAGCAATATTTCAGGTACATGGACCTCATTTCTTCCCTTCAATCTGTGGGAATTACTCATGAACTCAGAGACCTTACAAGAAAGTTCATGAGTGTTCTACCCAATGAGTGAACATTCTACTGTGCCTCTATCAAGAGAACAGAGAATCTGAATACACTCACCATGACCGAACTCTATGGGATCCTTGATGGATACCGTTTGGAAATGGAAAGTAAGAGGGGTCATCAGACAAGCAGACCCTTGAGTCTTCCTGCTAGCAACGCTTTAATGGTTGCTGAAGGCTCAGGAATCTCCCAGTCTCAGCAATACCTGACTTACACCCAGCAGCCATCTTGTTCTTTTGGGCCTTACATCATATTTCCTGAGACTCCAAGGTCTCAACAAGCTCAGCAAAGCTCCTTTCAAGACAGCTGTGCTTTTGTCTCAAGAAGTGGACACTCAAATGACTATCAATATTGCTTTGATGATCTAGAGTGTTTTAGCCCGGATGACGTGGAATACGTGTGTTGATACATGTATGTCCCTAGATCAGGATATGAATGTAATAAATCTTGTTTGTCTGAGTCTGATGTAATGTTTGAAATGATTAATGAAATGATATTGGTTGTTTGTGATTTATAATGTTTAATATTTCATTAATGAGTCGATGTTGAATTGGTTAATTAGGTTTGTGGTTGTTTGAATTGTTACACATAATGTTATATTAATTAATGCATTCAAACTTAACAAAATGAAGTTCTCATGCGAATGGCCCATGCGAATGGACCAACCGCATGAATAACTTCATACGAATGACTCAGTCGCACGACTAAACCAGGAGACTAGATCAGTCGTATGATTGTAACATAAGATTGGCTCAGTCGCACGACTGAACACTCAGTCGTGCGGATGAATCAACCGCATGGTTCAATCGCACGACTGAACCATACTTATGGTTCAGTCGCACGAATGAATAATACTAACCTATAAATACAACCCAATTCGTGAAAAAAAGCATTCATTCTATTTCGACTCCAGACGTACCCTAGCCGTCCAGAAGCCTCCTAGTTCGTTCTCCAAGTTCATAGAACGCTGTAGATCGATTCCCAATCGATTCTTAACGTTAGATTCAATACTTTATTGATTCTTCGTGCGTTCTCACTGATTGGATCGCCAATCAAATAGGATTCCGCACTATTTGGTTTGGTTTGCACGCTAATCATTCGGTATTTCGTTCAAATACCAGGTCCTAACAAGTGGTATAAGAGCTTTGGCTCTTGATTACGTGTGATTCAATCAAGATTGATAAAAAGTTTGTGTTTTTGCACTAAAAACACAATATTTTGTGTCAAAAGTAATCTTGGACGTCCCCTGCTCATAAAGTTTTAGTTTCTACAGACATAGGCGATTAGGGTTGGCGAAAATTCGAATTTTCACGGCTAAAACACGTTTAACCTAGAAATTTTCGCAAAACAGCAGCTTCAGTCGCACGAGTGAGCCATTCGCACGAATGGACTTCATTCGCATTGCCCAGACGCATGATTGGACCTAGTCGCATCTCCATTCGTACGATTGAACCATTCGTTCGTAGTGTTCATACGCATTAGCTTCATTCGCACGACTGAACCAATCGCTTAGTTCAGGCGCACGATTGAACCAATAGTATAGTTCATTCGCACGGATAGCCCATTCGTATCATCCAGTGCGCCCGTTGACAATTTGTTTAGTAGACTTAAAGTTATTCGACATGGAAGATCAGATGTCTGCCTTTACTGCTGGGAAGGACTCAAGGATCCAGAACCTGCTGTTACTTGAGAGTGAGGTGGGTAATCATAATAAACCACCAAAGCTCTTAACGTTAGATGAGTTTTCCCACTGGAAACAACGTTTTGAGATCTACCTCGATGGAGTGGATCCAAATTTATGGGAAGCTATTGAGATTGGGTACAGTATGCCGGTTGGAGCAGATGGAGTAAAGCTTACTTTGGGAGGGATGACTGATGCTCAGAAGGTTAAGTATAATGTAGAGAAGAGAGTCTATGCATTAATCACACAGTCTATTCCTAAAGATATTTTCCACCAGTACTCGGAGAATAAGCAGGCCAAGAAACTATGGGATGAGCTGGAAAAGAGATACGACGGGAATGCTTCGCTGAAGGCAATCAAGGATAAGGAGTTAAAGAAGGAATTTGACAACTTCTCATCGATGGGAAACGAGAGTTTGGACGATGTTATAGATAGATTCTACCATCTGATGAGTGAACTACATACACATGGGGTCGCTACTACCATGGAAGAAAATGTGACTAATTTTGCAGATGGATTGCCGGAAAAGAAGGCTTCATTCGTGTCTGACCTGAGACAGAATGAAATGCTGGCAAAGCTGGATATCAATGACTTCATTCTAAAGTTGCGAGAATAAGCACTTAGGATGAAGTACAGAGCTCAGAAGTCTTCGTACACTCAGAATCCAACTTTGTACAATGCCACGCCTCAAGCTAAGACATCTAGAGCACCTCTCCATAATGCATTTGTGTCTAGCTCATCGGGTCCTTCACAAGCTTCTCCTTCAGGATCAGACACGTCAGGGTCTTCTTGTACCCATTATATTGGATCTGAAGCAAATGCTACTAGACTGAAGACCGAGAACCTCGGTAATGTGACTGTGGAAGTAGCTCGAGAGCACATGGATCTTTTGGCAGCAGTGGTTCATTCTTATGATGGGCTTGTTGCTGGGAAGATTGAAAACTGCCATCTGGCAGATGGGACTATGAGCAGGTGGATGAAATGGAGCTGGAGAGGATGGACATTATGTGGGCATTAGCAAGTGCTGTCCGGAGGGCGAAGAAGTTTGTGAAAAAGACCGGACATAACTTGGTAGCTACTAAGGATACCACATTTGGCTTTGACAAGAGTAAAGTGACCAGCTTTAACTGTGGAGAAAAGGGGCACTTCAAGAGAGAATGTGTTAAGCCAAGGAAGACGGGTAACGGGAACCCATTCTCGTCCTTCACTCGTCAAGACAAACAAGCTAGCAGTTCTACTTCATCAAGCAAGGATCCAAAAGCCTTGACTGCTCATGATGATGAAGGACAGGACTGGAGCTTTCGTTTTGTCTCTCCAGGGAATCAAACATTGCAAGTGTAGAAGACATAGACGATGATTCCGCGAGTGAAGGAGATATTGCAGTTGAGATAGCGATGTCAAATATTGAAGAGACAACTGCAACTGAGGTCAGCTACAAGCCTGAAGAAGGGACTTCCACAGCAAAGACAGAATCACCAGAACCAGAGACATCTGATGCTGCGTTGATGGCTAACTCTTCTGAACCTCCTCAGGTAAGTACCACTAACCAACTGTTTAAAAATCATGCTTGTTATGATTGTGATACTTTTAGAAATAGCATAGATGAGAAATTTGCAAGGTTATTAGATCATAATGATAACTTAGTAAAAGATTTGCAACTGTGCACTGAGGCTAATAGAGTATTAAAACAAAATGAGCATAGTTACAAAGAAAAGATAGACCTTTTGACTAAACAGCTTAGGGAAACTGAAGTAGTTGCATTTAACCAAGCTAATAACATTAGGTACTATCTTAACTCCCTAGAAGACACTAAGAAGCAAAAGGCATTTCTAGAAGTAAACTCATTAAAACAGAAACTGCACAGTTGGACAAGTTCATCACACATTGTCCAACACTTAGTGAGAGAAAGAAACAACGGGGAGGGTTTGGGTTATAAAGTGGTTCTACCACCACCTGAGACCTTGATGAACACTAAGAGTAGACCAATTAATAATAACCCCATCAAGGATCATGTGGTGTCTACTCCTCTTGTTAGTGATCCAGATTCCTCATGTTCATCTATTGAATCTGGAACCAAACAAAAGGAGGCCACTTCCAAGGCAAAGGGTAAAATTCCATGTGTTAATCTGGAGAAAGAATTTGAAAAGGTTAATATATGGTCAGGGTCAAACAGAGTCAAATCAGAACCTAAAAAAGACTGTTAATGTTAATCTTTCACAAGTTTCAAGTCAAAAACTAGTTAACCTAAAAGAAAAAGATGTTAAATATGTTAAAACGGTCAACTTTGTTAAACAAGAGAAAACATCAAAAGAACCAGAGTCAAAACCTAAATTAAGTGATGTTACAAGAGTGTCACACACATCTCCACAAAGAAAGTTTAATCGTAAAGTTGATAGCATGTCGTGCTACAACTGTGGAGAGTGTGGACACATTGCTTCCTATTGTCCTTACTATCAGACACCTAGGAAGAAGATTGAACTTCAGGATTCAAAGCCTAGGTCATCTAAGAGGAGTTCTTTAACTCCACCTAGAAGAACTAGTGAACCTAAAGTTCAACCTATTAGCCAGTCGACTGTTTATCACAAACAGGCTTTGCACAAATCTGGCTTTTCGAAAGAAAAGTCATCCTGTGTGTCTGATAATGATGACAATAAGGAACCTGAGCTACCCTCACCCTCTTAGGGTCAATGGGTTGAATTCATGATGTGTGATGCCTCTGGGAAACCCAAGCCAGTAAAGGCTTGGGTTCCTAACCTAAACTAATCTTTTACATTGTATGTGCAGGGTGTTCGCTACAGTGCTGAAACCAACACGTGGATTGTAGACAGCGGGGCATCCAGGCACATGACAGGAAACCGGGCTCTTTTATCAAACGTCAAACATATAAAAGGAGGGCATGTTTCAGTTGCTGGAAACAAGGGAGGCTATATCACAGCTCAGGGAGAAGTTGGAATCAGAAAGTTAAGTTTGATAAGGTGAACTACGTTCAACAACTTCAAAACAACTTACTTTCTGTTTCCCAAATCTGTGATAAGGGATTTAAAGTTATATTCGACAACAAGAAGTGTTACGTGCTAAAGAAAGACTACGTGATTCCGAAGGACCAAGTTCTGATGACAGCTTCAGGATATAAAGACCTTTATGTTCTGGATCTGTCAACAGCTTCTACAACGGATCATGAAGTTCAGTGCTTTCTCTCAAAAGCAACTGAGAAGGACTCCATCTCCTGGCATATGAGAATGGGACACATTAATCAAAGGAAGATGAATCACTTGATCCAGAAGGATCTCGTGAGAGGAGTCAACGTCAAGAATTTCCAGCTTCCTGAATTTTGTGTAGCTTGCAAGAAAGGCAAACAGACAAAGAAGTCTCATAAGGAAAAGAAAGTTCATTCAATAGAACTTCCTCTTGAACTTCTTCACATGGATCTGTTTGGTCCAGTCAGTACAAAGAGCATTGCAGGCGACTTATACTGTTTTGTGGTTACTGATGACTACTCAAGGTTCTCTTGGGTAATGTTTCTGAAGTCCAAATCAGAAACATTTGAGTCATTCAAGGAGTTAGTAACCACACTGGAATCTCTCTACAAGCTAAAGGTGAGACAAGTACGCTCAGACAGCGGGACTGAATTCAAGAACCAGTGGATGGAGACTTACTGCAAGGAAATGGGAATTATGCATCAATTCACTTCCGCCTACACGCCTCAGATGAATGGTGTTGCTGAGAGAAAGAACAGAAGCTTGATAGAGACAACACAGACAATGTTGGCAGACTTGAAACTGCCTATCCAATTTTGGAATGAGGTAGTGGCTAATGCATGTTATACACTAAATCGAGTTCTGATAGTCAAGCGCCACGGAAAGACATGTTACGAGCAACTACAAAGACGCAAACCGAATTTGGAGTATCTCGAACCATTTGGCGCGCCGTGCACACTTCTGAAGAAGACTCAAGAAGAAATTCAGCGAGAAGGTTGATGAAGGAATCTTCCTAGGATACAACATACCGAACAAGAGAGTTTACAACAACTCAACGGGTCTAGTATAAGTGTGGTGTAATGTTGACGTTCAGAGATATACCACACCACCTACTGGCAAAGGACCCGCCTACTTTTTCGACTATGATGGATTCTTCAAGTCCTTCAACATCCCTATCTCTCCTTCGGATGATAAGTTAGCTACTCGGATGATGTATGATATCTTGAATACACCATCTCATGATTCAACATCATCTAGCTCACAAGGAGAATCATCTACTCAGTCAGGGGGAGTAGTCGACGACAGTGACTCTTCCTCAGAAAATGAAGCTGAAGAAAATGACCAGAACAGTCAGGAGGAACAAGTTCCAGTTCCTGAAAGTCCACAAGCATCTAACAGTGATGCACCTTCGACTTCGGAACCTCAAACTCCAACTACCTCAGATGCAGAACAAAATGTTCACAATCTTGGCTCTGAGGTAGCTGTTCCTACCACTCCAGGATCACGTCTAAACGTCTATCATCACTTAGACAATGTCATTGGGGATGTCAGATCAGGAGTACAAGCCCGAAATCAGCTATACTCAGCTGATTATGCCTCTGTTATGGAAAAGAGATATATTCATGATGGTGCTTATCGGTGTTTTGTCTCGCAGTTTGAGCCAAAATACGTCAGTGATGCACTAAATGATGAGGCGTGGGTGAGTGCCATGCAAGAAGAACTTCTTCAGTTCAAGAAGTTAGGTGTATGGACTCTGGTAGATAGACCTAAAGGTGCTAAGGTCATTGGCACCAAATGGGTCTTGAAATGCAAGAAGGATGACCAAGGGGTCATTATCAGGAACAAGGCTCGACTGGTGGTTCAGGGATTTCGCCAAGTCGAGGGAATTGACTACAATGAAGTGTTTGCACCCGTTGGATGGAAGCCATTCGTATCTTCCTTGTCTATGCATCGTACATGAAGATTAAAGTCTACCAATTAGATGTGAAGAGTGCATTCCTTCATGGGGAAATCAAAGAAACAGTCTATGTCAGTCAACCCGAGGGATTTGAAGATCCTTATCATCGGGACAGAGTTTACAAACTCGACAAGGCCTTATACGGGCTTCATCAAGCTCCAAGGGCCTGGTATGAGAAACTCTCGACTCATCTTGTGAAGCACGGCTTTCGCAGGGGAGTCATAGACTGCACGCTGTTCATGAAAGAAAAAGATGGAGACCTACTGCTCGTACAGATCTATGTCGATGACATAATCTTCGGTTCAAAGAACGAAGAATTATGCAAAGAGTTTGAAGCAGTTATGAAGAAAGAGTTTGAGATGAGTGCTATGGGGGAGATGAAGTTCTTTCTCGGGTTACAGGTGGATCAGACACCAAATGGGATCTTTCTACATCAGACCAAGTATGTGGGAGACATTCTCAGTCGGTTTGACATGGAGAATGCTTCTGCTGCTGGGACTCCACTTGCTACTAATCATGATATAGCACCTGACGAAAATAGAGATCTGGTAGATGCCACAATGTACAGAGGAATGATTGGATCCCTCATGTATCTCACTGCCTCAAGACCTGATATCATGTATGCTACATGTTTATGTTCTAGATATCAGGCGAAGCCTAAGGTCAACCATCTGATCGGGGTCAAGAGGATATTTCGTTATCTGAAGGGTACACCCACACTTGGGTTATGGTATCCTCATGATGATGACTTTGAGCTCACGGCGTATAGTGACTCGGATTACGGGGGCTGCAAGATGAACTACAAGTCTACATCAGCAGGGTGTCAATTCTTTGGGAGGAGATTAGTTACCTGGCAGTGTAAGAAGCAGACATCGGTTGCATTGTCAACCTGTGAAGCCGAATACGTTGCTGCTGCAAGTTGCTGTTCACAAATCATCTGGATTCAACAGCAAATGCGGGATTACGGTTTAAAGTTTTATTCTACTCCTATTTTTGTTGATAACTCTGCTGCAATTGCAGTAACTAAAAATCCGGTCCAACATCCAAAGACCAAACACATCGGTATTAAATACCATTTCATAAGAGACTGTTTTGAAAAGAACTTAATCGATGTGGTAAAAATTAATATTGATTTTCAACGCGCTGACCTCTATACTAAAGCCTTTGATAAACCACGTTTTCAATATTTGTTAGAGGTTTACGGCGTTAAAAAGAAAAGTGATGTTATTCCTGATGATGATCATGTGTAGTCCGATGTAGCTTAGTAAATTTTTCTTTTTTATTTTATTTTCTTTAATCTATTTTCTGCTTAAATTAAATTCATGTTATTTCGTTGTTTATTAAAATCCTAAAATAATTAAACCAGTTATGATTTTAGTATTTTAGGGGGAGAATAAGTCAGCCAGTAACATTATTAAAAAAAACGAGGGAAAAGGAGTGGACAGCTGATATAAGGTAGATCGTATCTGTGATACCGATTCAAACCCTTTGGAAAATGATAGTACACAGGAACAAATCAAGAGGGACTTTAAAATTTTAATTTAGAAAGGACGCAAAATTCAAAGTATAAGTCTGTGTAGTCTAAGCAATATAAAAGGAAAGATGATAGAAAAACTGGTAACTACTAAGGTAACACAACGAGAGTAGACCTAGAGGTTGCTAGACCACAAATGATATGTCGGTAGATTCAACACAATAGATGATTAGACCTGACTGGTGATCTCAAGATCAAACTAAGTTGTTCAACTGACTGTGGGCTTCCATCTTGTCACTGGTTAACACAATCAACAATATTCCAATAAGGGGTAATGAGCATGTAAACGCCACAAATGTGTGCGGATGACCATAAATAGAGCAAAGCACAAAAAAAATGTAAAGACAAATGCTATCAAGCTAATGACTTATGGTGTTGGTGTATTCTGTGCAAAAGAAATATAAGCTGCTCTAACAAGGAGATAGGTTGTGTGCCTCTCTGCTGTGCGATGGCACTGACCTGAGGATAAGCATAACCTAGATATTCTAAAATTCATTGTTGTTTGCCGCCTCTCTGCTGTGCGATGGCACTGACCTTAGGATTGGCTTCTCTTTGACAGCTCTAAGAATAGTCTTTCTTGTAATAATACCCGTAGACCACTCAAAAGCTCCTGAGGAATGTTGATTACCATATAAGTGTGGGACCCACAAATGTTAGTTGAAATAATTAAACCTAAAACTATCACCAGTTTGTGTCTAAAGTCTGTGTATGGATTAAAGAGGACAAATATACTGACAATCATTGTGGCTGCAATTCTTGAAAGTTCAAATCAATGTGGAAATCTAAACAGTACCAGTATGATTTCCTAAAGTTGCTAACGACTCTGGATGAAAACCAAGAACCAAGAATTGAGCATCAAAAGATTTGATAACAAGTCCCAAATGATTTTGACTTGCCTGTATGATTTCAATTGATTGGTCCAGGTGTGGTCAATCTAAGTTGAAGCTGCCTATCCGTAAACCAACAAATCCAGTAGATTTCTATATTAGGATTATTCTCACAAAAAAGCAAAAACAAGTTTGTTTGTTGATGCATGTATGTCCCTAGATCATGATTTGTAATGTAATAGATCTTGTCTGTCTGACTATGATGTAATATGAATTGATTAATGAAATGATATGGATTGTTTGTGATTTGTAATGTCTAATATTTCATTAATGAGTCGTTATTGAATTGATTAATTGGGTTTATGATTGTTTGAATGGTTACACATCAAGTTATATTAATTAAAACATTCAAACTTAACTTAATGAAGTTCTCATGCGAATGGCCCATGCGAATGGACCATACGCATGAATAACT
Organism: Flaveria ramosissima; assembly: GCA_025215565.1. Classification (NCBI taxonomy): domain Eukaryota; kingdom Viridiplantae; phylum Streptophyta; class Magnoliopsida; order Asterales; family Asteraceae; genus Flaveria; species Flaveria ramosissima. The sequence continues at coordinate 43,626,540 of CM046038.1, forward strand.
TCATACGATTGACTCAGTCGCACGACTGAACCAGGAGACTGGATCAGTCGTATGATTGACACATAAGATTGGCTCAGTCGCACGACTGAACACTCAGTCGTGCGGATGAATCAACCGCATGGTTCAATCGCACGACTGAACCATACTTATGGTCCAGTCGCACGATTGAACAATACTAACCTATAAATAGACCCAATTCGTGGAAAAACGTAAGCATTCATACCATTACGACTCCAGACGTACCCTAGCCGTCCAGAAGCCTCCCAAATCGTTCTCCAAGTTCACAGAACACATTAGATCGATTCCTAATCGACTTCTAACGTTAGATTCAATTCTTGATTGATTCTTCGTGTGTTCTCACTGATTGGATCGCCAATCAAATAGGATTCCGCACTATTTGATCTGGTTTACACGCTAATCACTAGGTATTTCGTTCAAATACCAGGTCCTAACAAGTGGTATCAGAGCTTGGCTCTTGATTACGTGTGATTCAATCAAGATTGCATAAAAGTTTGTGTTTTTGCACTAAAAACGCAATCTTTGGTGTCAAAAGTGATCTTGGACGTTCCCTGCTCATCAAAGTTTGGTTTCTACGGACTTAGGCGATTAGACATTGCGAAATTTCGATTTTTTACGGCTGAAACACGTCAAACCTAGAAAATTTCGCAAAACAGCAGCTTCAGTCGCACGAGTGACCCATTCGCACGACTGGACTCCATTCGCATTGCCCATTCGCACGATTGGACCTAGTCGCACCTTCATTCGGCCGACTGAACCGTTCGTTCGCATAGCTCATACGCACCAGATTCATTCGCACGACTGAACCAATCGCCCAGTTCAGCCGCACGATTGAACCAGTCGCAGAGTTCATACGCACGACTAGACCATTCGCATCCTTCAGTCGCATCAGTGAAGTTTGTTTGATTAGACTTAAAGTTATTCGCCATGGAAGATCAGATGTCAGCCTTTACTGCTGGGAAGGACTCTAGGATACAGAACCTGCTGTTGCTTGAGAGTGAGGTGGGTAATCATAATAAACCACCAAAGCTCTTGACTTTAGATGAGTTTCCCCACTGGAAACAACGTTTTGAGATCTACCTCAATGGAGTGGATCCGAATCTGTGGGAAGCCATCGAGATTGGATATAGTACACCGGTGGGAGCTGATGGAGTTAAGCTAATGTTAGGAGGGATGACGGACGCGCAGAAAGTTAAGCACAATGCAGAGAAAAAAGTTTATGCATTGATTACACAGTCTATCCCCAAAGACATATTCCACCAGTACTCAGAGAATAAGCAGTCCAAGAAACTGTGGGATGAGCTAGAGAAGAGGTACGACGGGAATGCTTCGTTGAAGGCAATCAAGGCCAAGGAGTTAAAGAAGGAATTCGATAACTTCTCATCGATTGGTAACGAGAGTTTAGACGACGTCATAGATAGATTCTACCATTTGATGAGCGAACTGCATACACATGGGGTGGAGACTACCATGGAAGAGAAAGTTAGTAACTTTGCAGATGGATTGCCTGAAAAGTGGGTTTCATTCGTGTCTAACCTGAGACAGAATGGAATGCTTGCAAAGCTGGATATTAATGACTTCATTCTTAAGTTGCGAGAAGAAGCACTAAGGATGAAGTACAGAGCTCAGAAGTCTTCGTACACAAAATCCAGCTTTGTACAACGCCACGCCTCAAGCTAAGACATCTGGGCACCTCTCCAGACTGCATTTGTGTCTAGCTCGTCGGGTCCGTCACATGCTTCTCCTTCAGGATCAGACACGTCAGGGTCTTCTTGTACCCACTATATTGGATCAGAAGCAAGTGCTACTAAACTGAAGACCGAGAACCTCGGTAATGTGACTGTGGAAGTAGCTCGAGAGCATATGGATCTTTTGGCTGCAGTGGTTCATTCATATGATGGACTTGTTGCCGGGAAGATTGGAAACTGCCATCTGGCAGACGAGGACTACGAGCAAGTGGACGAAATGGAGCTTGAGAGGATGGACATAATGTGGGCCTTAGCTAGTGCTGTCCGGAGGGCGAAGAAGTTTGTTAAAAAGACCGGACAGAACTTGGTAGCTACTAAGGATACCACATTTGGCTTTGACAAGAGCAAAGTGACCTGCTTCAACTGTGGAGAGAAGGGGCACTTCAAGAGAGAATGTGTCAAGCCAAAGAAGACGGGTAACGGGAACCCATTCTCGTCCTTTACTCGCCAAGACAAGCAAGCTTCCAGTTCTACTTCATCAAGCAAGGATCCAAAAGCCTTGACTGCTCATGATGATGAAGGACAGGATTGGAGCTTTAGGTTTGTCTCACCAGGGGAATCAAACATTGCAAGTGTAGAGGATATTGATGATGATTCTGCGAGTGAAGGTGATCTAGCAGTTGAGATAGCGATGTCACACAGTGAAGAAGCAACTGCAGCCGAGGTCAGTTACAAGCCTAAAGAGGAGACTTCCACGTCAGAGACAGAAAAGACAGAATCACCAGAACCAGAGACATCTGATGCTGCGTTGATGGCTAACTCTTCTGAACCAACTCAGGTAAGTATACTGACCAAATGTTTGATAATCATGCTTGTTCTGCTTGTGATACTTTTAGGAATAGCATAGATGAAAAATTTGCTAGGTTATTAGATCATAATGATAACTTAGTAAAAGACTTGCAACTGTGCACTGAGGCTAATAGAGTATTAAAACAAAATGAGCATAGTTATAAAGAAAAGATAGACCTTTTGACTAAACAGCTTAGGGAAACCGAAGTAGTTGCCTTTAACCAAGCTAATGACATTAGGTACTATCTAAACTCCCTAGAAGACACTAAGAAGCAAAAGGCAGTTCTAGAAGTAGAAGTAAACTCATTAAAACAGAAACTGCATAGTTGGACTAGTTCTTCACACATAGTTCAACACTTAGTGAGAGAAAGGAATAACGGGGAGGGATTGGGTTACAAAGTGGTTCCACCACCACCTGAGACCTTGATGAACACTAAGACTAGACCAGTAAATAATAACCCCATCAAGGATCACGTGGTGTCTACTCCTCTTGTTAGTGATCCAGATACCTCATGTTCATCTATTGAATCTGGAAACAAGCAAAAGGAGGCCACTTCAAGGCAAAGGGTAAATTGCCTTGTGTTAATCTGGAAAAGGAATTTGAAAAAGTTAACTTAAAGTCAGGGTCAAACAGAGTCAAATCAGAACCTAAAAGACTTCTAATGTTAATTTTTCACATGCTTCAAGTCAAAAACCAGTTAACCAAAAAGAGAAAGATGTTAAACAGGTTAAAACAGTTAACTTTGTTAAACCAGAGAAAACATCAAAAGAACCAGAGTCAAAACCTAAAGTGATTGATGTTACTAGAGTGTCACACACTTCTCCACAGAGAAAGTTTAATCAAGTTGATAGTAGGTCGTGCTACAACTGTGGAGAATGTGGGCACATTGCTTCCTATTGTCCTTTCTATCAGACACATAGGAAGAAGATTGAACTTCAGGATTCAAATCCTAGGTCTTCTAAGAGGAGTTCTCTGACTCCACCTAGAAGAACTAGTGAACCTAAAGTTCAACCTGTAAGCCAGTCGACTGTTTACCACAAACAGGCCTTGCACAAGTCTGGCTTATGGAAAGAGAAGTCATCCTGCGTGTCTGATACTGATGACAAGAAGGAACCTGAGCTACCCTCACCCTCTAAGGGTCAATGGGTGGAGTTTATGATGTGTGATGCCTCTGGGAAACCCAAGCCAGTAAAGGCTTGGGTTCCTAACCTAAACTAATTCTTTACTTTGTATGTGCAGGGTGTTCGATACAGTGCTGAGACTAACACGTGGATTGTAGACAGCGGAGCATCCAGGCACATGACAGGAAATAGGGCCCTTTTATCAAACGTCAAGCAAATAAAAGGAGGGCATGTTTCCTTTGCTGGAAACAAGGGAGGCTATATCACAGCTCAGGGAGAAGTGGGAAATCAGAAAGTTAAGTTTGATAAGGTGAACTACGTTCAACAACTTCAAAATAACTTACTTTCTGTTTCCCAAATCTGTGATAAAGGATTTAAGGTCATCTTCGACAACAAGAAGTGTTACGTGCTGAAGAAAGACTACGTGATCCCAGAGGACCAAGTTCTGATGACTGCTTCAAGATATAAAGACCTTTATGTCTTGGATCTGTCAACAGCTGCTACAACGGATCATGAGGTTCAGTGCTTTCTATCTAAAGCTACTGAGAAGGATTCCATCTCCTGGCATAGGAGAATGGGACACATTAGTCAAAGGAAGATGAATCATTTGATTCAGAAGGATTTGGTGAGAGGAGTTAATGTCCAGAACTTCCAGCTTCCTGACTTTTGTGTAGCTTGCAAGAAAGGCAAACAGACGAAGAAGTCTCATAAGGAAAAGAAAGTTCATTCAATAGAACTTCCTCTTGAACTTCTTCACATGGATTTGTTTGGTCCAGTCAGTACAAAGAGCATTGCAGGCGACTTGTACTGTTTTGTGGTCACTGATGACTACTCAAGGTTCATTTGGGTAATGTTTCTGAAATCCAAATCAGAAACATTTGAGTCATTCAAGGAGTTAGTAACCACACTGGAATCTCTCTACAAGCTAAAAGTTAGACAAGTACGCTCAGACAACGGGACAGAATTCAAGAATCAGTGGATGGAGGCATACTGCAAGGAAAAGGGAATTGTGCATCAATTCACTTCTGCCTACACGCCTCAGATGAATGGCGTTGCTGAGAGAAAGAACATAAGCTTGATAGAGACAGCACGGACTATGCTGGCAGACTCGAAACTGCCTATCCAATTCTGGAATGAGGCAGTGGCGAATGCATGTTATACACTGAATCGAGTCCTGATAGTCAAGCGCCACGGAAAGACATGTTACGAGCTACTACAAAGACGCAAACCGAATTTGGAGTATCTTGAACCTTTTGGCGCGCCGTGCACACTTCTGAAGAAGACACAAGAAGGCAAATTCAGCGAGAAGGCGGATGAAGGAATCTTTCTAGGATACAACATACCGAACAAGCGAGTTTACAACAACTCAACGGGTCTTGTAGAAGTGTGGTGTAATGTTGACGTTCAGCGATATACCACACCACCTACTGGCAAAGGACCCGCTTACTTCTTCGACTATGATGGATTCTTCAAGTCCTTCAACATCCCTCTCTCTCCCTCGGATGATGAGTTAGCTACTAGGATGATGTATGATATTTTGAATACACCATCTAGCTCACAGGGAGAATCATCTACTCAGTCAGGGGGAGTAGTCAATGACAGTGACTCCTCCTCTGAAGATGAAGCTGAAGCAGATGACCAGAACAGTCAGGAGGAATAGGTTCCAGTTCCTGAAAGTCCACAAGCATCTACCAGTGATGCACCTTCGACTTCGGAACCTCAAACTCCATCTACCTCAGATGCAGAACCAAATGTTCATAATCTTGGCTCTGAGGTAGTTGTTCCTACTACTCCAGGATCACGACTAAACGTCTATCATCCCCTTGACAATGTCATTGGGGATGTCAGATCAGGAGTACAAACCCGAAATCAGCTATATTCAGCTGATTACGCCTCGGTTATGGAGAAGGGTTACATTCATGATGGTGCTTATCGGTGTTTTGTCTCGCAGTTTGAGCCAAAATATGTCAGTGATGCACTAAATGATGAGGCGTGGGTGAGTGCCATGCAAGAAGAACTTCTGCAGTTCAAGAAGTTAGAGTGTGGACTCTGGTTGATAGACCTAAAGGTGCTAAAGTCATTGGCACCAAGTGGGTACTGAAATGCAAGAAGGATGACCAAGGGGTCATTATCAGGAACAAAGCTCGATTGGTGGTTCAGGGTTTTCGCCAAGTCGAGGGGATTGACTACAATGAGGTGTTTGCACCCGTGGCAAGGATGGAAGCCATTCGTATCTTCCTTGCCTATGCATCGTACATGAAGATTAAAGTCTACCAATTAGATGTGAAGAGTGCATTCCTTCATGGGGAAATCAGAGAAACAGTCTATGTCAGTCAACCCGAGGGATTTGAAGATCCTTATCATCGGGATAGAGTTTACAAGCTCGACAAGGCTTTATACGGGCTTCATCAAGCTCCAAGAGCTTGGTATGAGAAACTCTCGACTCATCTTGTGAAACACGGCTTTCGCAGGGGAGTCATTGACTGCACGCTGTTCATTAAAGAAAAAGATGGCGACCTACTGCTCGTACAGATCTATGTTGATGACATAATCTTCGGTTCAAAGAACGAAGAGTTATGCAAAGAGTTTGAAGCAGTTATGAAGAAAGAGTTTGAGATGAGTGCTATGGGGGAGATGAAGTTCTTTCTCGGGTTACAGGTGGATCAGACACCAAATGGGATCTTTCTACATCAGACCAAGTATGTGGGAGACATTCTCAGTCGTTTGACATGGAGAATGCTTCTGCTGCTGGGACTCCACTTGCTACGAATCATGATATAGCACCTGATGAAAATGGAGATCTTGTAGATGCCACGATGTACCGAGGAATGATTGGATCCCTCATGTATCTCACTGCCTCAAGACCTGATATCATGTATGCTACATGTTTATGTTCTAGATATCAGGCTAAGCCTAAGGTCAACCATCTGATCGGGGTCAAGAGGATTTTTCGTTATCTGAAGGGTACACCCACACTTGGGTTGTGGTATCCTCATGATGATGACTTTGAGCTCACGCGTATAGTGACTCGGATTACGGGGGCTGCAAGATGAACTACAAGTCTACATCAGCAGGGTGTCAATTCTTTGGGAGAAGATTAGTTACCTGGCAGTGTAAGAAGCAGACATCGGTTGCATTGTCAACCTGTGAAGCCGAATATGTTGCTGCTGCAAGTTGCTGTTCACAAATCATCTGGATTCAACAGCAAATGCGGGATTACGGTTTAAAGTTTTCTTCTACTCCTATTTTTGTTGATAACTCTGCTGCAATTGCAGTAACTAAAAATCCGGTCCAACATCCTAAGACCAAACATATCGGTATTAAATACCATTTCATAAGAGACTGTTTTGAAAAGAACTTAATTGATGTGGTTAAAATTAATACTGATTTTCAACGCGCTGACCTCTATACTAAAGCCTTTGATAAACCACGTTTTCAATATTTGCTAGAGGTCAACGGCGTTAAAAAGAAAAGTGAGGTTATTCCTGATGATGATAATGTGTAGTCCGATGTAGTTTACTTAAAGTTTTTCCTTTTTATTTTATTTTATTTTATCTATTTATTTTAGTTTGTTTAATTTAAACTCATGTTATTTTGCTGTTTATTAAAATCCTAAAATAATTAAACCAGTTATGATTTTAGTATTTTAGGAGGAGAATATGTCAGCAAGTAACATTAAAAAAAAACGAGGGAGAAGGAGTGGATAGCTGATATAAGGTAGATCGTATCTGTGATACCAATTCAAAACCTTTGGAAAATGATAGTACACAGGAACAAATCAAGAGGGACTTAAAAATTTAGGTTTAGAAAAGATGCAAAAATTCAAAGTATAAGTCTGTGTAGTCTAGGCAATATAAAAGGGAAGATGATAGAAAACTGGTAACTCCTAAGGTAACACAAAGAAAGTAGACCTAGAGGTTGCTAGACCACAAATGATATGTCGGTAGATTCAACACAATAGATGATTAGACCTGACTGGTGATCTCAAGATCAAACTAAATTGTTCAACTGACTGTGGGCTTCCATCTTATCACTGGTTAACACAATCAACAATATTCCAATAAGGGGTAATGAGCATGTAAACGCCACAAATGTGTGCGGATGACCATAATTAGAGCAAAAAAAAATGAAAGACAAATGCTATAAAGCTAATGACTTATGTTGTTGGTGCATTTTGTGCAAAATAAAATAAGCTGCTCTAACAAGGAGATAGGTTGTGTGCCTCTCTGCTGTGCGATGGCACTGACCTGAGGATAAGCATAACCTAGATATTCTAGAATTCATTGTTGTTTGCCGCCTCTCTGCTGTGCGATGGCACTGACCTGAGGACTGGCTTCTCTTTGAAAGCTCTAAGAATAGTCTCTTCTTGTAATAATACCCGTAGACCGCTCAAAAGCTCCTGAGGAATGTTGATTACCATATGAGTGTGGGATCCACAAATGTTAGTTGAAATAATTAAACCTAAAACAATCACCAGTCTGTGTTAAAAGTCTGTGTATGGATTTAAGTGGACAAATATATTGACAATCATTGTGGCTGCAATTCTCGAAAGTTCAAATCAATGTGAAAGTCTAAGAGTTCCAGTATGATTCCCTAAAGTTGCTAATGACTCTGGATGAACACCAAGAATTGAGCATCAAAAGATTTTGATAATAAGTCCCAAATGATTTGACTTGCCTGTATGATTCCAAAATTGAATTGGTCCAGGTGTGGTCAATCCAAGTTGAAGATGTCTATTCCGGAACCAAATCCCATAGATGTCCATCTTAGGATTTATCTCTCACAAAAAGCCAAAAACAAGTCTTGTTTTGAGTATTTAGTTTAAATTTTCTAAGTTAGTTAGTCGTTTTAGTTTGTTAGTTTGTCGGACTACATCAGGAAAATCAGTAAGGAATCAACTCTCTAAAAGGGTCATGTCTGAGATGACCACATGTGTCTTAAAAGTTTAAAACAGTCACGTCTAAGGTGACAAAGTGTTTAAAAGAGTCACGTCTGAGGTGACTAAACTGTTTAAAAGGATCACGTCTGAGGTGATCAAAAGGTTTTCAAGTTAAAATGATCATGTCTGAGATGATCAAAAGCTCATAACGTTAATTTCAAAAGTTAAAAGGGTTTTAAATGTAAATTGGTAAAAATGGCAGAAAATTAACTAAGTGTGACCCATTCGCACGATTGGACCATGAGAATGGACCAACCATGCGAATGGCTCCCATTCGCACGAATGGACATGGGATTGAGCCTTTCACACGAATGGCTTATCAGAATGACCTATTCGTCTGATTGGAAGGGGGCGAATGAGTCAGTCGACCGACTGATATTCATTCGGTCAACTGAACAGGCGAATGAAAGGAACGATTGAGTCAGTCGACCGACTGAACCTCAGTCGGTCAACAGCATGCGACTGACTGGGCCAATCGCACGATTGAGCCTTAGTCGCCCGAATGAACTGAGCGACTGAGGCCAGTCGGCCGATTGAACCCAGCTTCAATATTTAAAGGGCACAGTCGATCGCATTTCATTCGTCACACCCCAATCGCTCTCAAGTCGCACACCCTACCGTTACTCTGCCAAAATTGCATTAGACTCTGTTTTCTTCTTGATCTTGATTCACTTACTCTCATTATTGATTATACAGGTAGTTTGAAGTTCCATCTTCCCGAAACCTAAAGGATTTAAACCCTAATTTGGGTATTCGACTGTAAAACAAGAACCGAGACATAAATGACCTAATAACCTATCAAAACTATGCAAAACGTTAAAATTAAGTGTAATAGGTTATTAGTAACAAGAATGCGAGTCTATTAAACCGGTTATCCATGTTAAAACAACTGTTTTGTTAAAGATTCGAACGGAAGGCGACTGAAATATAGGACAAGCGACTGGTCGCTCGGATGAACTCCAATCGCACGACTGAAACTTGCGATTGGGTCAATCGCCCGAATGAACCATGTGTTTGAGCTCAGTCGGCCGACTGAACCATTCGCAGACTCAGTCAGCAGACTGAACCCAATCGCATGTCTCATTGACCAGATTGAGCTCAGTCGCATGAAAGGACAGCCGACTGACTTCAGTCGCATGATTCATTCGCACGAATGAATCAGAATGAATTTCAACATTACACTTAGAACAAAATTTTAATGTATTATGTACTAATGGTTCTATGTCATGTGTTTTTCAGGATAATGGCTGAGAGATGGTCCATAAATCCAAAGCACAACATCTGTGCTCATTTGGATCACACTACTAGGAACGGGGCCGAGTTCACCGATATTATAGCCTTTCTCAGACGTTCCAGGATCCATAAGGCTATCTCTACTCCCTGCACGCCCTACAAATCACTACATCATGCATTCTGGGAGAATGCCTCTGTGGATCGCTCTCGTGAGCCCTACAGCATTCGGAGCTCTATACTGGGTCATGATATTGAGATCACTGCTGCTGACATCCAGAGGGTCCTAGAGTTTGGAGATGATACTGATCATCCTACCAGATTACATCCACTGACCGTGAGAGGATGCTTTTTGAGGATCAAGTACGCTAGGGACATAAACTCAGGTGTGCTCAACAAGAGCAACATGTGCCCCCAGTACAAGTACTTAGCCCATGTGATCCTTAAGTGTGTGGCTTCGAGGAGGGGTGGGTTCGACGACCTCTCAGACCAGATCCAAAATGCCTACGTGGCACTGGTGCTGAACCACCCCTTCAGCTTTTCTAGTATGATATTCTCCTATCTGGTGGAGAACTTGGAGGCAAAGGGAAAGGAGGGGTTTTGTATGTACCCCAGGTTTTTACAGCTCATCTTCAACGAGAAGCTGCCACATCTGCCCAAAGAGAGTCATGATGCAGTGGCACTGGAGATCATGGATGATACGACTCTGGGTCGGATGAGGGTTTATAGGGGGAAGCAGGTGAAGCCCCAAGTTAAGAGATTGATTGGCCACCTGGCCAACGAGAGGTATGTGGCACCAGGCAGACGCAAATGGCGTCATGAGGACAGTGACTCTGATGATGAGAGGCTGCTACTCCCAGAGATTGACTCGGATGATGATGATAGTGGAGACGCTGGGGACGATATGCCTGCTCCACCTGGAGGCACTGTGTCAGATGTTATACCCCTAGTGTCTGCCCCAGCTGGAGATGTTGCTGAGACAGCTGGATTTCATCAGGAGTTTGTTCATGGTGCTGAAGAAGAGGAGGAGTCTGACGAGGAGCCCCTCACGAGAACTGTGGGAAGCAAAGTGGTTCCCACAGAACACGGGCTACGGGTGGTTGGTGAACACCCGAGAGACTCCAGAGAGACGGATACTGACCCAAGTTATGCACCGGGTTCAGCAGGCAGGGTTGTAGGGGGAGCATCCACCTCCACAGGGACGAGGAGGAAGAGGATGGCTCAGCCCCATGGTCTGAAGAAGAAGAAGCGTCGGTTGACCTTCGTTACTACCGTAGCCTCTACATCCACCACCACAGCCACCACTACCACCTCCACAGCTATACCATCCACCACCACAGCCACCACATCCACCACAGCTACCACAGCCACCACCATACCTACCACCACAGTACAGATCCCATCCACCACCATACCATTTACACCCACATCACCTCCACCATTTTTCCGACCCATCTTCACTACAGCCACCACCACCACCACCTCACACCATGCAGGACCGTCAGCCCAGTCCTCACACACTTATGGATCACCTCTACCTCCAATCGGGGTAGAGGAACAGCTGTTAGCGCTCAACCGGATGGTGATGCGCTTACTAGCTGCCGATGAGGAGAAAGCTGCACAGATCCGACAGCTTGCCGACCTGACTGCTGCCCAATCTCACCAGATGGCAGAGCAGGCTCGTGTTATAGAGCAGCAGGCTCAACTGATGGATGCACAGCGTGTAGAGTTATCCCAACTCCAAGAGCAGCATGCCCAATCAGCCAAAAGGATAGAGGAGTCGGAAACCACCAACAAGATCATCATGCTGCGGCTCAAGGGATCAAATGATGAGCCCTTAAAGATCAAGGAAGGAGATGGAGATGATGGAGACGATGGTGATGATGATGATGAAGAGGATGATGAAGATGAAGAGGATGATACAGAGGATGAAGAGGAAACTGACGAAGATAGGACAGAGAGGAAGGACGATGATGATGAAGCAGAAGGAGGGGATGCGGCTGCATCGTCCTCTGCTTCAGGTCAAGAGAGGAGGTCAAAGAATAGATAGGACCAATCAGCTACCACTTCTGCTCCTCCGAGTGATGATCCTATGATTCAGGATAAAAGTAAAGACTAGATGTTTATGTATTTATTTACTTTTGTGTCTGAATCCTGTATTGAATGTTTATATATTAAGTTAATGTATTTCTGTGTGATTACTTACTAATGATTTATGTGTTGAATGTTTAAATCAAGCAGATCCAAATTATCAAAGAGATGAGTTTGATGTTGCTCCCCTTCAACAGGTCAAGACTCAACTAACCATGATTCTTGATCTGCAAGGGATCGTAAGAAGGTCTGTGAGTTATACCCCTGAAGAAGGGGAAATAATTCATGACCTATCTAACGAGCAACTAGCAGAGATTTTCAAGCTCAATCCGGATGAAATAGTTAAAGATGCTCCAACATGTGATTCGACTAGTGATGAAGAGCTCAACGATGTTGATGAAGTCGAGGTCGAAGATATCACCGCAGAGGAATACCCCCAGTACGCTGACAATGAGGGTAATGTGGTCCCCAATCTGGGTGAGTCCCTCGTCAGTGATAATTTTGAGGTGTTGAACAAGATGGAGCAGGAAACTGAGAAGGCAGAAGGAACAGCCCAAGCCTCAAATGATGATGTTGACATTCGAAAAGCTGAGTGGGCTGCATGTTTTGAAGAAGTTAGAGCCCAACGTGCTGCACCGAAGAAAGATGCCTACACCAAGCTCTACAGAGTCAAGAAACACCACAAGGTGTCTGGCAGGATTATTGCATGGGCGTATTTTGATGATCTTAATGCTTATGCTGTTAAGAGAGAACAGGGCATAGAGTACTTCAGATTCCCACATGATCTGAAGACTCTACCAGGTTTTGAGCTCAACCAGCTGGCTAAGCTAAAGCTCTAGTATGCTGACCCGAGGAAGATGTCAGGCTGGTTCGAGGCTGCCCTTAAGAAGGAGTACCACACCAGATGGGTTAACTTCAGACCCCAACAGCCTACTAGGTATATCAGAAGGTCTGAGGTTGATGCCATTACTGGCAAGCCCAAGATTGTGTTGAAGTGGAGTCTTCCGTGCACAATGTCGAGAATCCCACTCAGGGAAATGCCACAGGACTTCACTCCACACTTTAAGTGGTGGTACTATGATTGGAGAACAGCTGAAGCGGTCATAGTCCTAAGCAAAGAGGGACAAATGGATACGATCAGGGTATTCGACCCAATGTGGCTTACTAACTTGTCGGCTAATGATGTCTATACATTATACAAGTGGCCACTGTTCTATGACACGCAAGATATTGTACAAGCCCTCCAGTTCCAAAACGTTATACGACTCTGCTTCGCGTTTGAAATTCACGCGGGAGTCACAAAAGAGGAGAAGTACAAGAAATACAAGGAGGTTATGCAGAAGACAAGAGATTAGAGAGATGTAGGTCCAAGGGGGAGTTTGTTGATGCATGTATGTCCCTAGATCATGATTTGTAATGTAATAGATCTTGTCTGTCTGACTATGATGTAATATGAATTGATTAATGAAATGATATGGATTGTTTGTGATTTGTAATGTCTAATATTTCATTAATGAGTCGTTATTGAGTTGATTAATTGGGTTTATGATTGTTTGAATGGTTACACATCAAGTTATATTAATTAAAACATTCAAACTTAACTTAATGAAGCTCTCATGCGAATGGCCCATGCGAATGGACCATACGCATGAATAACTTCATACGATTGACTCAATCGCACGACTGAACCAGGAGACTGGATCAGTCGTATGATTGACACATAAGATTGGCTCAGTCGCACGACTGAACACTCAGTCGTGCGGATGAATCAACCGCATGGTTCAATCGCACGACTGAACCATACTTATGGTCCAGTCGCACGATTGAACAATACTAACCTATAAATAGACCCAATTCATGGAAAAACGTAAGCATTCATACCATTACGACTCCAGACGTACCCTAGCCGTCCAGAAGCCTCCCAAATCGTTCTCCAAGTTCACAGAACACATTAGATCGATTCCTAATCGACTTCTAACGTTAGATTCAATTCTTGATTGATTCTTCGTGTGTTCTCACTGATTGGATCGCCAATCAAATAGGATTCCGCACTATTTGATCTGGTTTACACACTAATCACTAGGTATTCCGTTCAAATACCAGGTCCTTTTGTACTTTAGTTTTAATTTTCTAATTTATTTAGTCATTTTAGTTTGTTTGTTTGTCGGACTACATCATGAAAATCAGTATGGGATCAACTCACCTAAAAGGGTTATGTCTGAGATGACCACATGTGTTTTCAAAGCTTAAAAGAGTCACGTATGAGGTGACAAAATGTTTAAAAGAGTCACGTTGTGAGGTGACTAAATTGTTTAAAAGGATCACGTCTGAGGTGATCAAAAGGTTTTCAAGTTAAAATGATCATGTCTGAGATGATCACATGCTCATAATGTTAATTTCAAAGTTAAAAGGGTTTTAAATGTAAAATGGTCAAAATGGCAGAAAATTTCATAAGTATAACCCATTCCCACGACTGGACCATAAGTATGGACCAACCATGCGAATGGGTCCCATTCGCACGACTGGACATGAGACTGAGCCATTCACCCGAATGGCTTATCAGACTGATCCATTCGACCGAATGAAAGGGTGCGAATGAGTCAGTCGACCGACTGAGACTCAGTCGGTCAACTGAAGGTGCGAATGAAAGGGTACGAATGAGTCAGTCGACCGACTGAACCTCAGTCGGCCAACTGAATGCGACTGACTCGGCCAATCGCATGACTGAGCTTCAGTCGCCCGAATGAACTGAGCGAATGAGGCCAGTCGGCCGATTGAACTCAGCTTCAGTATTTAAAGGGCCACAGTCGATCGCATTTCATTCATCACCCTCAATCGCTCCTAAATCGCACCTCGTACCGTTACTCTGCCAAAATTTCTCTAGACATTGTTTTCACATTTCTATTGATCTTCTGACGTGCGTTGACGTTTATACAGGTAGATTACAGTGAAATCTCACCGAAATCTGAAGAAAGGGAACCCTAATTTGTGATATTCGAATGAAAACAAGAAACGGACTGTTAATGACCTAATAACCAACATAAACTAAGTAAAATGTTAAAATTAAGTTTAATAGGTTATTAGTGACAATATGGCGAGTCTAATGGACCATTAAACCATGTTAAATTACTTGATTTGGTCAAGATTCGAACCACAGGCGACTGAACAGTGGGACAAACGACTGGTCGTCCGGATGAACTCCAATCGCACGATTGAATCTTGCGATTGGGCCAATCGGCCGAATGCACCATGCGAATGAGCTCAGTCGGCCGACTGAACCAATCGCAGACTCAGTCAACAGATTGAACTCAGTCGCATGTCTCATTCAACCGAATGAGCTCAATCGCATGAAAGGACAACCGACTGACTTCAGTCGCATGATTCATTCGTACAAACGAGTCAGAATGAATTTTAACAAGATACTTAGAACTAAATTGTGATGTATTAGTTACTAATGCTTCTGTGTCTTGTGTTTCAGGCAAATGGCTGATAGGTGGTCCATCAACCCAAAGCACAATATATGTGCTCATTTGGACCATACGACTCGGAATGGGGCGAGTTTACAGAGATTATTGCGTTCCTTCGACGTTCTCGGATACATAAGGCCATTTCTACACCGTGTACGCCTTACAGGTCATTACATCAGGCATTCTGGGAGAATGCCTCCGTTGATCGTTCTCGTGAGCCTTACAGTATACGGAGCTCCATTCTTGGTCATGATATTGAGATTACAGCAGCTGACATCCAGAGAGTTCTTGAGTTTGGGGACGATACTGATCACCCCACCAGACTACATCCACTTACAGTTAGAGGTTGCTTTCTCAGGATTAAGTACGCTGGGGACATAAACTCAGGTGTGCTCAACAAGAGCAACCTGTGTCCCCAGTACAAGTACTTGGCGCATGTGATCCTGAAGTGTATTGCTTCTAGGAGGGGTGGGTTCGATGACCTATCAGACCAGATTCAGAATGCTTACATGGCACTGGTTCTGAACCACCCCTTCAACTTCTCGAGCATGATCTTCTCATATTTGGTGGAGAATCTGGAGGCCAAGGGGAAGGAAGGTTTTTGTATGTACCCCAGATTTCTGCAGCTGATCTTCAACGAGAAGCTGCCATCTCTTCCAAGGAGAGCCATGATGCTGTGGCCTTAGAGATTATGGATGACACGACCTTGGGTCGTATGAGAGTGTATAGGGGCAAGCAGGTAAAGCCCAGGTGAAGAGGTTGATCAGCCATCTGGCCAATGAGAGATATGTGGCGCCAGGGAGACGCAAGTGGCGTCATGATGACAGCGATTCAGACGACGAGAGGCTATTGCTCCCAGAGCATGATTCCGATGATGATGATGACAATGGGGATGCTGGAGATGATATGCCTATTCCACCGAGGGGCACAGCTTCAGATGTTATACCTCCAGTATCTGCCCCAGCAGGAGACATAGCCGATTCAGCAGGATTCCACCAGGACTTTATTCCTGGTGATGAGGAAGAGGAGTCTGACGAGGAGCCCCTAACGAGGACTGTGGGAAGCAAGGTTGTTCCCACAGAGTATGGGCTAAGGGCGGTTGGTGAACGCCCAAGAGATTCAGGAGAGACAGCTGTAGATCCTAGCTATGCCCCTGAGTCAGCTAGCCGTGTTCTAGGGGGAGCATCCACCTCGACTGGATCGAGGAGGAAAAGGATTAGCTCAGCCCCACGGCCAGAAGAGAAGAAGAGACGACTCACCTTTGTTACCACCACGCCACTACATCTACCACCACACACCACCTCCACAGCACACCATCCACCACCCCAGCCACCACAGCTACCACTACCACCACCACACCTCCCACCACTGTACATATGCCGACCACACCATATCTTTCACTCCTACATCACCTCCACTATCTCACAGACCCAGCCCCATCTTCACCACAGCCACTACTACCACCACTAGCCACCAAGCAGGACCCTCTTCACAGCCCTCACATACATATGGATCACCTCTACCTCCAATTGGGGTAGAGGAACAGCTTTCTGCGCTTAACCGGATGGTGATGCGTTTATTAGCTGCTGAGGAGGAGAAAACAGCTCAGATCCGCTAGCTGGCTGACCTTACTGCTGTACAGTCTCACCAGATCTCAGAGCAGGCTCGGGTGATTGAGGAGCAGGCCCAACAAATGGCTGCTCAGAGCCATGAGATCGCCCAACTCCAAGAGCACAGCGTCACATCTGCCAAGAAGATAGAGGAGTTGGAGGAGGCTAAGAAGACGATCATGCTAAAGCTAAAGGGATCTAAAGAGGAGCCACTGAAGATCAAAGAGGGAGACGGAGATGATGGTGATGATGATGATGAGGATGATGATGAGGATGATGATGATGAGAATGATGATGATGAGGGGACTGAGGAAGAGAGGACAGAGGAGAGGGATGAGGATGATGATGCAGAAGAAGGAGATGCAGCTGCATCGGCCTCTGCTCAAGGTCAGGAAAGGAGATCCAAGAATAGACAAGACCAACAAGTTTCCTCCTCTGCTCCACCAAGCGACGACCCTGTGATCCAAGACAAAAATCCAAAATATCAGAGGGATGAGTTCGATGTTGATCCCCTTCAGCAGGTCAAGACTCAGTTAACTATGATTCTTGATCTGCAAGGGATCGTAAGGAGGTCGGTGAGTTATACCCCTGAAGAAGGGGAAATAATTCACGATCTATCAAACGAGCAACTAACAGAGATCTTCAAGCTAAACCCTGATGAGATTGTAAAGGATGCTCCAACGTGCGACTCGACAAGTGACGAAGAGCTCAACGACGTTGATGAAATAGAGATAGAAGATGTCACTGCAGAGCACTACCCTTAGTATGCTGACAATGAGGGAAATATGATCCCCAATCTGGGTGAATCCCTTTTTAGCGATACTTTTGAGGTGTTAGACAAGATGGAGCAGTAGTCAGAGAAAACAGAGGGAACGGCCCAAGCCTCTAATGATGATGTTGATATCCGAAAGGCTGAGTGGGCTGCGTGTTTTGAAGAAGTTAGAGCCCAATGCGCTGCACCTAAACAGAATGCCTACACCAAACTATACAGAGTCAAGAAACATCATAAGGTGTCGGGCAGGATCATAGCGTGGGCATATTTTGAGGACCTTAACGTATATGCAGTTAAGAAGGAGAAGGTCATAGAGTACTTCAGATTCCCACATGATCTGAAGACTCTACCAGGTTTTGAGCTCAACCAGCTGGCCAAACTGAAGCTGTTGTATGCTGACCCGAGAAAGATGTCTGGCTGGTTTGAGGCTGCCCTAAGGAAGGAGTACCACACCAGGTGGGTTAACTTCAGACCCCAACAGCCTACAAGGTACATCAGAAGGTCAGAAGTTGATGCCATTACTGGAAAGCCAAAGATAGTGCTAAAGTGGAGTCCTCCGCGCACGATGTCAAGAATCCCGCTCAGGGAAATGCCACAGGACTTCACTCCACACTTTAAGTGGTGGTACTACGATTGGAGGACAGGAGAAGCGGTCATAGTCCTAAACAAAGAGGGCCAAATGGATACTATCAGGGTATTCAACCCAATGTGGCTTACCAACTTGTCAGCAAATGATGTCTACACTCTATACAAGTGGCCACTGTTCTATGATACGCAGGATATAGTACAAGCCCTCCAGTTCCAGAACGTCATAAGACTCTGTTTTGCATTCGAGATTCATGCAAGAGTCACAAAAGAGTATAAGTACAAGAAATATGAGGAGGTGATGCAGAAAACAAGACATTAGAGAGATCTAGGTCCAAGGGGGAGTTTGTTGATACATGTATGTCCCTAGATCAGGATATAAATGTAGTAGATCTTGTTTGTCTGAGTCTGATGTAATGTTTGAAATGATTAATGAAATGATATTGGTTGTTTGTGATTTATAATGTTTAATATTTCATTAATGAGTCGATGTTGAATTGGTTAATTAGGTTTGTGGTTGTTTGAATTGTTACACATAATGTTATATTAATTAATACATTCAAACTTAACAAAATGAAGTTCTCATGCGAATGGCCCATGCGAATGGACCATACGCATGAATAACTTCATACGAATGACTCAGTCGCAAGACTGAACCATGAGACTAGATCAGTCGTATGATTGTAACATAAGATTGGCTCAGTCGCACGACTGAACACTCAGTCGTGCGGATGAATCAACCGCATGGTTCAATCGCACGACTGAACCATACTTATGGTTCAGTCGCACGAATGAACAATACTAACCTATAAATACAACCCAATTCGTGAAAAAAAGCATTCATTCTATTTCGACTCCAGACGTACCCTAGCCGTCCAGAAGCCTCCTAGTTCGTTCTCCAAGTTCATAGAACGCTGTAGATCGATTCTCAATCGATTCTTAACGTTAGATTCAATACTTTATTGATTCTTCGTGCGTTCTCACTGATTGGATCGCCAATCAAATAGGATTACGCACTATTTGGTTTGGTTTGCACGCTAATCATTTGGTATTTCGTTCAAATACCAGGTCCTAACAACGTGGACATTGTCCAACAAATGGCTCTTCTAACCTACAGAGCAAAGAAGTTCTTTAAGAGAACTGGAATGCAATTCCCTCAGAATCTAATCAACAGCAAATTTGGGTTTGACAAAAGCAAGGCCAAATGTTACAACTGTAACCAGCTTGGTCATTTTGCAAGGGAATGCAAGGCTCCCAACTCCAACCCGGGAACCCCACAGGCCTCCACACATCCCTCTACACCAAAGCCCACCGGAAAGTCAACAGAGACTGCTGCAATGGCTCAAGAAGTTGACTGGAGCTTTATGGTTCAGGATATGACTCCTGCTCAAGCACTCATGGCCGGAACAGATGAAAACAAGGTATATGAACATCTCTGTACTCCTGCTTGTATTGCTAAGGTTAAACTGTATCAAGACTACAATATGGAAATTAAATCTGATATTGAGTCTTTAAATGTTTTAAAATCTGACTTTAAAAGGGCTGAATTTGACTATCAAAGAAAAATTAAGGAGTTAGAGAAAATTGTGTCCCTCTTAAAACATGAACATATAAACTACAAGACTCAAATAATGGATTTAATATCCAAATTGACTGAGGCTCAAGCCCAGCTTGTCACTGCTGAGGCTCAAGCCAGGAAGTATGCTATTTCCGAGCAAAACTTCCAAGCCATTCTTGCATCATCCTCTCACTCAAAACTTTGTTACCAAAACAAAGGTGGGTTGGGAACCAATGAAATTGCTCCACCACACTCTTATAAGTCTATAAGACAACCAAGGTGTGGTATTGAAGAGCAAGAGGTTCCATCTGCTGACCCACCTTCTCATGAGTCAAAGAATGATGCAACTATGGAGACCATCACAGGGAAGGATCAGGTAATTATGCCCTCCCCAGCCAATGATGATCAAACCCTGACCACCAAAGCTAGAAGAAGCAGAGCTAAGGCAGCCAGAAAAACTGCCAAGAAGGTGGCTGAGTCCAAGCTAAAGATAGACCTCAAGCAAAAGGGTGTATTCATCTCAGCTGGATTCCAGGTGGTTGAAAATTCTGATTCAGGAAAGGAATGCAGTACCAGTACTCCTATCCTACCAAAGGATCAGAAATTAAAGGGAAAGGTTGATGATGAAGAGAAAAAGAACAAGAAACAGCAATCCTCTCATTCCCAGAAAGTTAACATTGCATGCATAATGTGTGGTCTGCAAAACCACATGGCTAAAGATTGTTACTACAATCCTGCTAGCACACATTATGCAAATAATGTTAAAAAGGAAGGAGTCATGGAAGGTTTCTCATTTGGACCATATCAAATGGTTCAAGTGATGAAAAAGGGAAAGCTTGTTTCCGAAGCAAGGCTTCTTTCGGAAGAAAATTCTTCTTCCGAAAGGAAAAAGGCTTCAGAAGCTAAAGCTGTAAAGACTCAGAAAAGCAAAAGAGTCCCCTTGAAACCATCCCAGAAGAAGACTGCTTTGGAAGAAAAGGTGGTGAAGGTTTCTTCCGAAAAGAAAGAAGCTTCGGAAGAATGCCAAGTTACAAAAGCTTCAACAAGCTCATCCTCTATGATCAACCAAGGGATGGAATGGAAGATCAAGGAAGATGTTTTAGCCCAAACCTCTTCTTCAAAGACATCTATTGAACCCCCATGCATAAATTTTGGTTCAATTATGTAATTATCATTGGAAGAACCTAAGACCAATAAGGCTTGGGTTTCCAATCAAAATTAATTATCTCACCTTATGTGCAGGGACATCCATATGACAAGAATAACAACATTTGGATTGTAGATAGTGGATGCTCCAGGCACATGACAGGGAACAGATCTCTCCTTCAACAATTTCAACATTATGATGGAGGTTCTGTCCAGTTTGGAGGTGAGGCCGGAGGATATATTTCTGGCAGAGGAAGTATATCAAATGGAAAGTTAAAAGTTGACAAAGTTAATTTTCTCAAACAGCTTGAACACAACCTGTTAAGTGTTTCTCAATTCTGTGATCAAAAGCATCAAATGCTCTTCATAGAACATGAGTGCATTATCCTCAACCCGGGATGACAATTCCTCAGGAATTGGTGCTTCTTAGATCTCCCAGGAGAGGAGATATGTACAAGCTAGATATGAACAATGCTTCCCCAATGGGAGAAGTTTCATGCTTTCTTTCCAAAGCTGATGGTGATGAGTCAACACTATGGCATAAACGAATGTGTCATGTCAATTTTAAGACAATGAATAAATTGGCTAAGAATAACTTGGTACATGGTTTGCCTAAAAAGGAATTTTTCTGCAAAGATAACTGTGTTGCTTGCCTGAAAGGGAGACAACACAGGTCTTCTCATAAATCCAAAGTTGTTAACTCCATCACCACTCCATTACACTTATTGCACATGGATCTATTTGGTCCCACAAGTATAATGAGCATTGGAAGGAAATCATATTGCCTTATGATTATTGATGATTTTACTAGATTTACATGGGTATTCTTTTTAAGAACCAAAGATGAAACTGCTGAAACTTTAAAATCTTTTATTCTTAAAATAGAAAATCAAGTTGATCACAAGGTTAAAATAATTAGAAGTGATCAAGGGACTGAGTTTAAGAACCTAGTTCTTGACTCATTTTGTAACTCAGAAGGGATTGCCAGACAATATAGTGCTCCTAGAACTCCTCAACAAAATGGTGTTGCTGAGAGGAGAAATAGGACACTTATTGAGGCTGCTCGGACTATGTTAGCTGATTCAAAGCTGCCTCTAACATTCTGGGCAGAGGCAGTCAGCACTGCATGCTATGTGCAGAATAGAGTTCTTGTAGTAAAGCCACATGGAAAAACCCCTTATGAGTTATGGAACAAGAGGCCACCATTCATTGGCTTTTTAAGGTCCTTTGGCAGCAGGTGTACCATACTTAACACAAAAGACAATTTGGCAAAATTTGCTGAAAAGTCAGATGATGCTATCTTTGTTGGGTATTCCTCTTACTCTAAAGCTTATAGAGTTTATAATATTAAATACCAACAATTTGAGGAATCTTCCAACATTGTAGTTAATGAGCACACTCCTTGTGTTAGGGGGAATGGCCCTGATCATATCTTTGATTTAGAATTGTTTCTAAACTATTCTAAACCATCTTGTGAGAATGTTTCAGCTGGAATAGGTGTTCAAAGTGATTCTGATGAAGATCAACTGTTTGAGCTTCCCAGACCTATTCCAAGTTCTCCAAGAGTTGCAGCAAATCAAGTTCCCACTATTGAAAGATCTGACAGTATAACCATTTCAAGAGATAGTGGTACTTCAACAAGGGATTCACTTGCTGACTTTCAAATCTCTTCAGGTGACCCTGCACAACACCAAGCTGATGAAAGCACCATCTTGAAGGAACAGGCAACTGTTAATGATGCTTCACAGCAAAGAAATGATGATGTTTCTCTTTCATTCAATCAGTCCTCATTGAATGAGTTTGAAACAACAGCTGGATCAAGTATTCAAGCTCCTGAGCAAAATATGTCCAATTTGGACTTATCTTTGCAACTGGAGGTGATTCCTAGACTAAGGATTCATAACACTCATCCAGCTGAAAACATCATAGGGGAAGTCTCTAAAGGTGTGAGAACAAGAGGACAAACTCATAATGGGAATGTCTGCTTGTACTCATGCTTTTTATCCCAAATGGAACCCAAGAAGGTGGAAGATGCCTTGAAAGATAGTAGCTGGGTTGAATCAATGCAAGAGTAGTTACTTCAATTCAAAAGACAAAAGGTTTGGAACCTATGTCCGCTACCATCTGGTCAAGTACCTATAGGCACTAAATGGGTATTCAGAAACAAAAGAGACGATAGAGGCTTGATTATCAAGAACAAGGCAAGACTGGTGTTTCAAGGATACACTCAAGAGGAGGGGATGTCTTTGCACCTGTTGCAAGACTTGAGGCAGTTAGGATCTTCCTTGCTTATGCTGCATCCAAGAATTTCACTGTCTACCAGCTTGATGTCAAGTGTGCCTTTCTATATGGGGATATAGATAGGGAAGTCTATGTATGCCAAACTCCAGGATTTGAAGATCCACAGCATCCAAACTATGTGTGCAAATTGGATAAAGCTCTATATGGGCTGCACCAAGCACCTAGGCTGTGGTATGAGACATTGTCTCAAATTCTCCTGAAGAATGGTTACACTAGAGGTACCATTGATAAGACTCTTTTCATAAGAAAGTCTGGGAAAGACATCTTGCTCGTTCAAGTCTATGTTGATGATATCATATTTGGTTCCTCAAATGACCAAATGTGTAAAGACTTTGAGAGCATTATGAAGAAGAAGTTCGAGATGAGTTCCATAGGAAAAATGGACTTTTTCCTTGGAATTCAGGTAAAGCAATTGAAGGAAGGGTTCTTCATCAATCAATCTAAGTATGTCAATGATATCTTAGAACGATTTGATATGAAGGATTGTAAAGCAGCAAAAACACCTATACCCAGAAACCATAATCTATGCCCTGATTCTGAGGGGGAGGATACTGATCAACATTAGTACAGAGCAATTATTGGTTCTCTGATGTATCTCACAGCAAGTAGACCTGATATCATGTTTGCAACTTGCATTTGTGCAAGATATCAGGCTGCTCCAAAGGTGTCTCACCTAATAGCTGCCAAGAGAATTCTCAGATACCTCAAAGGAGCACCTAAACTAGGTCTCTGGTATCCAAGAAATAGTGATTTCAATCTCTATGGTTACTCTGACAGTGATTATGGTGGCTGCAACATCAACAAGAAATCAACATCTAGTGGATGTCAATTTCTTGGTGGAAGGATCATCTCATGGCAATGCAAGAAGCAATCCTGTGTCTCTACATCAACTGCTGAAGCTGAATACATTGTTGCTGCTAGTTGTTGTGCTCAGCTGCTGTGGATTCAAAACCAGATGATAGACTACGGATTCAACTTCATGAGCACTCCTATCCACATTGACAACAACAGTGTTATATCCATTACTGAAAATCCAGTGAAGCACTCCAAGACTAAGCACATTGATATCAGGTATCATTTCATTAGAGATATTCATGAGAAAAATCTTATCAAACTAATCAAAGTTGACTCAAATGAACAATATGCTGATTTGTTCACCAAAGCCTTTGATGAACAACGATTTAAATATCTCATTACAGCTATTGGGATGATAAACATTGATTAGTTAATCTCATTTGAAAACCTTTTAATGTGTAAAGTCTCATGTCAAAACAATCTAAGCCCTGTTACAAAAGATCTCTTTCTAAATTTTATCTAAGTATGAATTCTTCCGAAGAGAAATTAACCCTCGGAAGATATTTTGCATATCTTCCGAAGCAAATTTCTCCCAGGATAATTTTCTTCTCGGAAGAGTGTTAAGTCTCGAAAGAAGCGATTGATTTCATATCAGATCTACTTCCGAAGCATTTAACACACTCCACTTGAAAAGCAACATATACTCTCGGAAGTAATTAATTTACCTTCGGAAGTAAATTTGCATTCGGAAGAATATTACCTTCGGAAATGCTTTATACTCGGAAAAAAGAATTTACTGTGTAACAAAAATCTTTTGGGCCCCACACTGTAAAAAGTAAAGATTTTGTTAATGATGTCGGATTATTTAAATGGTGTAACCTTACCGCCCATGTCACATCATCCACTGAAACCTCCATCGTCTTATCCAAAACCCCCTTTAAACAGCCATTTCACCCATTTAAATACTTCCGGTTAATCACTTACATCCTTTTTACCCAAATTACTGCCCTAAAAGCTTTCTTCTTCTCCAATTTACCTTATTCCGAACTATCCTTCTGTCATCTTCTTCAATGGCACTAAACCCTCAGCATAACCAAGTCGCGCTCCTTGATTCTTCAAGGGATGTTGACTTCTCATACATCATTTCTTTTCTGAGCCAATCTTCGTACTACACAGCTCTGACTGTAAACCCCACAATTTATTCAAACCAAATGTCTGAATTTTGGGCAAATGGTCGGATTGAAACCCTTAATGGGGTTCGTGTTATTTGGTCGAGCATATGTGGCCAGGAGTTGGTCATATCTAAACAGATCATCAGGGAGCATCTCGAGCTTCATGATGAGGGCGCTCCAACGAAATTCCCCAAAACAGATTTGGACAATTCTTATCTCCGAATGGGATACGGTGGAGATGTTAGCAGGTCAACTGTCTACAAATTCAACTTCTCCTACAAATGGAAGTTCCTACTGTATGTGGTTCTTCACTGCCTGTCTAATAAATCTGGGGGATGGGATCAAATCCCATATGAACTTGGGTGCTTAGTTCATGGGTTGGTACAAAGCCTCCGCTTCAACTATTCAAGGTTTGTGCTGACTAACCTAATGGTAAATCTTCAAAGGGACACATTCTTCATGTATCCCAGGTTTCTCCAGCACATAATCAACTATGGGCTGGATCAGGGCAAGCTTGTCTGTGCAGCTGCTCTGACTGCTCCTCAAATGAGGCCGACCATCTTCAAGACCTTGAAGAGAGTGTCCACCAACTTCACTGGAATAGATACTGCACTTCTTCCAGGTATGATTGAGCCAATGGCTCCTGGTGACATCCCTGTTAACCCCACAGGTGATGAACCCACACCAGCAACTACCCTCACTCTGCCAAATATACCTTCTCCTCCCATTACATTCACCTATCAGAGACGTCACAAACGAACCCTTGTTCAATCTACTCTGATTGAACAAGCTCCTCCTGTTCTATCCAAAAAGGCTAGAGTGGAACAAAGGGCTCCCACTCAGCCTGAGGTCCAACCATCCTTCACAATTGACCTCAATATGGGTCTTGAGTCTCCTCAGTCTCAGACCCATGAGCCCGAAACCCAAGCTGATAGCCCTCAGGGAGAGTCTTTATACTCCCCTGAGCAGCCAAAAAGGGACAGCCTTATCACAGGCTCAATGCCTCTAGACATTGATCAAAGTCTCGGGTCATTAGGTTTCACTTCCATATTCTTTACTGACCTTTTGACTGGAGCTGGTGAAGAGATTATGTCTCTTAAAGGCAATGAAGATGATCCATAACACCCTCTCAAGGATCAACAGAGCCTAGAGAGACCCCCTATCTCTAGCCCCCATCAGCAAAGCCTTACTGAGGTGAGTCCCACTGATGTGGAAGGGACTCATGTAGATTCAGCTGCCACTACTGAAGGAGCCTCAATGGATCCTCAAAACAGTGGTAACGGAACTAAGAGTGAATCTACAGCAACCATGCCCTTTGATGACTCTGAAAGAGACGTCATTGTGCAAGGGAAACCAGGCGCCAAGAAACCACATCTGGTGGTGAGGATGAACATACCAGGTATGTTACCTCATCTCCCCATGATTCTTCAAAAGAAGATGAGGGAAGTATGCAACTCACCATTCAAGACCTACTTTCTAAAGTCTCAAACCTTGAATCTAAGGTTAGGACTTTAGAGGATAGGTCTGCCACTAAGCAACTTGAGATTGAAACTCTCAAGGCCAAACTAGCTGAGAAACAGATTGAGAGGTCTGTCAGGCATGTACCAATTCAGGTCTCCTTGACCTCTTCCTCTAGCTCATCAAGCTCTCCATGATGATGCTACCAAAAAGGGGGAGAGTGTTCAGAGACAAAGTCAAAGACAGGAGGAAACCCAAAGTCAAGCTCTCACTTCCTTGAGCTCAAAGTATCCTGTGCAACAAGCTGCAATTTTCCCTGAGCCTCCTCCAATTGTTTTTCAAGTGGATCAAAGGATGCTCCAAGATCTCTATAGGTTCTTTAACAAGTTCCTATTGGAATCCCTTATAGAACAGCCCAGCCCTGATATGTCTGTGATTTACTTCGGAGCTCAAGAGCTTCAGAGGTTGAATGCACCTTCTACCACTATCGAGGAAGTTGGTCAACCTAAGGTCCAAGTGGAACCTGAGATTAACTTCGAAGGGGAAACAAGGACTGATGGCCCAGCAACTGAAACAGTTGGGACAGAAAGTGTATTTTCACATACTTCCGAAGCACAATTCAAAGCCTCGGAAGAACAATCTCAAACTTCCGAAGCTGAGATTGCTGCTGCGGAAGGACTATTCTCACTATCCGATGATCTAATAGTCACAGATGCAATTCTGGAACTTGCATCTGAGGTTAATAGGGAGGATTTTCTCACCCAACCATTAGCTCTGACATCTGCATTAACTCCAGCTCCCATCTCTACCACCCAACCTGGATCTTCCATCCAAGAACCCCCAAAGTCTAGTACTTCCGAAGACATCAAAGGAAAGAGGAAGATGACTTCGGAAGAGCTTCAGGAGGAAGAAAGGTTGGAGAAGCTTACAAGAAAAGGTAGGCTTCCAACTGGGAAACTGTTAGCTGCAAGTACCAAAGCAGCTACAGCCAACCAGGAGGCAGTCAACAACCGAAGAAGAGTAGAGGTCATAGATAGACTTGTTGGTCTAGGGGCTGCAACTTAAGATGTACTCCTGCTACCATTAGAGGAGTTAATAGAGCTGAAAAAGGCAACCTTGCTGCTAAAACAGCAAAAAGAAGCTGCAAGGTTGGCCTTAGAAGAGGAAAGGGAGAGAAAGGAAAGAGAAGCTGATCTGCAGCTCAGGAGGGAAAGGATAACCTTCCTACTCTCCAGAGGTTTCTCTCAAGAAGAGTTGTCTCCACATGACAATGATACGATCTTGTGGCTCTTCAATAATGAGCAAGATCAAATGGAGAAAGAGAGAAAGAGAGCTGCAAGGGAAAAGCTTTTGCAAAAGAAGAAGAAGGAAGAGGAAGCAGGACTGACTGCTTCCAAGAAGATAGGTGAGAAGGCTTGGATGAAGAGTTATCTCAAAGCTCATGGCTTCTCTGCCAGGCAGGTGGGTCCCATGTTGGAAAAGACTCTCCAGCGACATGTCAGTGACATTAAGGCTGACATTCGAGCGGGGAAGAGGAAGGAGATGTATAGAAGGGGACAGGGGATGACCTTCAAAGCAACCACTCAACCCAAACTCCAAACCCAACCTCAACCTGAACCTATACCCTTTTCCTTCCAAATCAAAACCGAACCATTCACTCCTGAACCTACACCATCACACCTACCAACCTCTTCACCTCAACCACCTAAACTACCTATCCTCCAACCCAAAACCTTAGCCAGAACCCAAACACCTCAACATACCCATCAACTCATCAAACCATCCCCTCAGCCTTCTAAACATCTCTCCATGGAAGAATTCAAGGCAGTCAAGACAAAGCTCATAAACCGCACTACACTGAGCGACATCTCCTGTGAGGAGGATTCAGTCAATTTGACCTATGTTGACGGATCCTCAAGTTCCCTCACAAGAGATCAATTTCTTGATCTGCCCAGAGGAACTTTGGACCAAGCTGCAAACCTCCTTGGCCTTAATTCAGACACTTTGAATGAGGAAGAAAAGAAGCTAAGGAGAAATCTGGTGACTCTACTGGATACTAAGAAAGGAGACAGGGTACCAAGACAACCTCTTGCACCCCAAAAGAAGATCATCCAGTGGAGGTTCGAAGACTCTTCTCACAACTTTGTTGTTGAAAGAGAGAATGGAGAGCTCAGCAGGCTGAGTGCCTCATCTCTGCTACACTTGAGCAGATTTGACATTGCTGAGTTAGTAGAGAAGCCATTCTCCAACCCTTCAAACTCTGATATAGCTGCCCACATCAGAAATCATCTAGGCAGCCTTCATATGGCCGAGCTTACTGCTAGAAGCAAGGTTGAAGAGGAGTTGAAACTGAGAGAGGAGGAGGAAAGGAAGGGATCAGCAACCAAAGGCAAAGCCTTTCTACAAATAGTTGAAGATCCAGAACTTGAGTCCATAGTTAGATGGGAGTATGACTATAACTCCCGTCAACTAACTCTCTTCAGGGGGACACAACAGAAGGTACATGTCATTCAAAGCGATAGACTGGATCTCCTATCCACCAATGACTTGTACAAGCTTCTCAGCACTACTTCAGGGAAGAACAAAAAGACAGACAAATACCTTTTGTCTCTGGTGCTGAAGGCTTTGAGAAGCATAAATAAGTGAAGTTTTGGTAGCATCAGCCTAGGGGGAGTTTGTTGGATCTAGAAAGGCTGTTGCAACCAAAACCAAGTCACTTAGAAGATTTTGGTACAACAAACAAAGGACTTCCGAAGCTAAGTATGGAACTTCCGAAGGAAGAAGGAGCTCTTCCGAAGACAAAGTGTAATATACACTTCCGAAGGAAAACTCCAACTTCTGAAGACAAAGAACCTACTTCCGAAGATCAAGACTTAGAGAGAAAGATCTGAAGTCAACTTCCGAAGTACAAGAAGTCCTCAAAGCCTCGGAAGCATAGAAGCCTCTTCCGAAGTATAAGTGGCTTCGGAAGAACTTGTTCTTCCGAAGCCAATTAACCTTCGAAAGACACTCCTATTATCCAGTGGACATAAGTATGGCCTCTCTGACACTCCACTGCAAATCTCTGAGATACTGCATAGCGTTTTCTCAAAAGCCATGTAGTTGACCATACTTTAATCCACTGTTTACCTTTTTATGTTAGTACAGTTGCCATCTTTAGTTGGTGACAAAAGGTAAGTCATGGACATGTCATGCCTACCATATCTTAGAAAATACTTTATCTAAGATACCTTAACTTTAGCATTGTAGTATATGCTTTAGTCTTAGGTTTCCAGCTGGTATCAAAGTATATCCGGCTGTAGGATCTAGTATATATAGTTTCTCATTGTAACTCTTGTTTCATGCTTGTAAGAGTCTTGTAATATCTTGAGTTGAGAAGTAATATATACAAGTGCCTTGAAAATATATTTCTGCTTGTTCCTTTGCTACTTATTATATTATTATCAACTCTTGTAAAAGACATTACTGTTTGAGAGAAATACAAGTGTTTAAGTGACAAACCCGATCCTGCACTAATGACTGGGATCCTGGTTTGTTCACTCACCTCGCGGTAAAACCCCACATGTGGATTTTGAGGGTGTGACATCATGAAGATTAATGAGTCGAGAAATTGGCTCGTAACTACATCAACGAAATAGTCAGTCATCATGGTGTGCATTTAAATATAATCTTTGATCATGATGGTCGATTCATATGTTGGCAAAGTCTTCAATCATTCTTGGGAACTCAAATCAATCTCAGTACTACTATCATTCTTAGACTGGTCGTCAAATTGAAAGAACGATATGGACACTTGAGGATATGCTTGAAGCTTGTATCATTGATTTCGGCATCTCTTTGGATTCTCACCTACCGTTGATCGAATTCTCTTACAACAATAGCTACCATATTACTATCAAGATGGCACTGTTTGAAGCTCTGTATGGTTGAAAGTGTCGATCTCCCATTTGCTAGTCCGAGATCGGTAAAGCACAAATCATCGGTCCAAAATTGATTCGAAATTCAACAACAAAATACAAAAGATCCACAATAACTTGCTTGCTGCTAGAGATCGTCAAAAGTATGCGGAAAAAGGACGAAACCCATGGAATATAATGTATCCCCTTAGAAGGAAGTGATTCGCTTTGGAAATAAAGGGAAACTAGCACCGTGCTATGTAGGTCCATTCAAAGTGTTGGAGCGTATTAGGAAAATAGCTTACAAGCTTGAACTTCCCTAAAAACTCAGAAATGTTTATCCTATGTTTCATGTTTCTAGTATGAAGAAATGTATTATCAATGACAATTTTCGCATCTATCTTAATGAAGTTCAGATTGATGATTCCATGCACTTTGTTAAGAAACTCGTGAAAATTAGAATCGTGAAGTTAAACGACTCAAGCGTTGCCAAATACCAATAGTTAAAGTTTGTTGGGAGTTTAAACGTGGCTCGGAGTTCACTTGGGAAATTGAAGACCAGAGGGGATCCAAGTATCCGCATCTTTTCGCATCTGGCTACTCGTAATTTAATTTCAAGACGAAATTTCCTAAAGTATGAGAGACTGTAACATTTTACGCGCATGTATTGTAAACCCGAATCCATTTGTATTATTTATGTAACTCAAGTCATTATTTAATCATTTTTTTAATTATCTTGTTCTGCTCATTAATTATGTCAATTATTTATTTAATAATAATTTTATAATTGATAAAATAAATTTTATAGATTTATAAAGATTTATCACCAAACATGAGATTTTATTAATTTAGTTAAAAGAAATAATTAATTTACAAAGATAAAAAAATTTGTAAGTAAATTATTTACCAAATTAGAGTTTTAATTAACAAAATAAACTTTTGGGGTTTATAATTGTAAATTTTAAAACTTAAGTCAAAAGTTTTTGGCATAAAATAACAACAAATTTAACACGAGGAACTAGAGTGTAAATATATTTTAAAACCCAATTACCCCCCCCCCCCCCCCCGGGAAAATTTGGCCATTATTATGCATACAACTCGAATCCATGACATGTTTCAATTCGATTAATCAAATTGTTTGTATGAGTACAAGTCAAAACCGAAATCCCCCATTCTGCGGCTATTATTATGTGTACAACTCATCTTGTGTATGTCAGTTTCGTATCCATGACCTGTTTCAATTCGATTAATCACATTGTTATTATGTGTAAAACTTGAAATCGAAATCCCCCAATCAAGATCAAATCTAATTCAAATCAAAACTAGATTAAAAAGCTAAATCATTTGACCCGAAACGTAATATTGATCATTGCGAATTCAAACGCACAAATAATTAAAATTGAAACTCATAATCAATTTATATCGAAACTTTTGAATCAAACATCAAACTCGTTCAAGTTGAAGCTAATCACATTGTTGTTATATAATTGAGGGGAAACATTCTAATTAAACCCTTTCAATTCTCTGTAATTGCATTTGTACTTTAAACAGACACACATTTTGAAATCAACTTTGAGTTCATGCCAAATCTACAACACAATTGAACACCATCTTCTAGATATTTTAAATGCAAATTGATCGAGGGTTTTTTTATCATTATCACACTTGGATGCTTCACACAGCTCGAATTTGATCAATATCATCATATCGTCGAATCGATTCCCTCTTATTCATGCATATAATTACTTCTTGTTATCATCAATTTATCTTCAAATCAGGTAATTGAACACACTCACACACCCGTTATTACATGTATATTAAAAGCCTTAGGCTTAATCTTGTGTCTATTATCGATTCAATGTTCAATTTGTTTGATTTAAGAATTAGGGTTCATACAATTTAGGGGAGTTATGAGACTTCTAGATTTAATTACTACTTTAGATTGTTTAACTAGACATGTCCTTTGGCACAACGGTTAACACATAACACATTCACATAAAGGACCATGATACATTACAGAAAATAAAATTATACTAATATAAAATTATTCTGTTAATTTATAGTATAACATAAATTAATAATTAATTTTGAAATTTTAAATTTATAAAAAATACATCTAAATACTCTTAAAAGTTATAAATTGAAAAGGATTATAAATTTATTTACGAGTCATAAGATTTATAAAATTCCTATAAAACAAAATTGTAGTATTACTTATCTATGTAATAACAAACTGATAGCAACAATAGGGTACTTTCTCTAAAGCATCAAGGTACAAGAGCTTTAATGCTATTGTTATGTACAATTATTGAACCACAATGTACATATACATGATGCATGTTTTCACTTTCCGGCACATAACCCTTCCACGCACTCCTCCTGTCATCCGGTGAACAATGGTGGAGATAAAGACCGATGGTGAGCTTCTTCTTCTCAATTAAAACCACTTCCATCTGCTTTCATGTTGAAGTTTATCGAATTTTTGTTTGACGACAAGAAGATTGGATAAAGGTGAGAGAGATTATGTAGTGAATAAATGTAATGGAGACGGAGATTTCTTTGTTGGGGGTGGAATCCAAGACTCAAAGTCCACTTTGGCGAGTTCACGCCATCGTTGTCGTCTTACTCCGGCACATCGGCGGAACGAGAGGTGGTCCGAGGATCTTTTGACCAACCATGAAATATACGTTGATGTGGAAAGAGATTAAGGTAGTGTTTGTTTTTTTTCTCAAAAAGCTTTTCCCTACCTCTTCATCTGTGTGCACGTAGACGCGGGAAGACGTTATGAGAGGGCATATTGTTTGATTTCCGGAAGACTTTTCATTAAAAAATATCTTCCTAGGGTCTGCATGACGCAAACATAGACCATTGTCTTCACAAGTCTTCAAACCTCTTCTCCTACTCCTCTTTCACATTCTAACATAAAAAAACATCTAAGCCCTAAAATCACAGCCTTCTCATTCCTTCTTCATCACCAGCTACAGCCACCATTCTTCACGTTCGCAACCTCCACCGCCGGCGATGCCTCCAGCCGGTGGTAACCCGTTCGGCATCATCATCGGGATAATAATCCTCTTCTTCATCGTCGTCTGCTTCATCACCATCGAAGGCACCTGCAAATGTTTGCTTCATCACCATCGGAATCTGATTCAACAGCCCCAATATGACGGTGGTTCATCACCAAATCTATAGTTCACCTTTGTTTCTGTTCTTGATGATTGGGTGTAATCTTGGTGGGAGTTTTGGGAACCAGTAATGTTGATTTGATTGTTATAATACTTGAAAATGTTGTTTGTGTATGAAGATTGCTAATGATTGTTAGTACTTTCTGCAAGCTTCAAGTGATTGTTGTTCTTGATGTGTTTTAGGGCGCATGTACCTGAACGACATCAAAGAAGAAGAGTTGTTTAAGTAAAAAATTATGCAAAAATGAGAAATCATTATAAGTAAGTCTGGCAGAAGTGTAATTATTATAAAAAAAACGTTACTGACCCAGTGCTCGCACCAGAAGGACCAGAGCTGTTTAAGTAAGATGATTGTTGTTTTGAAAAACAAACAATATTCATCTTGTAAACTGCAGACGTTTGGTCCACCTCTTCTTTTACAGATGTCTGCAGATGTGGTCCGCAGACTGCAAATATTTTACTGCAGAAAAAACTAACAGCACCTAAAACTTTGATGTGTTTTCCAATCAATGGATGCTAACAATAGTTTAATGAGATGGTATCATGAGATAGAGAATTGGAGAACATGATCTAATATTTTAACATAGATGGTTTGGGCCTTTCAAAACTAAAATCAGCCCAAGTTATAATAAATATTCATCTTTTCTCCGATGAAAAAGTCTTCAAAGTACAAAAAATCTTCTTTTTTGTAAAAATCTTCTGATGATGCTATTTATTTACTTTTTTATCACTTTGTCTAATTTTTAATATAATAGGACTTTATCCTTTTGGTTATTTGATTTTTTAGTTTATTTGTTTTTAAATCTTCCGATGATGCTATTTATTTACTTTTTTTATCACTTTGTCTAATTTTTAATATAATAGGACTTTATCCTTTTGGTTATCTGATTTTTTAGTTTATTTGTTTTTTTGTTTCTTTATGTTTACTATTATATATATATATATATATATATATATATATATATATATATATATATATATAGATATATATATATATATATATATATATATATATATATATATATATATATTATATATATATATATATATATATATATATATATATTAAAACTAAACATTCTTGATATATACATATAATTAGATTAACAGGTATCTTTTTAAAAATAGTATAATAGGAAATTGCAATATTAATATGTCATTCATTAAAATTTTAAATCTGGCTAAACTAAAATTTAAAAAAAAATTATAGACAATCCTTTTTAGGATACATCTATTATTAAATGGTTAATTAACATATAATTTTATTATTAAAACCAATCTTAGCTACACTAAATATACATTTGCTTATTGATTGGATTTAGTCCAATCAAGAAGCGTCATATCTTTTACTTTAGCTTTAGATTGTAGATACATTATTTGCAATCTAATCATTTCTCAAATTAGAATTTGGTGGAGTTGGTTAAGACGCACGTTGTAGAGGGAGGCGACCTAGGTTCGGTTCCTCTCCTGCGGGATATTTTTAATTTTTGTATATATATTTGTATATTCTTAATTTATATTTTATTATTTATTTTTTAGATCTTTAAATTTCCATCATCTTTTGATTACGTCACGATGTGTTTTTTGTATCCGCATTTTAAAGTTCAACCCTATCACGGGGTTTTCGAGCAACGTGCGAAAGAAAACTTCTAGTTGTTTTAACTCAAAATTTATTGCAAATATGTTCATTTAAATAATTAATTATTAAATTATTTTTTTACAAAATCACACACTTTATTATTTCAAGTCCTATTTATTAAACTATTAATAATTACTCATTTTTAGTTGTGTTATTCAAATAAAAATTAGTCTTTATATCTTATTTATTTATTAAATCATGTTTGCAGGACCGTTTAAGGGCTTAAGCACAATTACAACACAACAACACAATGAGGAGACTAACTAAACTTTAATCAAACAGTGAACTGGGTTAACCAAAGTGATACAAAGAACACAAGTAATGCAAGAGACAGAACAAGAGAGTATGGGTTTCAAGGAGGCAGTATATTGCTTTCTCAAGTTCTTTTACAAGTGTTACAAAGCATAAAGAAAGATACAAGAACTTGAAATACTTATACTACAACCTACAGCCGGCTATACTTTGAAGGCCAGCTGGATACAATTGACTAGACACTAACAAAATCAATTGTAGGATCAAAAGGCATATCTGCCTTTTGACCTTGTGACTATGACATGCCATAGCTCACATCCTTATACATTACAAAAAGGATAAAGTACATAAAGTGGAAAGTTACAGACTCAAGACCTCAATGTACAGTTACCAAAAGCAAGACCCTTTTCACCAACTCATGTAAGTTGGTGACTTTACAGAGATGCAGCGGAAAAGGTGCTTTATGGAACAGTACATCAGATAAAGCATGTGTACTAAAAGTCTTCGGAAGAAATCTGTCTTCATAGGTTGAAGCTTCGGAAGACTTTGTCTCTGAAGCTTCGGAAGACTTCATGTTTGGCTTCGGAAGATATTGGTCTTGGCTTCGGAAGATTTTACACTTAGAGTATTTTCTAATGCATTGTGTAAAACTTCCGAAGCATTCTTCACTTCAGTACTTAGTGCATGTTGCTGAGACACTTAGGATGTTTTGGGTTGCATCAGACTTAAGGAATCCTTACAAACTCCCCCTAGGCTGATGCTACCAAAACACTTAGAAGATCTTCAAATGTTGGTAGTCTTCAGTACAATCAAGACCATTCCTTTCTTCATTAGATGGTCAGGATCATCAAGACTCTCATAGTATCTTCTCATCTCAAAGAGATCATGCAGAGGTAAGTTGATTATGTCTTGCCATGAGTAGACATTCTCAACACCTTGATCTCTGATAACATTCCATCTTTCTGGATTGGTAGAGTAAGTCCAGGACAAGATGGGTGTCTCAGTAGTTAGAGGAGCCACTTGAATAGGAGTTGATTGGGCTGCCTCATCATGCACTTCCTCAGGTTGATCTGATTCAGCCTGAGGTGCAGAGGTAGATGACTTTGGCTTCTTCTTCTTAGTCTTTGGTTTAGAAGCCATCCTCTTCTTCCTCTTGGATGTCTTTAACTGAGAAGACTGGTTGCAGCACCATGTTGATCATCAGTGTCTTTCTCAGTTGGGTGTTCCTCCCTCACAGGTTCAGAAGGAGAGGGAGTTTGACCCTGCCTAGGATCAGAAGATGAAGCTTGCTGAGGCTCAGCTGGAGGTGCTGGTTGAGGTGTCTCTGGTTGTTCAAACTTGACCTCCACTTCAGGTGGGACTTGACTTGGAAGAGAGTGCAAGTCAATGAGTTCTCCACTTTTAATCTTCTGCTTGATCACCCTAATATGCTCATCCATAGTGGATAGAGACATGGGGCCAAGTCTCCTTCCGGAGAATCCATATAGCTTCAAGAAGCTCACCATTCTTTGTCTGTCAGCAGACTTCTTTGCATTCTTTTGAATGATGGCTCTTGACTTTGCAGCTTCTTCCCTTAGCTTCCTTTTGGTTGTTTTCTTTCTTTGACTAGCTCAAGCTCAAGTTGCTTTAGGTACTCGAACTCAATGAAGTCATAGGACAAGGGAAGAAGTGCATCTGCCTGATAGAAGCCTGTGGCACTCAGGTAGTTGATCATCTTGATCCTATCTTCTTCTTTATCTACCTGAGGTTCTTGTGGAGCCACATCTTCCTGTGCAGACTTTCTTGAACTGGTGAGAGAGTGGGAGCATGCTTGTAAAGTCTTTTCTGTCTCTTCTCCTCTTTGAGTTGGAGAAGTAACCTTGCATCCTCTTTCTCCTTCAACTCTCTTGACACTTTCATGTCAGCCAGTTCATTTAACTCTTCTAAGGGGAGGGAGATGATTTCATCAATGTCATAGTTCCTGGTCTGTAAGTAGGTAATCCTGACTGCCCTTAACTCATCATCTTGAGTATTTGGTCTGGGGGCAGCCCTGATTGCAGCTTGCATGAAGCTAGATGACCCAGTAGAACTTTCTCCCCTTAGTCTCCTTTTCCTCTCTCTCTCTTCCTCCTCAATTTCCTCAGGAGTCATTATCCTTTTCCCTTTGTCACCAACAGACCTTTGTGACTCAGGGTGGATTGAGGCTTGGCCTTCATTGCTTGAGTAGCTTCCATGCTCTGGCCAGAGAGAGGCTGAGAAACACCTTCACCAGCAGGTGTCTCAGATGGAGTTTGGACCTCTGCAGCAGTTGTTGATGATGAGACAGGGGTCTCAGGTTCTGCCACTGGGCCTTCAGTCAAGGTTTCCCCTATGAAACTAATCTTAGGGTCCACCTCAACATCCAGTTGACCGATGACATTGCCTGATTGCCTAAGTCTCCTTCTTAGAGTGAACTCTGCAAGGATCCTGTCTTGGATTCTTTGAGCCAGCCTGTCAGCTTGTCTTGAATTGCTTGGATTGACAAGTGGCAAGTTGACTAAATCCAGTCTTTCATAGAAGCTCAGGCTTTGGAATTGAAAAACTTCTTGTTGGCCTTGAACTCTGTGAAGTATAAGGGCTCTCTTGTCATCATCATACCTCCACCTTATGATGTAGTTGCCAGTTCCTTGTGGTGGAGATGAGACAGCCCTTGGTATGCCTTCCTCAAAGAGACTCCTGATGAGTGAGTCTATAGAGTCCACATTAATGTGAACTTGAGGAAGTTGCTGAGAATGCACAACAGCAAGTGAGGATGGTGAGTCCTCTATGTCCATTCTCTCTGAAGAACTCCCAGGTTCTGTGGTTGTAACAACTTTCTCCCCCTTTTTGGTAGCATCACCCACTTGCATAGGTGAGCTGGAGGATAAGTCAATCACTTCCACAGGTTCTTGTGTTCCTGGTTGAGCTCTCCTTAAAGGTCTCCCAGCTAGTTTTTCCTTCAGATATGAAATCTGGAGTTGCTGATCATTGACCCTGTTTTGTAGGGTAGTCACCTGAGATTCCAAGTGACTAACCTTAGAGACTAAATAGGTGCATGTTTTTGACAATTTCTGCACCTTTAGTCTCAAATTCCCCTCATCTTCATCAGAAGAATCATTGGGGGATGAGATGATTGGACCAAAGTCCTCTCTCTCACCACCAGCTTGAGTTTCTTGGCTGCTGGTTTTCCTCTGCTCACTGGCAGCCTCAGTTGAGATGCCAGTGGGCTGAGTTGCCATGGTTGAGGTCTTAATGATGTAATCACTTTCAAAAGTGAGAGCCTCTTCCATATGGACATCCTGAACAGGTTCAGAAGTGTCCACCTCAGTAGTAGGTGACTGATGTGGGATAGACTGAGGAGAGTCAGAGGTACTCATCTCTCTTTGAGTAGGGGAGGAGAAGAGAGACTCATGGTACTCACTGAATCCTAAGTCTTCATCAGTATAGAAGGATAGGTTGGGAATTGGTTGGTTGAGATCCAAAGGCTGGGGATGGTAGCTGTCCCCTGAAGGTTGTTCACTTGAGTGTTGAGACTCAGAGTGAAGGCTTAAGGCTGTTGGGCTAGTGAGCTCATCAGGGTGAGCTTGAGGAACCTCAGCCCTGATAGGTGAAGTATGGGAGTGGTTTGCTCCTCAGGAGAAGTGGGAGCTCTAGTGTCCACTTCTTCCTGTAAGGTTGAGTATTTGGGGGCCTGCACAGACTCAATAGCCTGAGCAGGGGTTCGTTTGGATTTTCTTTGGTAGGTGAGGGTGATTTCTGGTCTTTTTAGGGGTAAGGATAAAAGAGGTGTGGGTTCAACACTAGCTTGTGTTGCTAGGTTGTCACCTTGAGCAATGAGCTCTAACATTTTTGGGACTAGGGCTGTTTCTACCCCTGAGAAGCCTACAGTTGGCTTCTTCATTATTTTAAAGATGTCGGGCTTCATCTGTCCCAATTTAAGAATATTACTTGTTTCCCTCAACTGTGAGCCCAGTTCACAGTTGAGAATGTGTTGAACATATCTAGGAAACATGTAATACTCTAAGGAGTCTAAGTTTGCAAGTAAATTAGTATAAACAAATTGTGAATACCTGAACTTGACCCCTGAACCATTCCATGAACTATAAAGGAGAGATCCTCAGGAATCTGGTCCCATCCACCATGCTTGTTTGATAAGCTGTGGATAACCACATGGAGCAGGAATTTCCATTGGGATGAGACCTTCCCTTTCCTGAAGGTCTTTACAGAGAAATCTCCCTCATAGCCCATCTGCTCAAAAGAATGATTAACAGCTTCTTTTGGGAAGGACACCTCACCTTCTTCATCATCCAGCTGCAAATGTTGGTTAATGATGGCCGGAGTGATGAAGATTGTCCTCCCTTGCACTGTGGCAGACAGTGCCTTCTCCCCATCCATAATGACCTCTTGGCAGGTCTTCCAGAATTCAAGCAAGTGATCCTCATATAGAGTAGGATCAATGGTCAGGGAGGTGAAATAGTTTGACAGAGTCAAGAATTGGCAAATCTCTGAGAAACTTGCATCTTTCTCAGAGCTTAACAGAGCAACTTGATTATGTTGCCTGTGAAGTTGCATGGAGAAATCTGGGTTGTTTCTGCGGTTAAGGTTGGCCATTTCAGAAGCTTAAGGGTGAAGAAAGGTAGAAAGCAAAGGCGGTTTAGAGAATTAGGTTAGAGAAATAGTAGAATTGAGGAAGATAGTGGGAAAGAGGGGGAACCGTTGGGTATTTATGTGAAAAGGGATTTGAACCAAAGTTAATGAAAGAGGATAAACTTTGAAATCCGGAAGTCGGTCCCACCTCTGAAAAGGTAGTTTACTTTTGCTCAAAAAGTAGTTTTCTTGGAATTCGAAAAGCTTCCGAAGGTAATTTGTCTTCGGAAGTTTTGATTGAAAAAGCTTCCGAAGCTAAAATGGCTTCGGAAGATTTTCCTGAGAGTCTTGAAGATTTATGCTTCGGAAGAGAAATAAACCCTTGGATGCTTTGTATAGGAATAAACAAAGCTTCCGAAGGTTAATTTTGCTTCGGAAGGAAAAGGTCCTTAAAAATGAATAAGTGTCTGAGATAAGAATTTTAAGCTTCGGAAGATGAATTTTGACTTCTTCCGAAGGTAAAATCTCTTAGACAGTTATTTATTTTGAAGACATGTTTTTCTTCCGAAGATAAAATTTTATCTTCCGAAGTATCAAAAATTTTCAAGAATCTAAGGAAAGTCTTCAAAAAGAATTTTACATCCAAAGAAAACATGAGCTTATGAAAGTGATGAACTAGACAACTTAGGACACACATATTTTAAGAAGAAATAATTAGAATTAGTTTTAAGAAAAAGTCTACTCAAAGTTAATCATCCCAATAGCTGATATCAGATACTTAAATCTCTGTTCATCAAAAGCTTTTGTGAACAGATCAGCATATTGTTCATCTGTATGAACTTTGACTAGTTTAATTAATCCTTTTCATAGTTATCTCTTATTAAATGATACCTGATGTTGATGTGTTTGGTCCTTGAGTGCTGCACAGGGTTCTCAGTGATAGAGATAGCACTATTGTTGTCTATGTGGATAGGAGTCTCTTTGAAGTTAAATCCATAGTCCAGCATCTGATTTTGAATCCAAAGCACTTGAGCACAGCAGCTTGCAGCAGCAATGTATTCAGCCTCAGCAGTTGATGCAGACACACAGGATTGTTTCTTGCATTGCCATGAGACAACCCTTCCACCAAGGAATTGACATCCCCCAGATGTAGACTTTGCAGTCATATTGCAACCACCATAATCACTATCTGTATAGGCATACAGATTGAAATTTGGATTCTTTGGATACCATAGACCAAGTGTTGAAGCACCTTTGAGGTATCTTAAAATCCTTTTCACAGTGATTAAGTGAGACATCTTAGGGTTGGCTTGATATCTTGCACAAATACATGTAGCAAACATGATATCAGGCCTGCTAGCTGTAAGATACATAAGAGACCCAATCATAGCCCTGTAAAGTGTTCATCTACACACTCCCCCTCAAGATCTGGACCAAGGGAGTGGTTTCTGGCTATGGGTGTCTTAGCAATCTTACAATCAGTCATGTTGAACCTCTTGAGTATGTCTTGAACATACTTTGACTGACTTATGAAGATGCCATCTTCAACCTGCTTCACTTGAATTCCCAGAAAGAAGTTGAGTTCTCCCATTGAACTCATCTCAAATCTGTCTTTCATCAGCTTCTCAAAGTCTTTGCAGAGCTTTGGATTAGTTGAACCAAAGATGATGTCATCTACATATACTTGAACCAGCAATAAGTCATTTCCCTGTCCTTTGATGAAGAGAGTTCCATCTATAGTACCTCTCCTGTATCCATGTTTACAAAGATACTCAGATAGTGTCTCATACCACTTCCTGGGTGCCTGATGCAGCCCATAAAGAGCTTTGTCAAGCTTGCAGACATAATCAGGATGATCAGGGTCTACAAAACCAGGTGGCTGTTTGACATAAACCTCCTCATCAATCACTCCATATAAGAAAGCACACTTTACATCAAGTTGGTAGACCTTGAAGTTCTTGGATGCAGCAAATGCCAGGAATATCCTAACAGCTTCTAGTCTTGCTACAGGAGCAAAGACATCAGTGTAGTCAATCCCTTCTTCTTGTGTGTATCCTTGAACAACTAGTCTTGCCTTGTTCTTGATGATGATTCCTCTATCATCCTTCTTATTCCTAAAAACCCATTTGGTTCCAATGGTAGTCTTCCCATGAGGAAGAGGACAAAGGTTCCAAACTTTCTGCCTTTTGAATTGAAGCAGCTCTTGTTGCATAGCTTCAACCCAACTTCCATCCTTTAGAGCTTCATCAACTTTCTTGGGCTCTATCTGAGATAAGAAACAAGAGTGAAGACAAACATTTGCTTCATGGGTTTGTCCTCTTGTTCTTACCCCTGTGACAACATCTCCAATGATGTTTGTGGTGGGGTGAGACTTGTGGATCCTTAGCTGAGGGATCACAGCAAGTTGTTGAGAAAGATCCAAATTTGAGAAATTTAGATCTGGTCTTGAAGATTCACCCTCCACATTATCACACTTATCAAGATTAACTTGATCCAATGAGTGTGTGACATCATTGATGTTGTCATCTATGGTATGGTTATTAGCATCAAGAAATTCCTGATCACTATCACCATCACCATTGTTGTCTTCTACAAGTGAGGTGTCTTTATCTGGTTGAGAGGCCTCTGAGCTGGAATTTGAAGGCATACCAGATGTATCAGCTGAATTTGTCATTGTTGTGCTGATAGAAACCTCATTTGCTGAAGTAGTTCCAACTGGA
The DNA here is from genome assembly GCA_025215565.1 of Flaveria ramosissima. Lineage (NCBI taxonomy): Eukaryota > Viridiplantae > Streptophyta > Magnoliopsida > Asterales > Asteraceae > Flaveria > Flaveria ramosissima. The sequence continues at coordinate 43,669,617 of CM046038.1, forward strand.
GCTGAAGATGTATGAGTTGAAGGTCTTCCTAGCTCAAATCTTGGATCAGGATCACCTGTATTTAAATTTTTTGCAGATCCTGAAACATGCTCACAAGATTTGTTAAAACAGTTGGTAACTAAATCAAGATCAAACAGCCAATCCGGACCAGAACCAGCCACACAGGGTGTGTGCTCATTGAAAGTCACATTGGCTGACTCCTCAACAATTCTAGTTCTGAGATTGTATACTCTATAAGCTTTAGCTTGAGAAGAGTATCCAATGAAATGTCCATCATCTGATTTTCAGCAAACTTGGCAATTTGATCTTTGGTATTCAAGATGGTGCAGGGACATCCAAATGACCTGAGAAAACCAATGAAAGGTTTCCTCTTGTGCCAAAGTTCATAAGGAGTCTTACCATGTGTCTTAACTACTAAAACTCTGTTTTGCACATAGCAAGCAGTATTAACTGCCTCTGCCCAGAAGGTGATAGGCAGTTTAGAGTCAGACAACATAGTTCTTGCAGCTTCAATAAGTGTCCTGTTTCTCCTCTCAGCAACTCCGTTTTGCTGAGGAGTCCTGGGAGCACTATATTGTCTTGTAATACCTTTTTCATCACAAAATGTATCAAGGATTTGGTTCTTGAATTCAGTTCCTTGATCACATCTTATGGTTTTGACCTTGTGATCACATTGATTCTCAACTTTTAAGATGAAATTCTTCAGAATCTCAGGGGTTTCATCCTTAGTTCTAGGAAGAAGACCCAAGTGAATCTTGTAAAATCATCTGTGATCACCAGACAGTAAGAGGTCCTTCCTAAACTCATTACACTGGTGGGGCCAAAGAGATCCATATGTAACAAGTGTAGGGGAGTAGTGATGGAGTTCTTTTCCTTAGGCTTGTGAGATACCTTGTGTTGCTTCCCTTTCAGGCATGCAACACAATGATCATCACTTGTAAACTCTTTCTTTGGCATTCCAGTTACCAGATCATGTTTAATTAATTTATTCATGTTCTTAAAGTTTACATGGCACATTCTTTTATGCCATAGGAAAGACTCATCACTATTTGCTTTAGATATTGCAAATCCATCTTGTACATGTTCCCTTTCCTGGGGGCTCTGAGCAGGATATGCTCATGAGGAATGACCACACCAGGCTTGAGAACAATGCACTCATGCTCAGTAAAGAGCATGTTATGACTCTGATCACAAAATTGGGATACACTCAGAAGATTGTACCCAAGCTCCTTAACAAAGTTTACCTTCTCAATGCTGAGCTTACCATTTGTGACCTTGCCCCTTCCAGAAATGTAACCACCTTCATCTCCTCCAAAAGCAACTGGTCCTCCATCAATTCTCTCAAAATTATGGAGTAGAGACCTATTGCCTGTCATGTGCCTGGAACAGCCACTGTCAATTATCCAGACATTCCTGTTTGTCTTGAGCTGTTCCTGCACAAAGAAAATGATTAGTTACATTTGGAAACCCAAGCCTTACTTGTCTTGGGCTCATTAAGTGTAATAGAAGGTAATGCAACAGTAATAGATCCTATGGTTGTACTATGGGGATCTTCAGCTGTTGTTGATGGAGAAACCTCAGTCATTTGGTCTTTCTTAGACTTCCACACCACCTTTGGAGTCTTGGACTTGACCTTCAAAACCTTAGAAGCTTTTGAAACTTCACAAGTTTTGATGACTGAACCTTCGGAAGAATCTACAGTCACTGCAGCAGACTTCAGTGCTTCGGAAGAACTCCTTTCTTCCGAGACCAACTTTGCTTCCGAAGGTAATTTTCCATTTACCTTCTTCTTTGATTTGGAGCTTCCGAAGGAAACAGACTTTCCTTCCGAAGCTTGAGACTTTTTGAGACTCTTTGAAGTCTTTGTATTGATCATGTGGACAGTACTTTTAGGATTGTATGGGCAATCCTTAGCAATGTGAGAAGTACTTTCACACATGACACATAACATTTTCTTCTTCAAACAAGTCTCCTTTTGAGAGCAAGACTGGCTTTGGTCACATCCCTTCTCCACCTTCATCTTGGTAGATGCTGAGACAGTTCTTTTGGGCTGTGAACTGTTCTTGGAGTTTGATGGTCCAGGCTGTGCAGCAGTGGTACACAGCAACTCAGTCTTCTTCTTTGCACTGAGATGATTTGAACAAGAACCATGACTCTTAGCTGAGGAGTCTTGGTTGATGTCTTCAGTCCTTACTACTTTGAAACCTGCAGAGATAAACACTTGTTTCTGCTTAGCATCAAAAGTAGCCTTGATTTCTTGAGCCTTCTTTGCTTTCCTTTTGCTCTTCCTGATCAAGTTCTTTCTCTTGGACTTGGTCATCACAGTTGATTTCTTCTCCTCAGAAGGATAGTGGCCCTTGGAAGAATCCTCTTCTTCACTCTTCTCAGAGGAATTCTTCACTATCACTTCTTCATCATCCTCACTTACAGGATCTATGAGAGGAAGCTCATCTTCACAAGTTTCACACCTAGGAGATCTTACAGACAAGATTGTGTGTGGAGGAGCTATCTCATTTGATCCCAGTCCCTGTCTATTTTGATAAAAAACATTGTTGTGCAAGGATGAGGATATCATGTTCTTGAAAGTCTCTTCTTCAAGAACACTCTTCTCTGCTTTGGCTTTGCTGATCACAAGCTCAGCCTGGCACTCAGTCAACTTAGTGATGAGATCTTGGATCTAAGTTCTAAAATCTGTATGTTCATGTTTTAGTACTGAAATGGTTTTCTCCAAGTCCTCTATCTTTAACTTGTAATCATTTTCAGACTTTCTAAAATCAGATTTTAATATGTTTAATGACTCAAGATCAGATCTCATCTCTAAGTTGTAGGACCTGTATCTATTTACTTTAGCAATGCATTCAGGAGAGCAGAGATGTTCCAATACCTTGGCTTCATCATGGTCAGCCATCAGTGCTTGGTTTGGAGAAGCATCTTCCACCTGAAAGCTCCAGTCAAAGCCTCCCTCTTCAACAGCAACAGCAGCATGTTGCTTTGTCTTTTCAGCCTGAGGGGCTTTGTCAGTGTAGTTTGGTCTGGGTTGTGTTTGGCCCCCATTTGCTTTAGGTGCCTTACACTCCCTAGCAAAGTGACCCATAAGGTTACAGTTGTAACACTTAACTTTGCTTTTATCCAGCCCAAACTTTCCACTGGTAGCATTGCTTGGAAATCTTCTTCCTGTCCTCTTGTAGAACTTCTTGGCTCTGTGAGTGAGGAGAGCCATCTGCTGAACTATCTCCATGTATTCCAGATCATCTGGATGGATACAGTCCAGGTCTTCAAGAGTGAAGAGATAATTCCCACAGCTTTCATCAGTAGACACAAAGGCTTGAGAAGAACTTGTCTCTTGGAATGGGCTACCTTGAGTAAAGTTCTCCCTTGGTGTCTCCGGGAAGGTGATGAAAGGACCCTTTTGTGAGTTGTCAGGGTAGCATATGAGATGATGTTGGGGTTCTATGTTGTCCCTTTCAACCACATGAAGGGCTGAACCCATTTGATTGTTGGAGTTGCCAGATGAACCTTGCATGTTCATCTCCATCTGGTATCCAGTGAGAATCCCATACAACTCTGTAAGAGTAAGAGTCTTAAGGTTCTCAGTCCTCTTGATCACCACACAATAGTGTGTCTATTGCCTAGGAAGTGAGGACATGAACTTCCTTACAATGTCCCTGTTTTCAAGAGGAACTCCTCCATCCACTAGGGTATCCACAATCTCAACATACCTGAAGTATTGTTGGGTCATGGTTTCACCTGCTTTGAAGGTGAAATTCTCAAACTGCTGCTTCAGAAGATCTTTCTTGTTCTCCTTGGCTTCAGAGGAGCCTTCATACATCAGCTTCAGTGCATCCCACAGCTGTTTGGCTGTCTTGCACTTCTTAAAACCTCTGTATACAGAGTTTGGGAGAGCAGTCTGAAGAGCAGTCATGGCCTTCCTGTCAATCTCTACTCTTTTTCGATCTTCATCTGAGTAGTTGGCCACATCTTTAGGAATCATACCAGCACCAGTAGCAGAGGGGGTGCTGGGTATGAAAGGTCCATTCTCAACAGATTCCCACATTCTTGAATCAAGAGACCTGATAAAGCCATCCTCATGCACCAGGTGTCAAAATCATCAAGAGTGATCAGTGGTGATTTGTTCATGGTTCCAGTCTCCATATCAGTCTTTGAGATGGAAGCCATTTGAAGAGTTTAGTTTTTGTGTGTGTGAGGGATCTTAATGTAACATCTCGTATTTTGTTAACTTAAAAGGTTAACTTCGTTAAGTTTTAAAAGGACCTTTTAAGTCATTTTGAAACCTTGAGGACCTATTATGGTTGATAATTAATAACAATAGCATTAAAAGGGTTGTAATGTTGTTTAATGTTATAACACTTAAAGTGATTTTAATCTTAAAAATAATAATTATTATTATTATAACAATAATAATAACAATAACAATAATAATCGTAATAAAAGTTGTAATAATAATAATAATAATAATAATAATAATAATAATAATAATAATAATAATAATAATAATTTATGAAAGTTAAATAAGTGTTAAGTTATAAATATATATGTATACTAAAAAAATAAAATATTAAACTTAAAGCTTAATTAAGGAGGCCTTTATGTGAAATTTAGAACTTAAAATGAAAGTTTTGAACATGAAATAATAAAGCTTCAAAACTTCAGGGGTTAATCTGTAAATTATTAAAACTTAAGCAAACTTTAAAACTCAACCGTCAACTCTTGGAAATCTCAGGGACTAAATATGTAACTTTTAAATCCCAAACCCCCACCCCCATTTAATCCCCGTAATTCCGACGGAGCTCTGGCCAAGTTCCGGCCGAGCTCCGGTCACCCCAAAATCAAAAAAATTGAGCGGTTTTAACACCCAAATCGTTTCGCATTGCACCGTAACTCTTTTTCGAACTAGTAGGCATACTTTGATTGTGATAAAACACCGGTTACGAAGCCCATTCATTTGAGTAACCGAAGCTTTTTAATTCATAGCCGTTTGGATATCAAGGCGTAACAATTATCAAATTAACTTAGCATAAACAATCTTCTATCCATTCCTAACGTTATGATCAAACTAATTTCTTCTGAGAAACACACAACCATCGAATTTGAGTATCACCTTACATCGCGACCTGCAACCTACCGAAGGCCATTGTTCGGACCTCAAATTTTGAAATTTATAGAGGGCTTTCAATCATCGATTGTTGTAGAAGCTTTCTGTGCGATTAACTAAGTTATCACTGACGATTACTCTTCGTCCTCTCATCTTTCGGTCGCGACTCATTCATCGAAGGGGTGCATCTTCAATTGCTAATCAAACGGGTAATTGTTTATATGTATACACTCGTTTAATCATGGGGAACAAAAGCCCCATGGTTAACAATGCCCTTGGAGTCGATTGATGTTTCAATTTGGGATCAAAAGAACCTAGGGTTCATGTGAATTTGGGTGGGTTCTGTGTTTATTGCTTTTAAGAATTGGAAACCAATTTCAACCGCGGCTGTATGCCTTGGTTCACTGGTTCCCCACACACATTCTAACTTGGAGGTCCCGGGTTCGACCCCGGGCACCCCCATATTTTTTTAAAATGGCTTTTTAAGCCTTAAATCAACTTTAGAAAATTTCTAATAAATATAAAAAATATTTTATAACCTTTAAATGTATTTTAAGTTGTCAAATAATTTTCAGTGATATTTTAAAATATTAAACAATTAAAAAAAACCTTTGTAATAAAACATTTTAAAGGTTATTTTTGAATTATTAATTTATTTTGAATTATTAACATAGATTTTAAATAATTAACAAAATAGTAGTGATCCGAACTTTCCTTAGATTTTATCGTTTAAATCACGATATTTTAAATGGAGTTTTATTTTAAAAAGTTATAAATTCTTTTGTGTAATAAAACTTATTACGGTTCAAATTTTATTAAAACATTATAAATCTAAATGATAAATAATTATTCAAGTAGTTGTTAAAATGACTATTTGAATAATTTATTATTCATCAAATCATTTGAGCATGTTATACCATTTAATGAATTTAATCGTTAACTTTTGTTTAAATTCTTGAAAATTATAAAACAATATAATTTGCTTTATTTTAAGGTTTTAAAAACCTTTATAATAAATCATTTTAATAAGCTCAAAACTTTATAATATGATTTTAATATGTAATATCCTTATCAACTTTTAAATAGTTAATTTTTAAATTAATTATTTCTTTTCACATATTATTGGTTTAATTGATTTACGTCATCTTTATTAAACCTAAATGATTTATTATTTTACTTAATTACTTATTTAAACTTCCAAGTTCTATTGGAAACCCTAGTTCATATCTAAAAATTGTAATCTTATTATTAAACCTAATCCTGAAATCTATACGTTTAAACAACTTGTAAAAGAAACCATTTGGAACCTCGTTTAAATTATTATCATCATCATTATAAACATAATTACTCATCAAAACCCTAAAACTATTAAAACCCTAATTCTTATTTAAACATTAAACAATATATTAACCTTAATCTTCATCTTGTAAATTATATATTTAGGTGCTTGTAATGGACACTTGGGAATTATCTTGTAATCTTTTATATCATCTTGAAATGCTTATTTTCATGTGAGTTTTCCTTGTTCCCTTTTTATAATTTCACACTTATTTGGGGTGAAACATGATGCTTATATTACATACACGTTTAAACATTTGAGACTTATAATGCACATGCAATTCTACTTATTATTTGGTCATGGTTATTTGTGTATTGTAAGTGTTTATATGAGATACATAGTTTGTTTACAATCATTAACTATTGCTAGCCTGGCGACGTCTTAGATCTTTGGGCCTGACAAGCCTATTTGGTGCTAAAGTCGAGGTATTGCCGACTCCTAGGGGCCGTACGCTTGTGCACTAGGGAACCAAATACACTTAGCCAATCTTTTATACTTGTAATCAAGTCGAGGTTTGGTTGTAACGATATGTGTTCTATAACCTTACTAGCTTATAACCTATGACATGAATTGCTACTTGTAACCTTTTCATATTATGTATGAAAACCTTGGAAACTCACCAACTATTTATAGTTGACCTTTTATTTTTATCATGTTTCAGGAAAGCCCCCAAGTTTGAAGTGAACTTATGTTGCTGGCATATTCTAGGACTTGGACCTAGTTAATAAACAAAATGATTATGTTTGTTATTTCATGTTGAAACTTATTTCATTATTGAGACTTATGCTTGTAATGTAATTTTGAAATTTATGAATAATATATTTGGATTTAATAATAGCGTTATGTGGCTGTGAACAATCGTAACTCTCACATCTCGACGTTTCCGCCGTCAAGGTTGGGGTGTGACAGATTGGTATCAGAGCCCATAACTATAGGGATTTAGGTTATTAGAAATGGTGACCTAGACTATAGTTGCATGAACCTCATAGAAAGATCATTATACTTTGTGCTTACTTATTGTTTGCATGCTACATAATGCTATGCCTTTTGTGCAACTTGATGCCTTAGCATAGGATTGCCTTATGTATGTTTAAACTTAGTTACTTGTCTCCCTAAACTTAACTTTAACTCTTTGATTCTCCCCGACAAATGAACTTCCTAAACCTATTCTCAACGTCATGTGGAATCTACACTTATCATCTGGGTTCAATTCCTTAGACTCTATGTCTAATCTATGAAAATCTCATCAAGGTTTTGATTTCATAAACCTAAGAAATTTGTGTGACACATAGACACCTGTATTCTGGATTTCCTGGCAAAAGGCCTTCGGGCTAAGGCAAGCATATCGTATAAATCTCATTGTGAGATCAGTTATGCTTACCTGGGGATTTCTGGGATGAGTGATAAACTATGGTCAACATACACAAGTCTCTAAGGCAAATGGGTCAATTTACCTTGACGTGTCAACGATTCCAAATGGTAATGCGTTACCAAATGGAACCATCCTCTTTGTGTCTTAAAAGTCCTTGATTCTTTGATTTGGTTTATCACCAAAGTTTTAATATCTTCTCGTTCTTATCATACATAATGTCCCTGTTAATATTGAACCTATCTTACATTTCAACTTTTACGTTTAAACATTGTTACACGTCGAGCGTTTCATGTAACTATTTCTATATCTTGACCAACGTGAACATGAATCTTAATATACCCAAAGATATTGGGAATCTAAACCGAATGGTCATCAAAAACTTTAAACCGCTACTTATGGTTCTCAAGTCTCCTTAAGGATGTGTCCCATAACTAAGAACATGCAATGCTATAGGTGGAATTCCTACGTCTCGAGATACTTTGTCTAGGCAAAGTGTAAATGGTGATTTGACTCGATCATTGAATCCATTTACTTGACTCGAAACCCTTGAGATGAGTGATCACTTATAAGTACGCATGTCTTTAATAAGGTTATGGTTGACCTCATGACTTGAGGAGTTCATGTATTTCTTTCAATTGTGAATCGAATGTTCACATCTCGTCGTGGTGTTGAATCACTCTTGTCATTGATTTAGTCTTCCTGATTTAAACCATTCAAGATTTGAACACCATCATAACAAATTCTGCTATCTCGAACTTTGATCTTAAGCTTGTAAGCATGATTTTTCCTTTTGTTACATTGATGTAACTTGAAATTTTTCGAATTTCTAATTGATGTTATTTACCTTTCGTTGTTAAGTCAAACTCCGTACCGTCTGCACCGTGAGAGATGCAAGTGTTTGAGAGTCAACCTATGACTAAGAACACCCGTATCTCTTAAATGATTCTAACTCATCAAAACAAGGGTGATTCCCTTACTTTGATGATTCTCTTTTCATTTCGATAAATGTTTTCCAATTGTGATTTATAAAAATTTCATCCTCTGGATTAAGGTGATTTCCTTATCCTGAGGATTGACTTCAATTATTTTCTTTGGAATGGCATTTCACAAATGACATGGTCTCACCAAAATAGGATTGAAACCCGTACTTTGGTGACAAATGTCAATCGTCGATTGTTTTCTTGCTATTATGAAATTCAATCATCAAGATAGGCGTGAATTCCATATCTTGATGAATCGCATTTGTTCAAATGAGACGACTTCATCAAAGTAGGAGTGAATTCTGGATTTTGATGAAGAAGTTCATCTTGTTATATTTTGTTTTTGTAAAACTTCACCGTTAAGATAGGAGTGATTTCCCTTACTTTAATGGTGAGTTACCTCGTCTTATTTCTGTGGATCCTCAACAAGGAGTTGGGATCGAACTTATTGATTGGTAAGTTGTGGTCATACCTTGGGAATACACCATCAAGTTAGGAGTGAAAACCGCACCTTGATGACTATTCTCATTTCTTGATCTCCAACTTACCAAGGTTTAATCAAGTGACAAGAAACATGTAGTAACTTGAAGGGTTAACCAATGTTAGGGTTGGACCTATCAAGCCAAAGCATGATTTCTGAATTTGAAAGGAGACCAGATCACTCTAGGTTGATTTTGATTTCGAGCTTGGAGCATTTGAATTCTTAAATCGATTTCTTTTCCTTTATCTTCATGTTTTGACTCGATCTAGCTACATCGAACTATTTATTCCTTACTTATCAACTTTCATTTTGAGTTGTCATCAACACATGATTGTGTGATGGTAGCCTTCTTAAATAATCTTTCTACTAAATAAAGACATTAACAACTTGTGGTTATGTCTTTCTAGTCATACGAATGTTCTCGACTGTACTTATGGGTTTGATGAATTACGTATGCAATCTATATTTGGAAATTTGTCACCTTGCAAGACATGGTTACAAATGCATGTCTTATTGTTTGCGTTACCTCTTGAATCACTTTTGAACCCTTAACCTTGGAAATCTTTAAAACACTATCTTGGTTTTGAACAACAAAACTCGTTATTATCCTCATTGCGATGTGGATATAAGGGTTCATAAAATTTCGTAATTTGTAGTCATATGTGTAGCATAAAAGAAAAGACATAACTTGGCATGTGTCCAAGTGTCTTACTTTCACATATGACAAAACCTAACATTCGTGTTCCTGTGAATCTCCTGTTTAATTGTTCATCACTAAGTGCCTCTTATCTTAGATGCCATGATGATAAATGGTGCATTATAGACCGATTAACTAATTTCATATTGACTCATATGGGATAACGGGTCAAGAAATTGACTTGTATTTATTTTAAATAGTCGTATACCGTGGTATGTCGTTAAATACCGATCGTTAAATTTAATGATCGATTCATTTGTATGCTTTTAATAACGTTCCTAACCATCGTCGTGAACTTATTCCGAAATCTTCGCATATCGTATTATTCTTAGACCGATGATTGGTCAAAGGAGAGATACATATTCACAAGATATGCGTTAAGATCGTTTCATATAGTGACGTTTGGGATTCTTAAATCCTGACGGTTAACCTTTCTTATCATTGTTGGTCCTTTATTGATTTCTAGACATCATTATATTCTAGAAGTTATGACTTATCAATCTAAGGTACCACGGTAACTCGTCATCGTTTTCCAACGTTTCATCTCAAAACGTCTCGCGTTTATTATGCTGAGAATCTTGTAAGATTCCATAAGGTGAAGCGTTCCACCTGTAATCAAACGTCAAACACTGCTCGTTGAACACTCACTTTTCATTTCAATTCCTTTGTTCATTTAAGTTCATTCTTAATTTCGGGACGAAATTCTTTTAAGTTGGGGAGACTGTAACATCTCGTATTTTGTTAACTTAAAAGGTTAACTTCGTTAAGTTTTAAAAGGACCTTTTAAGTCATTTTGAAACCTTGAGGACCTATTATGATTGATAATTAATAACAATAGCATTAAAAGGGTTGTAATGTTGTTTAATGTTATAACACTTAAAGTGATTTTAATCTTAAAAATAATAATTATTATTATTATAACAATAATAATAACAATAACAATAATAATCGTAATAAAAGTTTTAATAATAATAATAATAATAATAATAATAATAATAATAATAAATAAATAAATAAGTGTTAAATATATATATACTAAAAAAATAAAATATTAAACTTAAAGCTTAATTAAGGAGGCCTTTATGTGAAATTTAGAACTTAAAATGAAAGTTTTGAACATGAAATAATAAAGCTTCAAAACTTCAGGGGTTAATCTGTAAATTATTAAAACTTAAGAGCATTCACAACCCGTTTGGTATATGTATGTGAGTGTAATCCTTAAATTATATGGAATGGTTATTGGTAGTTGTGAGTGGTTGTGAGTGGAGGAGAGAGAAATGTTACTGTACAATCTGTAAATTTAAGGAATTACTGTTCAACCCTTATAATTTTTTTAATATTTTTAAAAGTTGTTGTGAGTGTAGGAGAGAGAAAATGTAATGATGAAGGTATAAAAAATATTATTTAATTGAAAGGATGAGAGAAAAGTTGTATTTTTAATGTAATTATATGGATAAAGATAAGGAATGGGTTGTGAATGCTCTAAGCAAACTTTAAAACTCAACTGTCAACTCTTGGAAATCTCAGGGACCAAATATGTAACATTTAAATCCCAAACCCCCACCCCCATTTAATCCCCGTAATTCCGACGGAGCTCTGGCCAAGTTCCGGCCGAGCTCCGGTCACCCCAAAATCAAAAAAATTGAGCGGTTTTAACACCCAAATCGTTTCGCATTGCACCGTAACTCTTTTTCGAACTAGTAGGCATACTTTAATTGTGATAAAACACCGGTTACGAAGCCCATTCATTTGAGTAACCGAAGCTTTTTAATTCATAGCCGTTTGGATATCAAGGCGTAACAATTATCAAATTAACTTAGCATAAACAATCTTCTATCCATTCCTAACGTTATGATCAAACTAATTTCTTCTGAGAAACACACAACCATCGAATTTGAGTATCACCTTACATCGCGACCTGCAACCTACCGAAGGCCATTGTTCGGACCTCAAATTCTGAAATTTATAGAGGGCTTTCAATCATCGATTGTTGTAGAAGCTTTCTGTGCGATTAATTAAGTTATCACTGACGATTACTCTTCGTCCTCTCATCTTTCGGTCGCGACTCATTCATCGAAGGGGTGCATCTTCAATTGCTAATCAAACGGGTAATTGTTTATATGTATACACTCGTTTAATCATGGGGAACAAAAGCCCCATGGTTAACAATGCCCTTGGAGTCGATTGATGTTTCAATTTGGGATCAAAAGAACCTAGGGTTCATGTGAATTTGGGTGGGTTCTGTGTTTATTGCTTTTAAGAATTGGAAACCGATTTCAACCGCGGCTGTATGCCTTGGTTCACTGGTTCCCCACACACATTCTAACTTGGAGGTCCCGGGTTCGACCCCGGGCACCCCCATATTTTTTTAAAATGGCTTTTTAAGCCTTAAATCAACTTTGGAAAATTTCTAATAAATATAAAAAAATATTTTATAACCTTTAAATGTATTTTAAGTTGTCAAATAATTTTCAGTGATATTTTAAAATATTAAACAATTAAAAAAACCTTTGTAATAAAACATTTTAAAGGTTATTTTTGAACTATTAATTATTTTTGAATTATTAACATAGATTTAAATAATTAACAAAATAGTAGTGATCCGAACTTTCCTTAGATTTTATCGTTTAAATCACGATATTTTAAATGGAGTTTTATTTTAAAAAGTTATAAATTCTTTTGTGTAATAAAACTTATTATGGTTCAAATTTTATTAAAACATTATAAATCTAAATGATAAATAATTATTCAAGTAGTTGTTAAAATGACTATTTGAATAATTTATTATTCATCAAATCATTTGAGCATGTTATACCATTTAATGAATTTAATCGTTAACTTTTGTTTAAATTCTTGAAAATTATAAAACAATATAATTTGCTTTATTTTAAGGTTTTAAAAACCTTTATAATAAATCATTTTAATAAGCTTAAAACTTTATAATATGATTGTTTGGGAGTTTTCTCGACCTAATCATCACTAGTTTCCCCCGAGGGCATGGTATGGCAAAAAAAAAAAAAAAAAAAAAAAAAAAAAAAAAGTTAATATGTAATATCCTTATCAACTTTTAAATAGTTAATTTTTAAATTAATTATTTCTTTTCACATATTATTGGTTTAATTGATTTACGTCATCTTTATTAAACCTAAATGATTTATTATTTTACTTAATTACTTATTTAAACTTCCAAGTTCTATTGGAAACCCTAGTTCATGTCTAAAAATTGTAATCTTATTATTAAACCTAATCCTGAAATCTATACGTTTAAACAACTTGTAAAAGAAACCATTTGGAACCTCGTTTTTATTATTATCATCATCATTATAAACATAATTACTCATCAAAACCCTAAAACTATTGAAACCCTAATTCTTATTTAAACATTAAACAATATATTAACCTTAATCTTCATCTTGTAAATTATATATTTAGGTGCTTGTAATGGACACTTGGGAATTATCTTGTAATCTTTTATATCATCTTGAAATGCTTATTTCCATGTGAGTTTTCCTTGTTCCCTTTTTATAATTTCACACTTATTTGGGGTGAAACATGATGCTTATATTACATACACGTATAAACATTTGAGACTTATAATGCACATGCAATTCTACTTATTATTTGGTCATGGTTATTTGTGTATTGTAAGTGTTTATATGAGATACATAGTTTGTTTACAATCATTAACTATTGCTAGCCTGGCGACGTCTTAGATCTTTGGGCCTGACAAGCCTATTTGGTGCTAAAGTCGAGGTATTGCCGACTCCTAGGGGCCGTACGCTTGTGCACTAGGGAACCAAATACACTTAGCCAATCTTTTATACTTGTAATCAAGTCGAGGTTTGGTTGTAAGATATGTGTTCTATAACCTTACTAGCTTATAACCTATGACATGAATTGCTACTTGTAACCTTTTCATATTATGTATGAAAACCTTGGAAACTCACCAACTATTTATAGTTGACCTTTTATTTTTATCATGTTTCAGGAAAGCCCCCAAGTTTGAAGTGAACTTATGTTACTGGCATATTCTAGGACTTGGACCTAGTTAATAAACAAAATGATTATGTTTGTTATTTCATGTTGAAACTTATTTCATTATTGAGACTTATGCTTGTAATGTAATTTTGAAATTTATGAATAATATATTTGGATTTAATAATAGCGTTATGTGGCTGTGAACAATCGTAACTCTCACATCTCGACGTTTCCGCCGTCAAGGTTGGGGTGTGACACTTAAGATGGTTAGATCTTATATCAAGAGCCTGGAATGCTCTGATACCAATTGCAGGACCGTTTAAGGGCTTAAGCACAATTACAACACAACAACACAATGAGGAGACTAACTAAACTTTAATCAAACAGTGAACTGGGTTAACCAAAGTGATACAAAGAACACAAGTAAAGCAAGAGACAGAACAAGAGAGTATGGGTTTCAAGGAGGCAGTATATTGCTTTCTCAAGTTCTTTTACAAGTGTTACAAAGCATAAAGAAAGATACAAGAACTTGAAATACTTATACTACAACCTACAGCCGGCTATACTTTGAAGGCCAGCTGGATACAATTGACTAGACACTAACAAAATCAATTGTAGGATCAAAAGGCATATCTGCCTTTTGACCTTGTGACTATGACATGCCATAGCTCACATCCTTATACATTACAAAAAGGATAAAGTACATAAAGTGGAAAGTTACAGACTCAAGACCTCAATGTACAGTTACCAAAAGCAAGACCCTTTTCACCAACTCATGTAAGTTGGTGACTTTACAGAGATGCAGCGGAAAAGGTGCTTTATGGAACAGTACATCAGATAAAGCATGTGTACTAAAAGTCTTCGGAAGAAATCTGTCTTCATAGGTTGAAGCTTCGGAAGACTTTGTCTCTGAAGCTTCGGAAAACTTCATATTTGGCTTCGGAAGATATTGGTCTTGGCTTCGGAAGATTTTACACTTAGAGTATTTTCTAATGCATTGTGTAAAACTTCCGAAGCATTCTTCACTTCAGTACTTAGTGCATGTTGCTGAGACACTTAGGATGTTTTGGGTTGCATCAGACTTAAGGAATCCTTACAATGTTTAACATTTAAATCTTATTATTTATCGAAATTATTTTATTTATCAAGTTCTACGTTAAAATTAATTATATAAAATTAATTATATTATTTTTAAATCATTTATTAAAAACCCAAATCATTATTTGAAACCTTAGCTCCCAAACCAACATTACAACTTTACATAGTCTATTTTTTTAACTTAGGACACCGGTCCTCATGTTAATTAGTGAGTAGATCTTTGGTGTCTAGACAACCAAACTATTATTACAATACTTGCAATTAACAATTGAGTATTTATAGCCATATTTATGTTTTATAATTTTTGGAAAAATAGGTGAACTTATATATTCAATCATTTGTTATTTGTTTATTAATTTCATTCAAAATTTATTTTGATTCAAGTGATGCTATTACTTGCAATATGTGTTCATAGTTAGATAAACATTAATTCTAGCATGATCATTAATTTATTCAAACCACGGGAACAATGATAGATCTTTCGCTTGACAAATCCACCTCATTTGATTATTCGAGGATGATTGAACTGAATTCATACATGTGCCTTATTCACTAAGAAATCACATTCAGATTGAGTCAATTTAGTCACTAGGTTTGAATGTGTATTGTTTTTCTTATATGTTACACCTTTGCCTTATAAGTCTTGACGTTTCATGATAATTGAATTATTTCAATCAATTTAATCAATTACTCACCGACTAATTCTTTAGGTGACTATATTATTTTTAACTAGGTTAGTTCCCGTGTAATATACGGATTGAATAAATAAAATATTAAATAATTATTAATAAAAGTTTATGCGTTATTAAATCATGCTTGAAGATAAAATATGATTATAATTACGTACAAATAGCTACTTTAAGTAAATAAACATTAATGTATTTTTCTTAAACTTTTGTTTAAAAAATTGTGATTTGTAAATATATTGTTTTAAGAAAAATGATTTTTTTAAAAATTTTATTGTATTCTATATTTTATAAAATTTTTGTTTTTAAAAAATGTGTTTTTAATAAAAAATAGGTTTTTAATTTATTAGATTATATATTTTTTAATTTGAAAATGATATGAGTAATATTATTAGTATTCAGTATTATTATTGATAATATAGAGAAATGATAATGTAAGTATAATTAGGTTTACAATTGTTTCACGTTTATCTTAATTTTTTACAGATAGATAGACATACTAAAAACTCATTAAATAAACGATTTAATTTTAATGTAAAATATAAATAAACATGAATAGTTACAGTATAATATGTTAATGTAATTAAAATTAAAATTATATATACGTAATAGTTCAAGAAATGAAACAATTATACCATTTTCAACTCTCTTATGTAAATAGTTTCATTTTTAAACATTCGTTTTAAGAATTTTTATAGAAAATATTTTTTATAAAAATCTTGCTTTTTAAAATGTCTAGTTTGTAATTATTCTAATTGTTTTAATAAGACTGTTTTAAAATATTTCACCGGTTTATAATTTTTTTTAAAAAAATGATTTAAAATATTTTGTTTAAAAATGTTTAGTGTTTTAGAAAATTTTATATTATATAAAACTTTAGTTTTTTATTATTTAGATTTTAATTAAAAATGTGATTTTAAATTTCCTTCATAAAATCTATTTTAAAAAAAGATAGTCTGATTTAATAAAAATTAGATAAAAGAGAGAAACATAGCAATTAATAAATTTTATTTTTATTAAGAGAGAGAAATTTGTTTGAGTATTTAAATTACTATAATACCCTTTTGGAGGAAAAATTGATATGTGGATGTGTAGGAAAAGGACAAGTGGCAAAAACATAGGTTAAAAGAAGTATAAGTGCCAAAGCAACCTTGTTTTATTAGATGTTATAGATATGATTTTAGTAAATGTTGCTTAGTTGGAGTTCATGAGTGCTTGTGAACTACGAATATGGACCTAGAAAATAATGGAGATAAGATTTATGTTTGGGATTATTGTATGGTTATTTGAATATGATTTTGCAGAACCGTGTAAGGTTCAATATAATCAGTTTCACAATGAGTAGAGACTTAGAACACTTAACATATCAAATAGGTAATCGTGTTTGAGTTGATGATACTATGAACACAAGTAAGTATGATACAGAACAAAGAACAAGAACAAGATAAGTATAGTTTTCAAGAATGTTGTATATTGCTCTCAAGTTCTATTACAAGTGTTACAAAGCATATTTATAAATATAAGAACCTGAGATACTTTATACTGCATCCTGCAGCCGGCTATACTTTGAAAGCCAGCTGAAAACACTAATCTACACAACAAGATCAATGTACAGACAAAAGGCAGATTGCGTTTTGACTTGTGACTATGACATGCCATAACTCACATCCTAATATTATTACAAAAAGGATAAAAGGTAGAAAGTTACAGATTAATGATCATAATCTACAATTGACAAAAGCATGGACCTTTTCATCAACTTATCTAAGTTGGTGAGTCTTCAGAGTGGCAGCAGAAAGTTGTTCAGCTTTTTATCAAAAGATGATCAGAGAAAACATGTCTTCTCTGTCTTAGGAAGAAATCAGTCTTTGGCTACGGAAGACTTTGTCTTTGAGGCTTCGGAAGACTTATTTTTTGGCTTCTGAAGATTTGGTCTTTGGCTTCGGAAGGTCTTTGGCTTCCGAAGTAACTTTACTCTGCACTTCATGCATGCATGTTGAGAGCTCTTTGGTTGCATCAGTCTTTAAGTGTAAACCTTATAGTTTTGCTATTTGAAATTATGAAATTTGCATTTAATACTATTTAAACGTTTTAACTAACATGTGCTATGAACAATCAATTCAACTTCGTTTGCCCTGAGGTTTCTTCCATTAGTCGGAGTGTGACAACAAAAATACAAATCAAACGAGGGTTTCTTATTTCCTTGTATCCTATGTGTCATTTCTCGATCACAACCAAAAGATAGGGTGGTTCTTTGTTGGTTGACCATCTTTTTTCATTTTCACATATAAAACATAGAACTAGAAGTCAAGAAGATCTCACAATTACAGCGAGTTTCTTTAAATATCCTCTCAGCTTCAATCAAACTTTACTCCATCACAAATTCTATGTCTAATCCGTTAAATCATTCGCGTGTAATCCGCGATATAGGTTTATTTGACAATGGGTTACAATTAAGAGGATAATCCAAGTGTTTGCTATTTGAAGATTACATTCATATTCCAAAATATGTCAAGTTAATAGATCGAGGTAGGAAACATTTACAATTCATTTTGAATCCGTATTGGAAAGGAGTGTAAGTTGTTTAATATTCCTGACAGTAGTAAAAAGATTTGATAGAGCGAACAAGCTGCCAAAAAAGGTCATAAGATCATTATGAAACTAAAGTGCAAAATGAAACATGAGATAAAAGACATGATCTCATCAAGTGTTAAATACCATTTAGTAAATGGTTGCTCATGTTGTCACAAGTTATTAAACCACTCATTATGTTTTCAATGATGTTAAGTATGTTAACATAATAGAAATTTAAGTTATTAAGGATGTTAAGTAGGTTAATGTATATGGCCAGTTTGTTATTAATAATTGCTAATAGACATTGTTGTTAATGAAATTCTTCTAGTTACATATAAATATTAAAACTCATAAATTTTCGTGAAGAATATAATGAAAAAGAGAATCTAAGATAAAGAGAAAATTTTCCCACTCTAGGATTAAAAGAACATTTTTGGAATTAGAAAGTTAACAATCAAAGTTGTTAAGGGTGGACCGTGCGTGGTAGCCATGAGGAAACGGCATGCCTCGGCGCCGCCCGACACCACCGCTGCCCAGCACTGCCACCACCCTTTTTTCACGCATGGCGTACATTTCCGGCTCCCACTCGCCTTGTCTTCCCTTCAACAAATCGACCATAACAGTTGGTTTTCACGCCATGATGTTGGGACAACACCATCGCCATCAAATTTGAGTATTTGGTATGGTGTGATGCAGTGTGACATGACAAGATTTGATTAGTGAGTTTTGGTGGTTGTGGTATGAGTGTCCCCTCCACCCTAATGTTTTATGAATTCATAGTAGTACATTTATAAGAGCATTCCCACTAGGTTTTTTTTATCATTATCCTTATAATTACACTAGGTTAGTACTCCAGTGTATTACACGAGATTAATAAATAAAATATTAAATAATTAGTAATAAAAATTTGTGAATTATAAAACCATGCTTGAATAATAAATATGATTATAATTACGTATAAATAGCTATTTTAAGTGAATAAACAATAATGTATTTTTCTTAAACTGTTGTTTTATAAAAAAATATGGTTTTTAAATCTTTTTTAAGAAAAATAATTTTTTAAAAAGTTCATTGTATTCTGTATTTTATAAAGCTTTTAGTTTTGAAAAGTGTGTTTTTAATAAAAAAAGGTTTCTAACTTATTAAAATATATATCTTTTAAATTGAAAATGGTATGAGTAATATTATTAGTATTAAATATTATAATTATATTATTCTTAATAATAAAGAGAAATAAGAAAGTTAGTATGATGAACCTTACAATTGTGTCACGTCTTATTTTACTTTTTCTTTATTATAGATAGACTGACTGACTGACTGATTGACGGGTGGAAACCCATTCATAAACGAATTATACTTAGTAATAAATACGAAGAGTTACAGTACAACATTTTAATATAATATATGATTGATAATATATATTTATAATAGTTCAAGAAATAAAATAATTATACTATTTTTAAGTCTTTTATCTAAATAGTTTCATTTCTAAACATTCGTTTTAAGATTTTTTTATAAAATTTGTTTATTAAAACTCAGGTTTATAATTATACGGTTGTTTAATAAGACTGCCGCCAACCACGGCCACCACCACCGACCACTGCCGCCAACCACGGCCATCACCACCAGCCACCGCCGTTGCCGCCAACCACCGGCCACCGGTGCTGCCGTTGCAAACCACCACCCACTACCGCCAACCACAGCCACCACCGCCGCCGCAACCACCGGGCACGACCGCCACCACAAGCCACTATTGCTGCTGCCAACCACCAGCCATCGGCGCCGCCGTCGCAAACTATTAGGACCGCGTACGGACGGAGTACTAACTGATAATGCGTGTATACTGAATCAATTAGTGCGGAATCCTATTTGATTGGCGATCCAATCAGCGAGAAAGCAGTTTCGATCAATCTAGAGATTAAAAAAACGTTATGAACGATTAGAACACGATCAACTGCGATCTATGAAGTTGGAACAGGTTTTCTGGAGTCTCTGGACGGCTAGGGTACGTCTATGAGTCGAAATTCTTCAAGTGTTGTGTTTTTCCATGAATTAAGTGGTATTTATAGGTTAGGGTTTGTCAATTGTGCGACTGAACTATTAGTATGGTTCAGTCGTGCGACTGAATCATACGATTGGTCCATACGCACGACTGAATGTTCAGTCGTGCGACTGAGCCAATCTTATGTCTCAATCGTGCGACAGATCCAGTCTCCTGGTTCAGTCGTGCGACTGGTCCATTAGCATGAAGTGTTCATGCGTATGGTCCATTAGCATGGTCCATTCGCATGAATACTTCATAAGATTAAGTTTAAACACATTTCTCAACCATTCTTGACTAAGAACTATGTAAACAACCACAAACCTATATAGTTAGTTCAATATGTGTTATGATACAATTAACAATGAAACATTTAACAATATAATCATCAACCACATATTTCATTTTATTCAATTCATTCATTACATATATGTAAGACATGAAAGACATTTTACATTAAGCTCCTAAACTAGGTACATATGTATCAACAAACTCCCCTTTGGACCTAGTTTACATCATTGTCTAACATTCTTCATTAGCTCCTCAAACTTCTTGTACTTTTCCTCTCTTGTAACTCCGGCATGTATCTCAATGCAAAACAGAGTCTTATCACGTTTTGGAACTGGAGGGCTTGTATGATATCCTGCGAGTCATAGAATAGTGGCCACTTGTATAATGTATACACATCGTCTGAAGACAAGTTGGTCAAGTGTAACATCTTGTAATTTTGAGCTAAATTAAAGTTAACTTTGTTAAGTTCTTGCATGGGCTATTTATGTTAATTATAAAACTTATGGATTTCTTATGCTTAACTTTTAATATATCATTAATTATTAATGAAAAAGTTAATAAACTAATGATTAGATAATAATAATAATTGTAATAATAATAACAAAAGTAATAATAAAAATAATAATAATAATAATAATAATGATAATAATAATAATAATAATAATAATAATAATAATAATAATAATAATAATAATGATAAAAATAATAACAATAATATTAATAATAAACAAGTTAGATTAAAGTTTAGGGGGTTTAATGTCATATTATAAACCATAAATTGAAGTTTTAGCATAAAATAATAGAAAACTAAAGTTGAGGGACCAAAGGTGTAATTTATCTAAAACTAAACCTCCACCCTTTTTTTAGTCCCGTTTTTCCGGCAGCCACCTCCGGCGGCTCCGGCAGCCCCTTTAGCCGCCTAAAATCCTCGAAATTCGATGCCCAAAATCATACCAACCGTTTCGTGGAACCGACTCGAACTTGATTAACCACTTAAATGGTGTTAAAACACCGGTTACAATCCTCAAACGATCGTATAACCGATGTCTTTAATTCCATAGCCGTTCGAGCATTTACACGTAATAATAATCAAATTAAACTCTCATACATGATCGCCTAACTGTAACTAAACTCCTACACAATCTAATTTCATTCGTAACACAACCAAACAGCTCGAACAAACTTCCCCTTCATCGCGAGGCTGCAGCTGGTCAAAACACCACCCTTTGGTGTTCAAGAATCAAAATTTACAGAGGGCTTGGAGTCCAGACTATCACACGAAGCTATCTGTATCTTTGATTTGAATATCATTGAAGATTACTCGACTTTTCTGCACTCACGGCCGCAATTCGTTCTTGGTTGTGCTTGGCATCGATTCGAAATCCAAACAGGTAATTGAACTCATCAATATAATCGAATTCACATGTGTAACAATACCCCTAAACTTAATTTGATTGATACAAACGATTCGGGGTTCGATTTGGGGTTAAATGATTCTAGGGTTCATAGGGAATTTGGGGATTCTGTTTGATTTACTTTATAATATAAGGGAATTGGATTTTATCAGGCATAGGCGCCCAGCCTAATAGTAAACCATCACCCAGTGAACCCTGAGGTCCCGGGTTCGACCCCGGGCACCTCCTTTTATTTTGTTATATTTTTTAAGCCTTTTTAATTACAAATAAAATTACAGAAAATTTATAATTAATATAAAAATCATTTCTGATAATTAATATAAAGATTTTAGACACTAAAATATTTTCTGAAATTCTTCTAATTTAAATATATTCATAAATATATATATATATATATATATATATATATATATATATATATATATATATATATATATATATATATATATATATATATATATATATATATATATATATAAATCTTTTAGTTATTCCTTATAAAATGGATTTAAAATGATTGTTTATATTAATAAATTTTCATTGATCCAAACGTTACTTCTAAAATCATGATTGTTTGTTTTAAAGAAAAAAATGTATTTATTTAAATTTTTATATTTAAACTTATTAGTTGTTACAAAAGGTTTTCTTTTAAATTAACTAAACATTTATTTATATTTGGTTGGACTTAAAAATATTTATGAACACTTAATTCTTTAAAGAATTAAATTCATAATTGTAGTAATTATATATAATTACTTAAAATATTTAAGAATATTATTATAAAACATATTTTAGCTAATTAATATTGTGTTATTAATCAAAATGCTATTTTCTTATTATTCTTAGATAATTAAAAAGACTTAATTGTATATTGAAACTCCTCATCATTATATTTAATTTCATTTTTAAAATATTTAAATACATATATAATTCTTCTAAGGGTTTAAAATGAGAATAAGTATTCTATAAATTTAGTTACTTGTCAACACTCCTTAAAACTATCAAAACCCTAATCATTAGTAGAACGATAAACTTATTATTAACTTTAATCTTTACCTTGTAATATATATGTTAGGTGCTTGTAATGGATACCTTGGATTTATCTTTTGGATCTTACTTTAATCTTTTACATCATCTTGTAATGCCTATATCCATGTGAGTATTTCCATACCCCTTTTTGCTTACTTTCACACTTTGGGGTGAAACATGTTAACTTATACTTTGCACTTGTAAACTTATTTGAGACTTGTAAACCTATGGAAATTTATCTTGTTAAGTTGTGGTTAGTTGAACTTTCGTGGTTACCATGTTATGGCGTTATATGTACAATCATTAACTATTGCTAGCCCAGCGAAGTCATAGATCTATGGGTAAGACAAGCCTGCTTGGTTGATCCAAGTACACTAAGCTGATCGTATATACTTTTAACGTTTGAGACTTGTAAAACTTTTGTCGAGGTTTGATTGTTGCATTGTTCATAACATCCCTAATCACTTTATTCACTAACTTATGACTTGAATTGCCATCTTTTATATACTTATGTATTGAAACTATGGAATGCTCACCAACATTTTTATGTTGACCCTTTTATTTTTAACATGTTTCAGGAATATCTCGAGTGTGTGATCTACTCTTTGAAGCTTGCACATCTAGGAATGGACCTAGTTAAATAAATAAAATAAGAATGATTTGTTACATTCTATGTTATACTTTTAATTTCTTTGAAACTTATGTTTGTAATGATACAATTGAAACTTATGTTTAAATTATATTTGGATTATTAATAGCGTTATGTGGCTGTGAACGATCTTAACTCTCACTCCTCGACGTTTCCGCCATCAAGGTTGGGGTGTGACATCAACCACATGGGGTCAAACACCCGGATAGTATCCATTTGGCTTTCCTTCTGTAAGACTATGACCGCTTCACCTGTTCTCCAATCGTAGTACCATCACTTGAAGTGTGGAGTGAAGTTCTGTGGCATTTCCCTTAGAGGGATTTTGGACATTGTACGCTTCAGCACTACCTTAGGCTTTCCAGTAATGGGATCAACTTCAGACCGTCTGATGTACCTTTTCGGTTGTTGAGGTCTAAAGTTAACCCACCTGGTGTGGTATTCTTTCCTCAGTGCAGCCTCAAACCAGCCTAACATCTTTCTCGGGTCAGCATACAACAACTTTAGGCGAGCCTGCTGGTTGAGCTCAAAACCAGGGAGAGTCTTTAGATCATGTGGGAATCTAAAGTACTCTATGCCTTTTTCTCTTTTCACTGCATACACATTCAGATACTCAAAATAAGCCCATGCAATGATCTTGCCTGACACCTTTAAGTGTTTCTTGACTTTGTATAGCTTGGTGTAGACATTGGGCTTTTGTGCAGTACGCATGGCTCGGATCTCAGCAAAACAGGCCACCCATTCAGCCTTTTTGATGTCAACATCGGCGTCTGAGGCTTGGGCTTGACCCTCGGTCTTCTCAGCCTCTTTCTCCATCTGATCCAGCTTGTCAAATGTATCACTGCCGAGAGTATCACCAAAGTTGGGGACTACATTTCCCTCTCGGTCAGTGTACTCTGGATAATGGTCAGCAGTGACATCCTCTATCTCGATTTCATCTATGTCGTTGAGCTCATCATCACTTGTCACCTCAAAAGTAGGAGCATCCTTGCCAATCTCGTCCGGGTTCAGCCTGAACATCTCAGGAAGTTGCTCGTCAGTCAGGTCATGAATGATTTCTCCTTCTTCGGGAGTATAGCTCACTGACCGTCTGACTATCTCTTACAAATCAAGAATCATTATGAGTTGAGACTTGATTTGCTAAAGGGGAGCAACATCGTATTCATCTTGCTGAAACGTTTGATCTGCTTGATTTAAACATGTAACACATCAATCATTAGTCAATAATCAAGACAGTTAAACATTAAATATATATAAACATTAATTACAAATTTTAATACATGATTCAAGTACAAAAGCTTTCAAATACATAAATATTTAATCATTACTTTTGCCCTGAATAGCAGGCTCGTCAGCCGGAGGGGCTGAGAATGAGTCTCCCTGATCCTGAGCCTTCTTTGACCTTCGTTCTATAGTCTGTATGGATGCTGATGCAGCAGCATCATCTCCTTCATCCTCATCTCCTCCCTTCTCCTCTCCTTCAGCTCCATCACCTTCTTCATCCGTCTCATCATCATCATCCTCATCATCGTCATCATCACCATCATCGTCTCCTTCTCTGATCTTGAGGGGCTCATCTTTGGAGCCTTTGAGTCGTAGCATCAACTTCTTGTTCTTCGCCTCAAGATCATCTATCCTATGTACTAAAGAAGTCTGCAGCTCACGAAGCTCAGCAATCTCCTGACTCTGAGCTGCTATCTGCTGAACCTGAGCAGCATTGAGCTCCATCAGCTGGTTTAGCTGTGTAGCTCGTTGCTCATCAGTAGCAAGCAACTTAAGCACAATCCGGTTTAGATTTGCCAGTTGCTCCTCTAACGCAACGGAGGGCACAGAGGATCCAAAACTCAGTGGGACCTGAGATGAAGTCCCGGCTCGATGGGAGGTGGTAGTGGTAAAGATGGGTGGTCGTATAGGTATAACTGGTAGAGGAATGGCTGTAGTAGTGAAGGGTGGAGGTGTGGTAGTAATGGTGGGTGGTGTGGTAGTAGTGGTGGAGGGTGTGGTAGTGGTTGTGGTAGCTGTGGTGGTGGTGGTGGTAGAGGTGGTGATCAAGGTGAATCTCCGTCTCTTGCTCTTCATCCCGTGCGGCTTAGACATCCTCTTTTTCCTCAATCCCTTCAAGGAGGATGCTCCCCCTTGGCTGTTGGGCTGGTTTGGGGAGTAACATGGATCAGTAGCAGCCTCCCCAGACTCACCCTGGCGTCCACCTACCGCCCTAATCCCTCGCTCGGTGGCAACCACCCTGCTGCAAATCGTCCGAACTAAGGGTTCCTCATCGGACTCCTCCTCCTCATCAGGCCGAAAGTCTTGATGGAATCCTGCCGTCTCAGCTCCTCCGTGGGTGGATGATGGAGATATAACATCTGTGGTAGTGGCCCTAGATTGGGTGGGCTAGTATCTCCACCATCACCACTGTCATCATCATCAGAATCGTCAGATGGGAGCACAATCGGCTCAGAATCTGAGTCACTATCATCGTGACGCCACTTCCTCTTCGCTGGCGCCACGTAGTCCTCTCGGATCAAATGCCCAAACAACCTCCTTACCGGGGGCTTCACCTGCTTGCCCCGATAAACCTTCATCCTGCCTAAGGTGGTATCATCCATCACCTCAAGCACCACAACATCTTCTTTCTCCTTGGGCAGTAACGGAAGCTTCTGGTCGATGATCATCTGAATGAATCGTGGGTACATGCAGAAGCCTTCCTTGCCTTTGGCCTCTATGTTCTCCACCAAGTAGGTGATGATCATCCTCGAAAAGCTGAAAGGATGATTCAAAACCAGAGCCACATAGTCATTCTGGATCTGATCAGAAAGCTCATCAAAACCTCCCTTCCTTGAGGCACTACACTTCAACAGCACATGGGCTAAGAACTTGAATTGGGAGCACATGTTGCTCTTGTTGAGCACACCTGCATTGATGTCCCCCGAGTACTTAGCCCGAAGAAAGCAACCTCGGACAGTCAACGGATGCAGTCTGGTAGGGCAATCGCCATCAGCTCCCAACTCTAAGACCGTCCTTAGATCCTCCTCACTGATGTCAATGGCCTGGCCAAAGATGGAACTTCGAATACGGTGAGGCTCTGAGGATCTATCTACAATAGCGCTTTCCCAGAAAGCCTGCTGTATCGACCTGTATGGTGTGCACTGCGTGGAGATAGCTCTGAAAATCCTCGATCTCCGTAGAAATGAAATAATGCCCGTGAACTCAGATGTGTTCCGGGACGTAGTGTCTAGATGAGCACATATGTTGTGCTTAGTGCTCATCGTCCACCGACTTGCCATGTTGCTGGAACAGAAGATAGATAGACGTTAGAGTGTGTGTAAGTGAATGACAATTGAATTTATTGGACTTGAATCCTTCTCTTCTGTCGTGCGAATGGACAATCCGACTGAGTCTCAGTCGTACGAATGAGCTCAGTCATGCGAATGAACCTGCGACTCAACTGAGTCGTATGCTGTTCTATGCGGTTGAATCAATCGTGCGACTGAGTTCATGCACATGGTTCATTCGTACGATTGAGTCATTCGCCCAATTCAATCGTGCGATTGAAGTTCATCAGTGTGTCCAATCGCATAACATCTCTGTTTTGTACTGTAGGATCGATTGTTGATCAATACTTGATGTTAAACATTCAGGTTAGTCTCATTCGACTCGCAATTCATCAACATAACTCTTAGTACTAAATAATTTGACATTTAAGTACATATTAGTGGTTTATTTAGTGGTTATATCTCGGTATTAGTTTTGGACCGATTTTAACACTTAGGGCTTGATTAATCTGTCCACTTTGATTAATTCTAGTCCCGCATTACCTGTAGAAACGATACGAAATCAATACGAATCACCAATATGGTGCTAAATCACTGAAATGAAATTTGGGCAGAGTGGTATTGCAGTCGTACGATTTAGGGGCGATTTGGGGGTGATGAATGACTGCGACCGACTCCCCCTCTATTTATACTAGGGTTTCATTCAGTCGTGCGACTGAACCTACTCGCACTGTTGATTCGTGCGACTGAGGCTCAGTCGATCACCTTCACTCGTGCGACTAGGTTTCAGTCGTGCGACTGACTCATTCGGTCACCTCCATTCGTGCGATTGGTTCATTCTGATGATCCAATCGCATGGATTGACCCATGCTTATGGTCCAATCGCACGTCTGGTCCAAACATGTGGTTTAGTCGTGCGATTGGGCTCATACGTATGGTCCAATCGTACGACTGGTCCATACTCATGGTCCAGTCGTGCGAATGGCTCATACTTATGAGTTTGACCTTATGACCATTCATACACTTATCCCTTTTACTTATTGATAAGACATTTTGACCATTGATCATCTCAGACATGACCATTTTAACTTAGAAAAACTGTTGGTCACCTCAGACGTGATCCTTTTACATTTGAAAACCCCATTGGTCACCTCAGACGTGACCCTTTTAGTGAGTGAATCCCAGATTGACTTCCGATGCGTAGTCCGACATTTAACAACTAAATTAACTGAAATTAACTAAATTAAACAACTAGAAATAAAACAAAGATAAAACATAATTTTGTATTTTTGTGCGAGGTTGAAATCCTAAGATAAGTATCTACCAGATTTTATTCCTGGACAGTATAGCGTCAAGTTACTTTGATCATAACTGGAACGATTCATTGTGGAATCATACAGGTTTATCAAATCATTTGGGACATTTTACCAAAGCCTTTTGATGCTAGATTCTTGTTATCATCGAGAGTCATTAGCAAGTTTAGGAAATCATACTAGTGCTGTGAGATATACACAATGATTTAGACTTTCAAGAATTGCAGCCACGATGATTATCAGTATACTTTTCCACTTAAATCCATACATAGATTTTGACACATATTGGTGATATGTTAGGTTTAATTATTTCAACAAGCTTTTGTGGATCCCATGCTTATATGGTAATCAACATTCCTCAGGAGATTTTTGAGCGGTCTACGGGTGTTTTGACAAGAAGAAACTATTCTAAGAGCTTTCAAAGAGATGCCAAGCCTCAGGTCAGTGCCATCGCACAGCAGAGAGGCGCAAACAACAATGAATTTTAGAATATATAGGTTATACTTATCCTCAGGCCAGTGTCATCGCACAGCAGAGAGGCACACAACCTATCTTCTTGTGAGAGCATTTTTCTTCTCTTTTTGCATGTAACGCACCAACAACATTTGTTATCAGCTTGATAGCACTTACACGATTTTTTTTTCGTGCTTTGATCTTTTTATGGTCAACCGCACACATTTGTGGCGTTTATTTGCTCGTCACCCCTTATTGGAACTACGTTGATTGTGTTAACCAGGGATAAGATGGGAACCCACAGCAAGTTGAATAGTTTAGTTTGAATTTAAATCACCAATGAGGTCTACTCATCTATTGTGTTGAATCTACCGACACATCATATAATGAACTAGCAACCTCTAGGTCTACTTTCTCTATGTTACCTTAGTAGCATACTAGTTTTACTATCATTTTTCCTTTTATTTTGCTTGGACTTCTCAGATTTATACTTCGAATTTTGCATCTTAATCAGTTAAATTTTTTTTTAAAGTCCCAAACTCTTTGTTCCTGTGTACTATCATTTTCCATAAACATTGAATCAGTATCACAGATACGATCTCATTTCTATTAGCTAGAGTGTCCTCTTCTCTCGTTTTTTTAAGTACTGAAATTAAACAACTAATTTAATACTAATTTAACCTATTCTCCCCCTAAAATTCTAAAACCAAAAATATTTTTTTTTGAGTTTTTGGATTTTATAGAAACAGGAAATTTAAATAAGAAAAATAAAAGAAAATAAAAAATAAAAATAACTCTACTCGTCGGACTAAGTACTGTCATCTTCTGGAATCACTTCACATTTCTTTTTCACGTCGTTGATCTCTAACAGATATAAAAATCTTGGTTTATCAAACGCTTTTGTGTAGAGGTCAGCGCGTTGAAAGTCCGTATTAATTTTAACAACATCGATTAAATTCTTTTCAAAACAATCACGTATAAAGTGATATTTAATTCCGATGTGTTTGTTTTAGGATGTTGGACAGGATTTTTAGTTACGGCTATAGCAGCAGAATTATCAACATGTTAGAGAATTTCAAACCGTAGTCCCGCATTTGTTGTTGAATCCAGATGATTTGTGAACAACAGCTTGCAGCAACAACTTATTCTGCTTCACAAGTTGACAGAGTAACCGATGTCTGCTTCTTACACTGCCACGTGACTAATCTTCTCCCAAAGAATTGACATCCTGCTGAAGTTGACTTGTAGTTCATTTTGCAGCCGCCATAATCCGAATCGCTATACGTTGTAAGCTCAAAGTCATCGTCATGAGGATACCACAACCTAAGTGTTGGAGTACCCTTCAGATAACAAAATATCCTTTGGACTCCTATGAGATGGTTGACTTTCGGTTTCGCCTGATATCTGGAGCAGAGACACGTCGCGTACATGATATCAGGTCGTGAGGCAGTGAGGTACATGAGGGATCCAATCATTCCTCGGTACATGGTGGCATCCACCAGATCACCATTTTCGTCGGGTGCCACATCGTGGTTTGTAGCAAGTGGAGTTCCAGCTGCCGAGGCATTCTCCATATCAAACCGACGTAGGATATCACCTACATACTTGGTCTGATGTAGAAATATTTCCTTTGGTGTCTGATCCACCTGTAACCCGAGAAAGAACTTCATTTCTCCCATGGCACTCATCTCAAATTCAGCTTTCATTACTGCTTCAAATTCTTTACATAAATCTTCGTTTTTGGAACCGAAGATTATATCATCAACATAAATCTGTATGAGCAGTAAGTCACCATCCTTTTCTTTGATGAACAGTGTACAATCAATCACTCCTCTGCGAAAGCCGTGTTTCACAAGATGAGTCGAGAGCTTCTCATACCATGCTCTTGAGGCTTGATAGAGCCCGTAGAGAGCCTTATCTAGTTTGTAAACTCTGTCCCGATGATACGGATCCTCAAATCCTCCGGGTTGACTGACGTACACTATCTCTCGTATTTCACCATGAAGGAATGCACTCTTTACATCTAATTGATAAACTTTGATCTTCATGTAAGAGGCATAGGCTAGGAAGATACGGATTGCTTTCATCCTTGGCACAGGTGCAAACACTTCATTATAATCGATTCCTTCGACTTGTCTAAAACCTTGAACGACAAGTCGAGCCTTGTTTCGAATTATTACCCCTTGATCGTCTTTCTTGCATTTCAAAACCCATTTAGTGCCAATGACTTTAGCACCTTTTGGTCTGTCCACAAGGGTCCATACTCCTAGCTTCTTGAACTGTAGGAGTTCTTCTTGCATCGCACTTACCCATGCCTCATCGTTTAATGCTTCACTAACATATTTTGGCTCAAATTAAGACACAAAACATCAATATGGGCCGTCATGAAGATATCCCTTTTCCATAACTGTGGCATAATCAGCTGAGTATAGCTGATTTCTGGTCTGTACTCCTGATCGAACATCTCCAACGACATTGTCCAAAGGTTGATAAATATTTAACCTGGATCCAGGAGTGGTGGGAATAGCTACCTCATTTTTCGGATTGTGAACCACACCTTCAGTATCTGAAGCTGTTGGAGTTTGAGGTTCCGAAGAGTCAAAGGCATCAGGGTTTGATGCTTGTGTACTTGCAGTAGTAGGAACCTGTTCCTCCTGGTTCACCTGTTCAGTCTCCACTTCTTCATCATCAGAGGAGGAGTCGCTTACATCAAGTGCTCCCTCTGAAGAACTAGAAGACGTACCGTGTGGAACTGATGTTGACGAGTCTAGAGACGGTGTGTTTAACACATCATACATCATTCTAGTTGCTAACTAATAATCAGAAGGGGAGAGAAGGATGTTGAAGGACTTAAAAAATCTATCATAATCGAAGAAGAATGTGGGTCCTTTTCCAGCAGGGGGGTGGTGTATCTCTGAACGTCGACGTTGCACCACACTTCTACTTGACCCGTTGAGTTGTTGTAAACTCTCTTATTCGGTATGTTGTATCCTAAGAAAATCCCTTCTTCGGCCTTCTCGCTGAATTTCCCTAACTGAGTTTTCTTCAGCAGCGTACATGGTGCGCCAAACGGTTCGAGGTACTATAGATTAAGTTTACGTCATTGGAGCAA
Organism: Flaveria ramosissima; assembly: GCA_025215565.1. Classification (NCBI taxonomy): domain Eukaryota; kingdom Viridiplantae; phylum Streptophyta; class Magnoliopsida; order Asterales; family Asteraceae; genus Flaveria; species Flaveria ramosissima. The sequence continues at coordinate 43,701,507 of CM046038.1, forward strand.
CTCGTAACACGTTTTACCATGACGTTTCACCACCAGGACTCGATTTAAGGTGTAACATGCGTTAGCTACTGCCTCGTTCCAAAATTGGATAGGCAGTTTCGAGTCTGCTAGCATCGTCCGGGCTGTCTCTATCAAGCTTTGATTCTTTCTCTCAGCAACTCTGTTCATTTGAGGAGTGTAGGCAGATGTGAACTGGTGCACAATTCCTTTTTCTTTGCAGAATGCTTCCATCCATTGATTCTTGAACTCGGTGCCGTTGTCTGAGCGAACTTGCCTTACCTTTAGCTTGTAGAGTGACTCCAATGTAGTTACCAGCTCCTTGAATGATTCAATTGTCTCTGATTTGGATTTCAGAAACATCACCCAAGAAAATCTTGAGTAATCATCCGTAATAACATAGCAATACAAATCGCCGGCAATGCTCTTTGTACTAACTGGCCCAAACAGATCCATGTGAAGAAGCTCAAGAGGTAGGTCAATTGAGTGAACTTTCTTTTCCTTATGCGACTTATTTGTCTGTTTCCCTTTCTTACACGCGACACAAAAATCCGGTAACCGGAAGTTCTTAACATTTACTCCATGCACTAGATCATTCTGGATCAAGTGATTCATCTTCTGTGGATTAATGTGTCCCATTCTCCTATGCCAGGAAATGGAGTCTTTCTCTGTTGCCTTTGACAAGAAGCATTGAACTTGATGATCGGTTATGGAGGCCTTTGATAGGTTCAAGACATATAAATCATTATATCTTGAAGCTGACATTAAGACTTGGTCCTCCGGGATTACATACTCCTTCTTCAACACATAGCACTTCTTGTTGTCAAAGACTACCTTGAATCCTTTGTCACAAATCTGGGATACAGAAAGCAAGTTATTTTGTAGTTGTTGAACGTAGTTGACCTTGTCAAACTTGACTTTCTGGTTTCCCACTTCGCCTTGAGCCGTGATGTATCCTCCTTTGTTTCCAGCAAATGATACATGTCCCCCTTTAATTTTTTTGACATTGAAAAGGAGAGACAAGTTCCCGGTCATGTGCCTTGATGCCCCACTATCAACGATCCAGGTATTTGTAGAAGCACTATAGCGGACACCCTGCACATTTAAAGGAAATGATTAGTTTAGGTTAGGTACCCAAGCCTTAACTGGCTTGGGTGACCCAGAGGCATCACACATCATAAATTCTACCCACTGTCCATTTGAGGGTGAGGGCATATCATGCTTCTTAGTGTTCTCAGTATCAGACACTGAACTTGACTTTTCTTTCCATAAGCCAGTTTTGTGTAAGGCCTGTTTGTGATAAACAGACGACTGGCTTATAGTTTGAACTTTAGGTTCATTACTTCTTTTTGGTGGAGTAATAAATTGGTTTAGTATCATAAAGTTCAATTTTCTTTCTTGGTGTCTGATAATGAGGACAATTAGAAGCGATGTGTCCTCTCTTTCCACAATTGTAGCATGATCTACCTTCTATATATTGGGAAAATTGTCTCTATGGGGAAGTGTGTGATACAGGTGTGACTTTAGTCTGGTTGGGTTTTGACACTTCTTGTTTAGATGTTTTTGTTTCTTTAACAAAATTTATTGTTTGAACATTTTTAACATCTTTAGCCTTTTGTTTATTTGGACTTTGACGTGAAGCACGTGTTTGGTTAACTAGTTTGGTCAGTTTGGATTCTAAAGAAGACATGTTTGAACCTGAATTTACATTAACCTTTTATAATTGTTCTTCCAAATTCACAATAGGCATCTTACCTTTAAACTTCAAAGTAGCCTCATTCTGTTTAGTGACAGATTCCATCGGTTTACACGTGGAATCTGGATCACTAACTAGAGGAGTGGTCACCACATGATCCTTAATAGGATTGTTATTTACTGGTCTACATTAGCATTTAACAATATCTCATGTGGTGGTGGAACCACTTTGTAACCCAAACATTTCCCGTTGTTCCGTTCTTTCACTAAGTTTTGAACTATGTGAGAGGAACTGGTCCAACTGTGCAGTTTTTATTTTAATGAGTTGACTTTGACTTCCAAAACTGCTTTTTCTTTCTTAGTTTCTTCCAAAGAGTTCAAATAAAACTTTATATCATTTGCTTGATTAAAAGCAACAACCTCGGTTTCCTTTAGTAGTTTATTTAAAAGTTCTATTTTCTCTTTATAACTGCACTCATTTTCTTTTAAAATCCGATTAGCTTCTGTGCACAGTTGTAAGTCATTTACTAAGCTATCATTGTGATCTAATAACCTAGCAAATTTAAGATCAATGCTTTCTCTAAACTTATTACATTCATTACAAGCATGACTTTCAAACAGTTGGTCTTTGGTACTTACCTGTGAAGATTCGGTTGAATCAGCCATCAGCGCAGAGTTTGATTCCTCGATTGCTGGAGATTCTGATCTTGTCGTTCTAAGATCTTCTTCAGTCAGGTGATTGACCACATTAGCAGTATCTTCATGATCTGACATCACTAGTTCAACTGCTATTTCACCTTCACTTGCAGTGTCATCATCCAGACCCTCAACATTAGCAATGTTCTATTCGCCCGGAGACACAAACTTGAAGGTCCAATCTTGTCCTTCATCATCTTGAGCAGTCAAGCCCTTTGTTTCTTTGCTTGACAAAGCAGCTCCACTCGTGGGTTTGTCTTGACGGTTGAATGATGAGAAAGGATTCCCATTACCTATCTTCTTGGGCTTTACACATTCACGTTTGAAGTGGCCCTTTTCTCCACAGTTAAAGCAGGTAACTTTGGTTTTATCAAAACCGAAAGTTGTATCCTTTGTGCCTATCAAGTTCTGTCATGTCTTCTTCACAAACTTCTTAGCTCGCCTGACAACACTTGCTAAAGCCCACATAATGTCCATACTTTCTAATTCATTCTCGTCCACCTGCTCGTAATCCTCATCAGCCAGATGGCAATTCCCGATCTTTCCTGCAACTAGACCATCATAAGAATGAACAACCGCAGCTAAAAGGTCCATATGCTCCTTTGCAACCTCCACAGTGATATTCCCGAGATTCTCGGTCTTCAACTTCATAGCATTTGCTTCCGGTGTGATATATTGGGTACAAGATGACCCTGACGTTTCAGATCCCGAAGCAGTGGATTGGGAAGGAACAGTTGAACTAGACACAAAGGTCGTTTGAAGAGGTGCTCCTGAACTTGTTGAAGTGGAAGAGGATCTAAAAAGTGAAGGATTCTGGTCATAGGATCGTTTCTGTGACCTGTATTTCATCCTCAGTTCCTCCTCTCTCAATTTCAGGATAAAGTCGTTTATGTCTAATTTTTCCAGTAACTTGTTCTGTCTCAAATTTGACACAAACGAGTCCTACTTCTCTGGCAGACCATCGGCAAAGCTTGAGACCTTATCTTCCATTGACATTATAACTTCATGAGTGTGCAGCTCACTCATTAAATGGTAGAATCTGTCTATGACATCATCCAAGCTCTCTTTACCCATTAAAGAGAAGTTATCAAACTCCTTCTTCAACGCCTTTGCCTTTAGAGCTTTCAAATATGCATTCCCGTGATATCGTTTCTCCAAGGCTTCCCATAGCTTCTTTGCATGTGGTTCTCACAAAACTGGTGGAATATATCCTTCGGTATCGACTGAGTCAACAGAGCATATACTTTCTTCTCAGCATTGTACTTCACCTTCTGGCTATCAGTCATGCCACCCAAGGTAAGTTTAACATCATCAGCACCAACCGGCATGCTATAACCTGTCTCGATTGCTTCCCACAGATTGGGATCAACTCCATTTAGATAAATCTCAAACCTTTGCTTCCATTGTGGATACTCATCTAACGTTATAAGTTTAGATGGCTTATTGTGATTTCCAACCTCATTCTCCAGTAAACACATCTGGATTCGAGAGTCTCTACCGGCAGTAAACACAGAGTATTGATCTTCCATTTCTTTAAAATTTGAGAATTAGAACAAAACTGTTTCACTGGTGCGAATGGAGAGATGCGATTGGGTCAATCGTGCGGATGGACTAATGCGGATGAATCAATCGTGCGATTGAACCAGTGCGGATGAGTCAATCGTGTGATTGAACAAGTGCACATGGACAGTGCGAATGGGGTGTTCAGTCGTACGAATGGATGGGCGACTGAGTTAAATCGTGCGTATGGAAGGTGCGATTGAGTTCAGTCGTGCGATTGAGCCAATCGTGCGACTGAGGCTGCTGGATTTGAAAATTCAAAGGTTTTTGACACTTTGACACAAAAAACGCGATTTTTCAAGAACCCTAATCTGCCGTATGCCGAAAAATGTAAACTTTTTGATCTGGAAACACCAAAAACACTGTTTTACTCAAAAAGATGATGTTTTGAATGAAAAAACTTGATTTTTACACCAAAACCAATCGAATCACACGCAAAATCAAGAGCCAAAGCTCTGATACCACTTGTTAGGACCGTGTACGGACGGAGTACTAACTGATAATACGTGTATACCGAATCAAATAGTGCGGAATCCTATTTGATTGGCGATCCAATCAGCGAGAAAGCAGTTTCGATCAATCTAGTGATTAAAAAAACGTTATGAACGATTAGAACACGATCAACTGCGATCTATGAAGTTGGAACAGGTTTTCTGGAGTCTCTGGACGGCTAGGGTACGTCTGTGAGTCAAAATTCTTCAAGTGTTGCGTTTTTTCACGAATTAAGTGGTATTTATAGGTTAGGGTTTGTCAATCGTGCGACTGAACCATTAGTATGGTTCAGTCGTGCGACTGAATCATACGATTGGTCCATACGCATGACTGAATGTTCAGTCGTGCGACTGAGCCAATCTTATGTCTCAATAATGCGACTGATCCAGTCTCCTGGTTCAGTCGTGCGACTGGTCCATTAGCATGAAGTGTTCATGCGTATGGTCCATTAGCATGGTCCATTCGCATGAATACTTCATAAGATTAAGTTTAAACACATTTCTCAACCATTCTTGACTAAGAACTATGTAAACAACCACAAACCTATATAGTTAGTTCAATATCTGTTATGATACAATTAACAATGAACATTTAACAATATAATCATCAACCACATATTTCATTTTATTCAACTCATTCATTACATATATGTAAGACATGAAAGACATTTTACATTAAGCTCCTAAACTAGGTACATATGTATCAACACAAACCACCGACCACCACCGCTAACCATGGCCGCCGCCGCCAACCACCGGCCACCGACGCCGCTGCTGCCAACTACCGGCCACTAGCGCCACCAACCACTACCCACCACCATCGCCGCCGCTAACCACCCGCCACGAGCGCTTCCAACCACCGGCCACTGAAGTGGATGTCCATTAGTTTTTGATGTTAAATGAATGCGAAATGTCTTGTTTACCCCTGAACTAAAAGCCAAAATACATGTTGGACCCACTTTTTTTTAATTAATTAGTTTTATATTAATAACCTATAAAGACATATAGATATAGATATGTATGTATATATCTTCACCATCTTCTTCTCCTGCACCTACACCATCATCTACAACACGATGCCAACATACCATCATCATCAAGATAACATCATCGTCTTCTTCTCCGCATCGGTCACCATCGCTACCGTCCACCCGAACCATCACCGCTGACAACCTCCACCAACACCACCACTGATGAAAACGATCACCAACACCATCGTCGAAGACGAACTCCACCAACACCACCGGCGGTGAACTCCATCTCCAACGCGCTATGAACATTGTAAGGATTCCTTAAGTCTGATGCAACCCAAAACATCCAATGTGTCTCTGTAACATGCACTAAGTACTGAAGTAAAGAATGCTTCGGAAGTTTTACACAATACACTAGAAAATACTCTAAGTGTAAAATCTTCCGAAGCCAAGACCAATATCTTCCGAAGCCAAAACATGAAGTCTTCCGAAGCCTCGGAGACAAAGTCTTCCGAAGCTTCAACCTATGAAGACAGATTTCTTCCGAAGACTTTTAGTAAACATGCTTTATCTGATGTACTGTTCCATAAAGCACTTTTCCGCTGCATCTCTGTAAAGTCACCAACTTACATGAGTTGGTGAAAAGGTCCATGCTTTTGGTAACTGTACATTGAGGTCTTGAGTCTGTAACTTTCTACTTTATGTACTTTATCCTTTTTGTAATATATAAGGATGTGAGCTATAGCATGTCATAGTCACAAGGTCAAAAGGCAGATATGCCTTTTGATCCTACAATTGATTTTGTTAGTGTCTAGTCAATTGTATCCAGCTGGCTTTCAAAGTATAGCCGGTTGTAGGTTGTAGTATAAGTATTCCAAGTTCTTGTATCTTTCTTTATGCTTTGTAACACTTGTAAAAGAACTTGAGAAAGCAATATACTGCCTCCTTGAAACCCAACTCTCTTGTTCTGTCTCTTTACTTTACTTGTGTTCTTAGTATCATCATATTTGGTTAATCCAGTTCACTGTTTGATCAAAGTTTAGTTGTTCTCCTCATTGTGTTGTTGTGTTGTAATTTGTTCAAGCCCTTAACCGGTCCTGCAATTGGTATCAGAGCATTTCAGGCTCTTGATATAATATCTCACCATCTTAAGATCCCTCACACACACAAAAACTAAACTCTCCAAATGGCATCCATCTCAAAGACTGATATGGAGACTGGAACCATGAACAAATCCCCACTGATCACTCTTGATGACTTTGACACCTGGTGTATGAGAATGGAAGGTTTCATCAGGTCTCTGGATTCAAGAATGTGGGAATCTGTTGAGAATGGACCTTTAATACCCAGCACTCCTTCTGCTACTGGTGCTGGTATGATTCCAAAAGATGGTGCAAAACAGCTAAACAGCTGTGGGATGCACTGAAGCTGATGTATGAAGGCTCCTCTGAAGCCAAGGAGAACAAGAAGGATCTCCTGAAGCAGCAGTTTGAAAACTTCACCTTCAAAGCAGGTGAAACCATGACTCAACAATACTTCGGGTATGTTGAGATAGTGGATATCCTAGTGGATGGAGGAGTTCCTCTTGAGAACAGGGACATTGTAAGGAAGTTTATCTCCTCACTTCCTAGGCAATGGACACACTATTGTGTGGTGATCAAGAGGACTGAGAACCTCAAAACTCTTACTCTGACAGAGTTATATGGGATTCTCAGTGGATACCAGATGGAGATGAACATGCAAGGTTGATCTGGCAACTCCAACAATCAAATGGGTTCAGCCCTTCATGTGGTTGAAAGGGATAGCATAGAACCCCAACATCATCTCATATGCTACCCTGACAACTCACAAAAGGGTCCTTTCATCACCTTCCCGGAGACACCCAGGGAGAACTTCACTCAAGGAAGCCCATTCCAAGAGACAAGTTCTTCTCAAGCTTTTGTGTCTTCTGATGAAAGCTGTGGGAACTCTCTCTTCACTCTTAAAGACTTGGACTGTATCCATCCAGATGACCTGGAATACATGGAAATAGTTCAGCAGATGGCTCTCCTTACTCACAGAGCCAAGAAGTTCTACAAGAGAACAGGAAGAAGGTTTCCAAGCAATGCTACCAGTGGAAAGTTTGGGCTGGATAAAAGCAAAGTTAAGTGTTACAACTGTAACCTGATGGGCCACTTTGCTAGGGAGTGTAAGCACCTAAAACAAATGGTGGCCAAACACAAGCCAGACCAAACTACACTGACAAAGCCCCTCAGAATGAGAAGCCAAAGCAACATGCTGCTGTTGCTGTTGAAGAGGGAGGCTTTGACTGGAGCTTTCAGGTGGAAGATGCTTCTCCAAACCAAGCACTTATGGCAGACCATGATGAAGCCAAGGTATTGGAACATCTCTGTACTCCTGAATGCATTGCTAAAGTAAACAGATACAGGTCCTACAACTTAGAAATGAGATCTGATCTTGAGTCATTAAACATATTAAAATCTGATTTTAGAATGTCTGAAAATGATTACAAGTTAAAGATAGAGGACTTGGAGAAAACCATTTCAGTACTAAAACATGAACATACAGATTTTAGAACTCAGATCCAGGATCTCATAACTAAGTTGACTGAGTGCCAGGCTGAGCTTGTGATCAGCAAAGCCAAGGCAGAGAAGAGTGTTCTTGAAGAAGAGACCTTCAAGAACATGATATCCTCATCCCTGCATAACAAAGTGTGCTATCAAAATAGACAGGGACTGGGATCAAATGAGATAGCTCCTCCACACACAATCTTGTCTGTAAGATCTCCTAGGTGTGAAACTTGTGAAGATGAGCTTCCTCTCATAGATCCTATAAGTGTGGAGGATGAAGAAGTGATAGTGAAGAATTCCTCTGAGAAGAGTGAAGAAGAGGATTCTTCCAAGGGCCACTATCCTTCTGAGGAGAAGAAATCTACTGTGATGACCAAGTCCAAGAGAAAGAACTTGATCAGGAAGAGCAAAAGGAAAGCAAAGAAGGCTCAAGAGATCAAGGCTACTTTTGATTCTAAGCAGAAACAAGTTTTTATCTCTGCAGGTTTTAAAGTAGTAAGGACTGAAGACATCAACCAAGACTCCTCAGCTAAGAGTCCTGGTTCTTGTTCAAATCATCTCAGTACAAAGAAGAAGACTGAGCTGCTGTGTACCACTGCTGCACAGCCTGGACCATCAAACTCCAAGAACAGTTCACAGCCCAAAAGAACTGTCTCAGCATCTACCAAGATGAAGGTGGAGAAGGGATGTGACCAAAGCAAGTCTTGCTCTCATAAGGAAACTCCTTTGAAGAAGAAAATGTTATGTGTCATGTGTGAAAGTACCTCTCACATTGCTAAGGATTGCCCATACAATCCTAAAAGTACTATCCACATGACCAATACAAAGACTTTAAAGAGTTTCAAGAAGACTCAAGCTTCGGAAGGAAAGTCTGTTTCCTTCGGAAACTCCAAATCAAAGAAGAAGGTAAATGGAAAATTACCTTCGGAAGAAAATTGGTCTCGGAAGAAAGGAGTTCTTCCGAAGCACTGAAGTCTGCTGCAGTGACTGTAGAATCTTCCGAAGGTTCAGTCATCAAAACTTGTGAAGTCCCAAAAGCTTCTAAGGTTTTGAAGGTCAAGTCCAAGACTCCAAAGGTGGTGTGGAAGTCTAAGAAAGACCAAATGACTGAAGTTTCTCCATCAACAACAGCTGAAGATCCCCCTAGTACAACCATAGGATCTATTATTGTTGCATTACCTTCTATTACACTTAGTGAGCCCAAGACAAGTAAGGCTTGGGTTTCCAAATGTAACTAATCATTTTCTTTGTGCAGGAACATCTCAAGACAAGCACAAATGTCTGGATAATTGATAGTGGTTGTTCCAGGCACATGACAGGCAATAGGTCTCTACTCCATAATTTTGAGAGAATTGATGGAGGACCAGTTGCTTTTGGAGGAGATGAGGGTGGTTACATTTCTGGAAGCGGCAAGGTCACAAATGGTAAGCTCAGCATTGAAAAGGTAAACTTTGTTAAGGAGCTTGGGTACAATCTTCTGAGTGTATCCTAATTTTGTGATCAGAGTCATTACATGCTCTTTACTGAGCATGAGTGCATTGTTCTCAAGCCTGGAGTGGTCATTCCTCATGAGCATATCCTGCTCAGAGCCCCCAGGAAAGGGAACATGTACAAGATGGATTTGCAAGAAACATCTCCCTCTGGAGAAGTTTCATGCTTTCTGTCTAAAGCAAATAGTGATGAGTCTTTCTATGGCATAAAAGAATGTGCCATGTAAACTTTAAGAACATGAATAAATTAATTAAACATGATCTGGTAACTGGAATGCCAAAGAAAGAGTTTACAAGTGATGATCATTGTGTTGCATGCCTGAAAGGGAAGCAACACAAGGTATCTCACAAGCCTAAGGAAAGGAACTCCATCACTACTCCCCTACACTTGTTACATATGGATCTCTTTGGCCCCACTAGTGTAATGAGTCTAGGAAGGACCTCTTACTGTTTAGTGATCATAGATGATTTTACAAGATTCACTTGGGTTTTCTTTCTTAGAACTAAGGATGAAACCCCTGAGATTCTGGAGAATTTCATCTTAAAAATTAAGAATCAAAGTGATCACAAGGTCAAAACCATAAGATGTGATCAAGGAACTGAATTTAAGAACCAAATCCTTGATACATTTGGTGATGAAAAAGGTATTACAAGACAATATAGTGCTCCTAGGACTCCTCAGCAAAACGGAGTTGCTGAGAGGAGAAACAGGACACTAATTGAGGCTGCAAGAACTATGTTGTCTGACTCTAAACTGCCCATCACCTTCTGGGCAGAGGCAGTAAATACTGCTTGCTATGTGCAAAACAGAGTTTTAGTAGTTAAGACACATGGTAAGACTCCTTATGAAATTTGGCACAAGAGGAAACCTTTCATTGGTTTTCTCAGGTCATTTGGATGTCCCTGCACCATCTTGAATACTAAGGATCAAATTGCCAAGTTTGTTGAGAAATCAGATGATGGACATACTCTTCTCAAGCTAAGGCTTATAGAGTATACAATCTCAGAACTAGAATTGTTGAGGAGTCAGCCAATGTGACTTTCAATGAACACACACCCTGTGTGGCTGGTTCTGGTCCTGATTGGCTATTTGATCTTGATTTAGTTACCAACTGTTTTAACAAATCTTGTGAGAATGTTTCAGGATCTGCAGAAAATTTAAATACAGGTGATCCTGATCCAAGATTTGAGCTAGGAAGACCCTCAACTCATACATCTTCAGCTCCAGTTGGAACTACTTCAGCAAATGAGGTCTCTATCAGCACTACAATGACAAATTCAGCTGATACATCTGGTATGCCTTCAAATTCCAGCTCAGAGGCTCCTCAACCAGATAAAGATACCTCATTTGTAGAAGACAACAATGGTGATGGTGATAGTGATCAGGAATTTCTTGATGCTAATAACCACACCATAGATGACAACATCAATGATGTCACACACTCATTGGATCAAGTTAATCTTGATAAGTGTGGTAATGTGGAGGGTGAATCATCTATGCCAGATCTAAATTTTTCAAATTTGGATCTTTCTCAGTAACTTGTTGTGATCCCTCAGCTAAGGATCCACAAGTCTCACCCCACCACAAACATCATTGGAGATGTTGTCACAGGGGTAAGAACAAGAGGACAAACCTATGAAGCAAATGTTTGTCTTCACTCTTGTTTCTTATCTCAGATAGAGCCAAAGAAAGTTGATGAAGCTCTAAAGGATGGAAGTTGGGTTGAAGCTATGCAACAAGAGCTGCTTCAATTCAAAAGGCAGAAAGTTTGGAACCTTTGTCCTCTTCCTCATGGGAAGACTATCATTGGAACCAAATGGGTTTTTAGGAATAAGAAGGATGATAGAGGAATTATCATCAAGAACAAGGCAAGACTAGTTGTTCAAGGATACACACAAGAAGAAGGGATTGACTACACTGATGTCTTTGCTCCTGTAGCAAGATTAGAAGCTGTTAGGATATTCCTGGCTTTTGCTGCATCCAAGAACTTCAAGGTCTTTCAACTTGATGTAAAGTGTGCTTTCTTATATGGAGTGATTGATGAAGAGGTGTATGTCAAACAGCCACCTGGATTTGTAGACCCTGATCATCCTGATTATGTCTGCAAGCTTGACAAAGCTCTTTATGGGCTGCATCAGGCACCCAGAAAGTGGTATGAGACACTGTCTGAGTATCTTTGTAAACATGGATACAGGAGAGGTACTACAGATGGAACTCTCTTCATCAAAGGACAGGGAAATGACTTATTTCTAGTTCAAGTATATGTTGATGACATCATCTTTGGTTAAACTAATCCAAAGCTCTGCAAAGACTTTAAGAAGCTGATGAAAGACAGATTTGAAATGAGTGCAATGGGAGAACTCAATTTCTTTCTGGGAATTCAAGTGAAGCAAGTTGAAGATGGCATCTTCATAAGTCAGTCAAAGTATGTTCAGGACATACTCAAGAGGTTCAACATGACTGATTGTAAGATTGCTAAGACACCCATAGCCAGAAACCACTCCCTTGGACCTGATCTTGAGGGGGAGTGTGTAGATGAACATTTGTACAGGGCTATGATTGGGTCTCTTATGTATCTTACAGCTAGCAGGCCTGATATCATGTTTGCTACATGTATTTGTGCAAGATATCAAGCCAACCCTAAGATGTCTCACTTAATCACTGTCAAAAGGATTCTAAGATACCTCAAAGGTGCTTCAACACTTGGTTTATGGTATCCAAATAATTCTGACTTCAATCTGTATGCTTATACAGATAGTGATTATGGTGGTTGTAACATGACTGCAAAGTCTACATCTGGGGGATGTCAATTCCTTGGTGGAAGGGTTGTCTCATGGCAATGCAAGAAACAATCCTGTGTGTCTGCATCAACTGCTGAGGCTGAATACATTGCTGCTGCAAGCTGCTGTGCTCAAGTGCTTTGGATTCAAAATCAGATGCTGGACTATGGATTTAACTTCAAGGAGACTCCTATCCACATAGACAACAATAGTGCTATCTCTATCACTGAGAACCCTGTGCAGCACTCAAGGACCAAACACATCAACATCAGGTATCATTTAATAAGAGACAACTATGAAAAAGGATTAATTAAACTAGTCAAAGTTCATACAGATGAACAATATGCTGATCTGTTTACAAAAGCTTTTGATGAACAGAGATTTAAATATCTGATATCAGCTATTGGGATGATTAACTTTGAGTAGACTTTTTCTTAAAACTAATTCTAATTATTTCCTCTTAAAATATGTGTATCCTAAGTTGTTTAGTTTATCACTTTCATAAGCTCATGTTTTCTTTGGATGCAAAATTCTTTTTGAAGACTTTCCTTAGATTCTTGAAAATTTTCTGATACTTCGGAAGATAAAATTCGGAAGAAAATCATGTTTTCAAAATAAATAACTGTCCAAGAGATTTTACCTTCGGAAGAAGTCTAAATCCATCTTCCAAAGCTTAAAATCTTATCTCAGACACTTATTTGTTTTTAAGGACTTTTTCCTTCCGAAGCAAAATTAACTCTCGAAAGCTTTGTTGTTTATTATACAAAGCATTCAAGTGTTTATTATACAGGCAAACCATAGGTGTAATTAACTCTTACTATTATCTTTTTTTCCATTTGTGCATTTAGGAATAAAAGTATAACTTCTTAACCCCACCGCCGCTGCCACCACCACCACCACCACCACCACCACCAGCAGCAGTCATGGCCGCCGTGCTATCAAAAAGCGCTCATCTCCGTCGCACTTACCGACACTTTTCCACTTACACCGCATCTCGTCTAACACCTCATATCTTCAACGAAATCCCTAAATCACATCTCCACCAACGTCTCCCTCCATCGGTTCGTCTTCATCTCTCGAAACACTTTTATTATAATCATGTTGTTCAATTGTGTTAACATCTGTTAGGTTTTCAGGATTTAGGATCATTTACAAGGCTCCCTAGGTTCTTATCAACTGACGTTAATGCGGCTGCTACCGCTGCTAAAATTCTTCAAACTGATTCAACATTGAAGGAGACGGCGTCAGATGCTCAATCGGATAAGGGGAAGCAGTCTGATGATTCGAATCAGAGTTCAGAACAAGGAAAACCTGTTAGAGGAGGGGTAATTTTTGTTCCTATATCTTCAGTTCTTTCTATTCGTGGTGGTTAATTCAAGGTGTAATTGATTATAGGGCTCTTCAAAAATTGAGATAAAACTTGAGCTCGAGCTCGGTTCGTGTAGGTTTTAGAAATAATTTAGCTTAGCTCAGTTAGGCTCGATTAGATTGTTAGAACTTAGAGAAAAAAGGTGGAATGATGGAGAGTTGGGCTTAAAAGGTTGAATTTCTTTTATTTGAGCTATAAAATATTATCAGTTGAGGTTAAATGTAGGTAAGCTAGGGAGTGATCCACCCTTAGCTCGGCTCATTTACAAACTTGGCTGATTTGAGCGAGCCACGTGTTACGAGCTATATGGACAGTCCTAATTGGTTAACAAAATTTTAAACATGTACATTTTAAATTTTATATGTGAGTTTCATAAGCTTCTTAGTTATACAGTTTACATCATTCATGTGTTGCTAATAGATAGGGAATCATTATGGTTTTATAAAAAAAGAATCTTGACTCTTAGGGTGGGCCTTAGAGGTCATGGGTTCAAACAGTGGGAAACAACCTCCTGCACAAAATGAAGGGTAAGGTTGATCGTGAAGCGATCCAGCCCCTCCCCGCCCGCGTGCAAAGCGGGAGCTTAGTATACACACTTTCAGGCTTACTGAAAAATTCTAAGACTGCTACATGGCTGTGATGATAAATGTCTAAACCTGCTTACCTGCATTTATGCTTTCATTCTTTCTAATTAATTGAGATGGTTATAACTAATAGTGTGATGATCTACAGCCCATTTCTTGGTTGAGCTTTCTTTTGCTGATCGTCACTGGAGCAGGGGTTATCTTCTATTATGATCAGGAAAAGAAGCGGCATATTGAAGGTAGATAACTATGGTGAGTAGGGTAATTGTATCGTTTTAGGAGCTTCTTCTGATTAGATGAATGTTAGAGCATGATATTTGATAAGAAGATGAAGCCTAGTAGGATAACGCAGTTTCACTTGCATTTTCAACTTCTTAGTATGCTGTTTTTCTAATTGAATTAGATGGAGGGATTTGGGTAATTAACCTGTTTTGGCCTGAAAAATCAGAAGGCTTTTTTGGTTTCTAACCATGACTTTCTATGCTAAATAATTACTTTTGTTGTTATTATTATTATTAATTTCCATTTATGAGTGTAGTTAATCTTCATCTACTAATTCAGGGTGTAGGATTAAATTATGAGCGGTGTGTGGCAGTGTGCAACTGGACTCTTCCTTTAGAACTTTTGTTCCCATTGCTGCAGAAAATCATCAACAAAAAAGCATTTCCCCAACCTTTTATTAGCTACATCTGGCCCTCACTGTGAAATAAATAACTGTTAGTAACATTCACATTAAAGCTAATCTAGGTTAAGTTCACCATCAAGATTTGACATATGTTTAAATTTTCTATGCTTCTATATGGTTACTTCAGATAAGGTTGGCAATGATGTGACCAGATGGTTCGGCAATGTTTAAGTAAGGGATCAAATTGGTTATTTTTATCTCTCAAAATAGGTCATCGTTCACATATTTTGTGGATAGTTGGTGTTAACACCTTTTTTTGCCTCTTCCATCTTTTGCAAATATTATTTTAGAAAGGAAAACTCAAGTTTAAGAGAATAGATTAAATAGTTAATATCAAGATAATGAACCTATTGAAACATTAATTTAGTTCTTCTTAGATAACAAATGAAAACTGTTGCATCATAAATATAACATTATATGTTAAAAAGAACAGTTTTACTGTGTAAATATATGGAATTGTCTAGATTACGAAACTTGTCAGTTATTTGATTCTAATTTACAGTTTGACTAGAATTGGTGTAGAAAAAGTTTTCTTTTTTTTTTCCTTAACATCATACAGCTATATGAAATAACAACAATTTAATGAGATACACAGGGCATGCTAATATATACAACTTATTCAAGCAATTCACATGAATTCGGAAAAACTGTTTGGGTCAGTTGTCACCCATTCCTGTGCGTAGTATTATCGTTTTATCCATTTTATTAAACTTGTTTCCTGAAGGGTCAATTCCTGTCTACATGTGTTGCTTTTCGTCTTTTGCTCTTGAAAATATGATTGTTGGTCTTAGGCAATGTTTAAAGTAGCTATACTTTGCAAGGGAAACAATGGTAGAAATATGATTGTAGGTTTTTGTGCAGTTCAACGGGTGCTTACATTGATTGCAATGTTGTACTTCACATCAATGAACTAAAGTCTAACATTAGAAAACAATTCTTTATTTGTTGACTTGCTACTGAGTTTTTGTTAGTAACATGCTAGAATCCTGTAAAAGATGTTTGATCAGAAAGCAAGCAAGGTTTATCGGGTAACAGGATTACTTGTATTGCTCTCTGCAGAGCAATACACACATTGATCACTGATTTATGGATGCATGTCTGTCAAATATGTTTCTCTGTATAAGTATTTTGTTTATTGTTTTTCTCAAGTGCGAAAGTGGGCAATAAGATGCATTTTCTCAAGTGATATTGGGGACTTACCACCTTGTGCTGACAAAATTATGAGCATGAGGTTGCAAACTTGCAATGCAGTTATAGGATTGGATCTAGAGTTCTGCCCTTGTGATTTTGACATTTTTTGCAACTAGATTAAATATATGTAGTAGGAAATATATAGGAAAGGGAACCCACACTTATTATTGCAAAGGTGGGTTAGCATAATCATGCTTAAATAAACAGGCATTTCCAAATTTCCACACCTGGTCGTGGAAAGGGCATTATTTCTACGTCTACCCTTCCTACCCACTTTTAATTCTACGCCTCCACGCACTCCTATCCTCGATCATGTGCTCAGAGAGGTGCAAGTCTACCATATCTCGCCTAATTATCTCGTCCCAAGTCAACCTAGGTCTACCTTTACTCCTCCTACCCTCTACGTTGATGTTCTCTACTGCTCTAACGGGTGCTACCATCGGCCTCCGCTTTACGTGTCCAAACCATCTTAATCTTCCCTTTCGGATTTTATCTGTGATACCAGCCACCTCAAGCCTCTGTCGAAACACGTCGTTTCTTATTCGATCCAATCTTGTGTGGCCACACATCCACCTCAGCATTCGCATTTCCGCGACCTCGATTTGTCTCTGGTGCGATTTCTTTATGGCCCAACAGTCTGGTCCGTATAACATAGCTGGACGTACTGCCACTCTGTATAGTTTTCCGTTTAGTTTTGCTGGGAATCTCTTATCACACAGGATCCCTGATGCTGCTTTCCATTTGCACCATCCTGACTGCACACGGTGAGCTACATCGCTGTGTATCTCAACTAAATGTAAGCTAAAAACTATAGACAATTTTTAATTGTTGTATTGATAAAAAAATTAGTTGGATCTATACTTAACTATTTTTGGCTTCTATTAGCCTTTTGTCTTATCCTATTAGAGCATTGCAAAAGGTTTACTTGAAACATGCCTTAATTACTTAATGTGATTTTTCTTGCTAAGTATATGATAACTAATATGTATAGTCATTGTAATAATCTCTATAAGTAAATATATAAACTTAAGATGGAACATATTAGAAAAAGATGCTGCAATCTTCCTGGAAGTTCAAGAAAGGGTGACAACACAAATTGAGAATCATGGTCCCACCCCTGTATATGTTAAATGAAACAAGTTGCATACTTGTATCATTATTAAACACAGTCCCTTCGTATTAAGAACACGTAACTTTGAAAATGTAGCAGTTAAGCATCTTGTGAACCATGTGAAATGCTTCTTTATTTGTAATCATCATCTAGAAACACATATAGCCACTCGTTTACAAAAAGGTACAAAACATGTGGAACTCTAGATTCGATCTGAAAGTGTAGTCCTGGCAACATTCTATTGCTTTAATTCTCTGCGTTATTTCCTTGTGGGAAACGGAGTATTTATATTGTTTATTCGGTTCTATCTGTATTCTGTAGCCTACATATAACTCTTCAGGCTGAGTTGTATGTTATTATTATTATTTTTTTCATCGTTGTTGATTTGTTTTCTTAAGATTGTTCAGGTATGGTCTCTTGAGCTTTTTCTATTTGTAGTTGTGATTATAATGAATAGTATGGGTATTGCTGCAGATATAAATGCTTCTTCAAGTGCAGTAAAGCAAGGACCTTCTGCTGGTAAAGCAGCTATTGGGGGTCCATTCAACCTTGTTGACCATAATGGGAGATCTGTTACTGAAAAGGACTTTAAGGGGAAATGGACCTTGATATATTTTGGTTTTACTCACTGCCCGGATATCTGCCCGGATGAGCTACAGAAGCTTGCTGCTGCAATTGACAAAATAAGTATGTTCATGGTATTTACTAATCAAAATTACATAATTGGGCTGACACAGTTTGTTGGAGGTGAAAAACGGGCAGTACATAGTAGACAAGACATGCGGGTCTGGTCTATTCAGAACACTTGTTAAAAAAATTAATTTTTGTATATAATAATTGTCCTGTACGATCACAAAGCTCATATATACTATTTAGATAACGGCCTAATGTTTAAATAAACTGATATTGGATGTTCTATGCTTAAAAATACGCTTATGGGCAGACTCGGATGGATTAGTTTTAATTTTTACTCTTTAATACGTTATTTTACCAGAATTGACCCATTCTCAAGAAAACTGGTTGGAATTGTCACCTCTACATGTTAGTAGTATCTTAAACGCCACAATTAACCAATTTACTTCACCTCTACGTGTTAGTAGTATTTTAAACGCCACAATTAACCAATTTACTTGTATTTTGAGTGTGATGATCATGAAAATTAAGTATTTACATGTTTGCAGAGGGGAAGGCTGGTTTAGAGATAGTACCAGTTTTTATCTCAGTTGATCCAGAGAGGGACACAGTAGAGCAAGTTCATGAGTATGTCAAAGGTATGAAGATTAGTTTTGAATACTAAAGCTGCAATTTTGAACTTAAGTCTTGCACCTCATAAGCTGCGTAAAGTTTTATTCTTTTTATCCTTTTTATGTTCCAGAGTTCCACCCGAAGTTGATTGGACTTACGGGTGATCCAGAGGAGATAAAAAAGGCTGCTCGTGCTTACCGAGTTTACTATATGAAAACAGAGGAGGAAGGCTCAGATTACCTTGTTGATCACTCAATAATTATGTGAGTATCCTTTTAAAAAATGCATACATTCAATTTCCTGTTTCTGGCTTGATATTGCCACACACGAAATTACTCTCATATGATATCTTATCTTGATTTATGGATGTGGGGTGATATGATAACAGTACAGCTTTTTTTCATAGATGGAGGCTAAACGGACGATTGAGTTGTCTCAAAACTCGTTTTTTTTTTAATTTTCCAATACCTGTTTATAAATTACCAATGTGTTACATTTGATCAAAAATGATATTACACTAATCAGAACTTTATAAATAAAACACTGTAGGACGATATATGCTTTAAATACACATTTCAACAAATTTTGTTGATTTCACCCATTAAACCCCATCGGAGACAAACCTTACTCAAACTGTCCCGTTGATAATGAGTTAAAATTTGCTGCTCTAGCTCTTAAGCGATTTTGCAAGTTTGAAAAAGTACAGAAAAGCTGAAGCTTAATGCTGTTACCCTTGGATTGTTGACAAAAGCAGTCTTACAAGGTTCCTCATATGTCACTCAGGTACTTGATGGATCCAAACATGGAGTTTGTAAAATTTTTTGGGAAGAATAACGACGTTGACGCACTTACAGAAGGAATCATCAATGAAATCAAGCAGTACAAAAAAGCTAAAGCTTAATGCTGTTACCCTTTTGATATCAGTCCTTTTTGTTATGCATTTTTCATATGATGAGGTATGTATGGTTTAAGCACTTAGATTTTTTGATACACGAACGACAGCATTTTTAATTAAACAGATCCATTGGTCCGAGGTTGTCCCGCTTCTGCAGGGCAGAGGCTTATCTGGGGATGTGATGCGGCTATGTGAGTTTAAACGGGTGCCTTATAGAACAATTGTTCAACTTTTAGTTTATTTATCTAAATAAAAAACTAACGCCCGATTGATAAAATAAAACACAATAGATAGATCCTAGAACAATAAGACCCACGACTATCATCATCTCTTGATTAAGTTGTTTTCAGATTAAGCTGCTTTCAATGAAGCTGTTCAGACTTTATGAATACTCTTTTGAGATGTAACAACATACATGAATAATGTAAATCATCTATGCTGATTGGTATTACATACAGAAATAATATTATTTTCATGTAATTGTATGCGGTTAATTTTTTTATTACCTTAAATGGAAACTTACATAATTCGTATGTTATCTTTAGGATGCTAATTATACAAGATGTAAATATAATCCAAAGAATAGTCATTGTTATTGCAACTTATAAGGCAATTTGTTTCGTTGGGTGTTAGTTTGAGGTGCGCAAATAGGTTTTTTTTTTTTTTTAATATATGGTTTTGCTTATGAAAATAGGTTTGGGTATTGGAAAATCAGGTTTTTCATATACCCCGATAGGGTTTGGGTGCGGGTATCGGGAGAAAAAACTCAATCCTGTGTGGGGTGTAAACGAATCAAGCCGTCTCAAGAGCTACTCGAGATCGGCTCATCACTTGGACATTCCTTCCACCACCACCTCCTTTTGTATGTTTGCCTCTATGTTTATTTAGCCTTCAAGTGATGAAACCTATTGTATCCTTTTGTTTTCGTTCAAATGATCTTTTAAACAAATACGCACTTTCACCTATTCCAAAGTAAGTTTTATTTGTCATAAAAATATAACCATGACACTAAATAGAACACGTGATGCCCAAGCTACAACCAAACTAAAACCCCTTTGAAAAACAATTTCGTCCTATGTTGGGTTAGGTTTTTAACTGGGTTCGGTTAGGGTTGTTGAAAAGATCATTTTTTGATAAAGTTCTTTGGTTCTTTGTTTAAAATCTATCACTAGTTGGACATTCATCACGTTAGATATATGTATGTAAGACATAGTTTATAATTAATTTCTAAACGCACGATCATATATGATCATACATTAGATCAGTATACCAAGTAAATGTTTAAATATGATTTGAACAAAAACAAGTCAGTCAATATTATATGTATTATTGTTAAATGAAATAAAATTTATGGATGGTATTTACATTCATGATATTACATCTAAATTAATGTTATTGACAGGAACTGATACATTTACACTAATGTGCATATGTTTACATATTTGTGATGAAATTCGTCATACCCCACTTTTTGAGGCGTGACGAAAATTTGATTGCCTAATACTTGCTTCATATAGCATTTACTAATTTTTGCAGAAGTCAAAATAAGTGACTTACGTTTAAAATTTAAGTAGCATTATGATCCCGGATGTTAAATGAGACTAACAACAAAACTAACTATATGTAAGAAAAACGAATTATGTACGTTGTTGATAACAAGCAGAACCTTCTATAAAAGTATGAAACTTCGTTTTGAATGAAATTTAAATCGAAATATAGATAATAATACCAACAATGTATTTAAATTTTATAAAACATTAACTTTTAAAAGTTATAATAGAAAAGAAAAACTAAAAATATGATGAGTGACTTAAAAAACAAATACATATTTTAATAACTAAAATGAATGCTTAGAAGTGATGAAATTTGACACACCCCACGTTTTAAGGCGTAATGAAAATTTGATTGCATAGTACTTGCTTCATATAGCATTTACTAATTGTTGCGGAAGTCAAAATAATCGACTTACATTTAAAACTGAAATAGCATTACGATCCTGTGTGGTAAATGAGACAATAATAGCATGCCTAACTTTACGTAAGAAAAACGAATCATGTACGTTGTTGATAACACGCAGAACCTTATATAGATATACGAAACTCCGTTTGAATGAAATTTGAATCGAAATGTAGATAACAACAAGCACAAGACAACAATATATTTAAACTAAAAAAATATATTAAATTTGAAAAGTTATAATAGAAAATAACATATAAAACAAATGATGAGTGAGTTAAAAAACAAATACATAAGTGTATTTATAGGGCTTAAACTGTAAGTTTTAAATGATTAAAATAAATGCTTAGAAGTGAAAATTTGTAACACCCTACTTTTTGAGGCCTAAGAAAAATTGGATTGTATAGTACTTGCTTCAATATAACATTTACTAATTATTGTGGAAGTCAAAATAAGCGACTTACATCAAAAAACAAAGTAGCATTACGATCCCGTGTGTTGAATGAGACATCAATCACACACCTAACTTTATCTAAGAAAAACAAATCGTTTGCATTGTTGATAACAAACAGAGTCTTATATAAGAATACAAAACTTCGTTTTGAATGAAATTTAAATTGAAATGTAGATAAAAATAAGCACGACATAATAATGTATTTAAGTTTTTAGAAAACATTAAATTTTAAAAGTTATAAAAAATGATGAGTAAGTTAAAAAGGAAAAACAAATACACAAGTGTATTTAGAGGCCCTAAAATGTAAGTTTTTAAATGATTAAAATGAATGCTTAGAAGTTATGCATAAACTATTTGTAAAAAAAATTAAGACTTTACTCTATGTTTTTAAATTACAGTCACAATATTTTTTGTAATACTAATGATCCTTAAACCAAATGGTTAATATAAAATACCCAAAGAATTCAATAAAATAACTGGAGGTTTTTGGTTCAAATCTCACTTGTGACAAATTAAATGAGGAGGTTCCAGATAGAGACAAGGGGGTTTTCCCACCTATGGTGGGGTTTCCTCTTGAGGGTGGTCTCTCAGGTTCGGGATTAAAGTTCCGAGCTTGAGTAATGGAGATAATCGGGTGAGCCAATGACCCGTTAGTCATCCAATTAACCGTTCAAAAAATTGTTGTTATAAATAATAAAAAGTAAATTTTGAGAAGTCAAAATTCAAACCCTTTCACTAAAGCGTAAAACTAGAGTTGTAACTTTGAGTACCATATTTTTTATAATAAAAAATACCTTACTTTCAATTGAAGAGATCAATTAACACACATGTGAGAGAAATGAGAATGATATTTACATACCATTTTGTCTTTCGATGTATAGTGAATATACAATTATACAATGTATTTTTCTAAGGGTAAATAAATATGAGTTCAACTATGCCAAACATTTGCATTGCCATTATCACCCTCACTCATTATCGAAAAATACTACTACTATCGAAAGTGCTTATAATGGTACGTCTCATTTTACCGACTCCAACCACTATATTTCTAGGTATACGAAAAGTAACTTTGAAAGAAGGTTCAAACTCCTGTCGACCAATGAGATAATTTCTTTTTACTTTTTTATTATTTATAAGGGTGTTTTAGAAAAAAAAAAACCAATATTGTTGATTTTTATGAAGTCCCCCTTCCTTTATTTTCTAAAAAATAATTAAAAAAGTAATACATTATAATTTAAAAAAACCCTAAAATTAAGCATTTTAAATAATTAAATATTTTACGTATATGCAATATCGTAACACCCTGAATTCCCGGTTTAAAGAATTAAAAGAAAGTTGGTGCAAAGTTATAAATAATAATGCCTAATGTTGTCAAAAGCAAAGTAAAACCCTAAATATTTCCTTATTTATGGCAAGGGAGCCACCCCATGCTCCCTTACTCGCGGAAGAAGTTTTCTAAAAAGAGAATTCTAGAAAGAGAGGTGACTGTAGAGAAAGAAAGTCGAAGAAGAAGGCTAAAGGTATGAATTTCATGCGTCTTTGTTAAATCCAAGATGTATATATGTTTATATACTTGTGACTATGTAGATCTCGGTTATTTTCCTTCTCGGTTTAAGGTTTTCATCAGGTTCTAAATAAAAGGTGTGTTCTAATCCCAATAATCATATGTTTATGTGTTTTGGGGCTAGTACGCATACTACATTATAATTTATATAAAGTTACTACAGTTTTGATGGTAAATTTGATGTTTTTATAGGTTTTATTGATGGAACATTGTTTTCAATGCAAAACCCTTTATAGTATGTTAAAGCATTTGATCGCTAATCGTGTTCGATATGTTAAAGTTCTCAGCCTATCTATAGATCTCGGTTTTTAATATTCAATGATAGTACTTGGCCTTATATAGTTATCGGTCTAGAGTAAAGTACTCTGCCTGCTATAGTTCTCAACTCATAGTAAAGTATTCGGCCCCATATATTTCTCAATTTATAGAAGGATATTTGGCTTTGCATAGATCTCGATTTATAATAAAGTATTTGGCACTTTTATAGTGCTCAATTTATTAAAAGTTCTCAGCATAGTTTTTGGTTCCAGTGAACTTTAAGATAGGTCATCCTTATATGGACAAGATTATAGTTGTTCACCCGAATGGTCATTGATGTTCAACTGTAGTGAATAAGTCACATGTATGTGACTATACCTAAAGTAGTGTCATAGATTGATAAAGTAGTAAAGCTAAGTAACTATAGTAAGGAAAATTGAAGTATAATAAAGAGTTAAAAGTAAATCATGGTTAGATAAAAAGCTAAAGATGATCACTATAGAAATTAACTAAAGTTTTTATTCGAAATATAAAGAACTTGAATAATAATTCAAGAATATTTATCTAGCTAAAGTATAATTGTGCAACATTAACGTATGCTAAAGAAGTCATACAAGCACAGAGGTCTTAATGAATTTCAAGTCTTGACATATGAGTCTTGCATTTGCTACAATCAACAAGAGTCTTACGTAACAGAAAGCGATAGTAAAGTCTTGTGTATCACACAAGCATTGGTTGAGTACCGTATGAGTATGCACTCATGATAAATTAAAGTTAAAGTAAAAATAAAAAATGACTAAAGTACAGTTAAAGAATGAACATAGTAAAAGCTAAAAAAATTCTTAGATATGTGTAACCACATATAAATTATTATAAAAGTATAAAAACTAATTTTCCATTTTATTAGAAACCCATTTTGACTAAACTTAATGAATAACATACATTTTGACTACAACTATTTATATTTATTAATGTTTAAATTAAACAAAAAAACTTATTTTTCATTTTATTAGAAACTCATTTTTAACAATTTTTTCAACACCAACATATATAAAAACTAATTACCTAAAAAAACTTAATACTTCAAAAGTATTTCAATAAAATGTGAGACAATGTAGAAAAAGAGTCCAACAAAGTATTTCACAAGAGTTCAAGTCTCCCAGCAGTAAGAAATAGAATACAAGAAATACAAACCAACAAAGCCATTGAAGAAAAGAAACAATTAACCAGAGTTATCTCTTCCCCCATAACCCCAACTCCTCACCTTCAATGGCTACCATCTCCATGGCTTCTTCACTGCTCAACACTGTATCTTCTTCCATCAATTCCACCTCAAACCGACGTCGTTTTCCACCCTTATCAACACCCATTTCTCTCTCTCCTTCTCGTAAGCTCCATCTCAACCTCTTTCAATCTTCAAGATTATCTTTCTTGTATTGCTGTTTGAAATTCGTTTGCTTTTTATTGAATTGATTAGGTAGGAGGTTAACAATCAGAGCAACGGAGACAGATGCAAATGAAGGTTAGTTGGGGCTTTAATTTCGTTTTACTTAATGCTGCACTTGTTAATTTATTAAAAGCTGTCAATTTCAATCTAATTAGAGACCAATCATTCCAAAAGTTTAAAACTTTATATCGATTTTTGATTGTATGGAAGTGATTTGATATCCAAGTTCAGAGTGTGTGCTGAGGTTGAATGAATTTTACAAAAAAAAAGTGTGTTCTTTCTAAGGATTAATATTAGTTTTTTTTTTTTTTGGTGGTTTTGAATGAATTTTGTTTGTATAGCAGTCAAAGCTAAGGCACCCGAGAAGGCGCCGGCTGCCAGTGGATCTGGTTTTAATCAACTTCTTGGCATCAAAGGGGCTAAGCAAGAAACTGTTAAGTTTTTTCTATTTCTTTTGTGCTTCTTGTATTAAGAGTGGTTAAACATGTATATATCTTTACTTATTTTCTATTTTTATTGGATTGAAGTGACAATCAGTTGCATATTAAGTTTCAGTTTCTTTAAGGAATCAGACCTAAAAGAATATTTGTATTTGAAAGCATAATTAGTTCTCAATCTGAAAGTAAGTGTATAGCAATTAGGTGCGTACTTGCGCGTATAATTCCTGACCTCCTGACACCATATATACATCAAACATGCCGTGAATGTTTTCTTTCTGTGATGAAGATTGGAACGGAAACTTTATTTTAAGACCATGACTAAACAAATGGAAATTTTGGTAACAATTGATCAAGTAAATCTATAGGTTTTGACTATATTCATTTGATTTTTACTTATGGGTCAGCTTGGGTTTTTATGGTTTAGCTGAGAAAGCGAATGTACTTTTTCTGGGATCTTGATGGAAGTTCTTTTGGGCTTTTGTACAGGATATTTGGAAGATCCGTCTTCAACTTACAAAACCCGTTACTTGGCCTCCATTGATCTGGGGAGTAGTCTGTGGAGCTGCTGCTTCTGGTACACTTGAAAATCTGAGATACTTTGAAATGCACTTAGTTTGAGATAAAAATATATAATATAAGTCAACTAACAAGCCACTGTATCATAAAACCCATAGCATCAGCCTGAGGTTGAGAGGGAACATCTGGCCGTTCATATATAAGCCATATCTTCATAAAGCCTATGAGTTAGTTTAACAGTTTTCCATTGTCATTTTGGGTGTCATGGGACCAACAAAATGAAATGGGGACTTCTGAGTGTTTTCAGTATTATATTCTATTGTGTATGTATGATTGTAGCTGTGGATTCTGACACAAGTTTGTTTGCATTGCAGGTAACTTCCAGTGGACTGCGGAAGATGTTGCTAAATCAATTGTTTGCATGTTAATGTCCGGTCCATTTCTTACAGGTTACACACAGGTAAATCTCTCTTGTTCATTTGACTACCATGTCCCAGTTTTGTGAAACTTCATAAAGTACTTAAGTTCATGTTTTTAATTTTAATTCTATAGACAATCAATGATTGGTATGATAGAGAGATTGATGCTATTAATGAACCTTATCGTCCAATTCCTTCTGGAGCAATATCTGAAAATGAGGTCAGTTTTGTAATTCTTTATTGTCGATTTCAGATTTTTTTCATTATTTTAAGAGACAAGTTGCGTATCTTCTTAAACTTCAGGTCATTACTCAAATTTGGGTGCTTCTTTTAGGAGGCCTTGGATTGGCTGGTATTCTGGATGTGTGGGTATGTATTGTCATTTGAACTTTTTTTTAAGGTTTATCGACATTTCCTGAGGACTACTTTGTTTCAGGCAGGGCACAATTTTCCTACAATATTCTATCTTGCTTTGGGTGGATCATTGTTGTCTTATATATACTCAGCTCCGCCTTTAAAGGTAAAATTCCTTTACATTTCTAATTCCAAGGATGTTCGGATGTGTGTTTTGGAAGTGCTGAGTGGATTTTAAATAAGGAGGTCAATTGTAACAACGGGGCTGTAGGAGATAGTGTTCGGATACGTTTCTACTGTTTGGAGTTATCATGATCAGATAATAAGTTGTTTGAGTATGTGGCAACTGGCAAGTTCTAGTTATCAAATAACCAATACATAAAGTGACCAAAAAGCAAATACTTGTGGAAAAAAGAGATACAACCTTGTGATATGAGAGTAAAAGTCTCACTAATAAGGTTAAAACAAGGGTAGGTAGGTGTTTTTTATTGTATCTATTGATTATTGGTTTTGTTGTAGACTTATATGGTAATCATCATCATCACCATTCATAACTATGTATTTGGCTCTAAATAATCGAACAACCAAAAGAAAATTTTCTTCACCCACTAAAAATTGAGTAAGTCACACTAGTCAGATAATCAATTGCAACACAGAATACACAAAGTGAACTTGGCTTTAGATATACCCTCCATACAGAAAACTCTAGCCTTGCTTTTTTTTTTTTCCTTTTGTGGATTTTAGAAAGCTCACCCAGAGGTTAGTGTGAAAAGTTTTGTTGTGCACCCACTAACACCCTGCTGTTAGTCAACTGATTTGACAACTCACATCGTCACATGGGAACAATTGAATTTGTTTTGAAACACAAAGACAAAGTCCTGACTATAATTATCTTCATGTGGTTGAAAAACCCTACCTGCACCGGTCGTCTCTCACCTGTCGTCTCTCGCCGGTCGTCTCCCTACGTTGATCGTCTATTCGTCGTCGTCTTTCCGTCGATTGTCTCTCTACGCCGGTCGTTTCTTTGCTGGTTGTCTCTCCACCGGTCATCTCGCTACGCCGGTTTTATCTTTGCCGGTCGTCCCCTGTGTAGATCTTGCTACCTGTAAAATATATGCTTTTGGTCTCTCTGGCTACCGTCTCCACCACCAGCAACCCTAACAGCACTTCATATTCCTCTGTTTCCTCTGTTTCCCCTCCCTCTGCCATATCCACCGTCATTTATTATTCCCGCAGCAGTGAACCACCACCAGCAATCGACTACGATCACGAAGGAAGATCAAGATTAAATCAATCTGGTATAGTGGTTAAGAAGGTCTCTAGGGTTTGGGTTCTTCAAATCTCACTGTAAGATCTTTCTTTACTTCATCCTGTTGTTTGGAGGTTTGTAAGTCTTCGGATCCCCTTCTGCTTTCTCACTCCATTCTGAATCACGAATCTCTACTATTAGGCATTATTTGGGCCGGGTTAGGAGGACCGGCATCTGACTATTTGTGTGCATTGTACATGTTGCATCATTAGTTTGTTATTTGTGTTACTTGTGTTTAATTGATATAAGTGACTATTTGTTTTTATCTCGGTCTCTTGTGTTTAATTGATGTTGCATTAAATATTTGTGCATCACTGTGTCTAAGTCTATTGTGTGCTTGCATCCAATAGCCTTGACTAATCCTTGATCTGCCAACTTGATTGGTGTGAAAAGCTGGCTCTGATCTTAGTTGTGCTTATTTCGTGTTTTTGTGCTGGTTTTTGATCGCGAAGGGTTAGTGAGGTACAATAGATAACAGGAGTCATTACAATGCTCTGAGATCATGTTCGGGGAGGAGAGGTGCTTCTTCAGAGAGAAATGGATATAGATTGCGAGTAGCATCGTGGAATGTAGGCACCCTTACTAGTAAGTTATTAGAGTTAATTGATGTGCTGAATAGACGTAGGGTGCAAATAGCATGCCTTCAGGAGACTAGATGGCGGGGTGGGAGATCAAAAGAGTGCAATGGTTATAAACTGTGGTATTCAGGGTCAGATGGTACAAAAAATGGAGTAGGTTTTCTAGTTGCTAAAGAACTTCAGGATAATGTAGTGGAGGTGAGAAGATACGATGATAGACTTATGCTGTTAAGAATAGTAATAGGGGATGAGGTAGTGACAGTAGTTAGTGCGTATGCACCACAAGTTGGATTAGGGGAAACGGAAAGAAATAGGTTCTGGGAGACCTTAGATCATGTTATGGGGGAAATACCTAGAGAAGAAAAAATATGCATAGGAGGTGATTTTAATGGGCATATCGGTAAGGGTAACGATCAATTCCCATCGGTTCATGGAGGCTTTGGGTTTGGTCTGAGGAATGAAGGCGGAAGGGAGCTCCTTGACTTTGCTTTAGCGCATGACCTAGGCATCATAAACTCGTTTTTTAAGAAAAGAGACTCGCATCTAATCACGTTTAGCAACGGCGGGAGACACACGCAGATAGACTATCTGCTGATGAGGGGAGAAGACCGTAACTCGTGGAAGGACTGTAAGACAATCCCGGGAGAGTCTGTAGTGACTCAACATCATATGTTGGTGGCTGATCTACGCGTGAAGAGAGCAATTGTCCGGCCAATTAAGAGATTTAGACCTACGATCAGATGGGGCCAGCTCAAGGACGAAAAGATTACTACCTTTAGAGATAAGGTCATACCAATGATCCAAACTAGGCCACAGAAAGACGCAAATCAAATGTGGGAAGAAATGGCAACTACAGTTATACAAGCAGCTAAAGAAACTCTTGGACTTGCAACAAAGAGGACAGTAGGTCAGAAGGAATCCTGGTGGTGGAACGATAATGTACAGGAGAAGGTAAAAATTAAACAACAAATTTTTGAGAGACCTTTTACAATGTAATAATGACGAAGAACGAGCAGAGCTAAAACATAAATATAAGGAGGCTAAGAGAGAGGCGAAAAAATCTGTGTCAGAGGCAAAGAACACAGCGTACGAGAAAATGTATAAGCGATTAGAGACGAAAGAAGGAGAATATGACATGTTTAAGATTTCCAGGGCAAGAGAAAGGGGAAGACAAGACCTCAGAATGGTAAAGTTTATAAAGGCTGCAGATGGAAAGGTCTTGGTGAAGGAGAACGACATCAAGGCGAGATGGAAAACTTACTTCGATAACCTTTTCAACATAACGAACCCTAATCAACAATCTGCCATCGATAAAACAACCCAACCAAACCAACAAAACAAGTGTTATTGTAGAAGTATCACTGTCAACGAAGTTATGAGGGCGCTGAAGAAAATGGGAAGGGCTAAGGCAGTAGGGTTAGACAACATACCGATTGAAGTGTGGAAGTGCCTAGGAGACGAGGGCCTGGAATGGTTAACAGACTTATTCAACACTATCGTCAAAACCGGGAGGATGCCAGAGCAATGGAGAAGCAGTGTCATAGTCCCCATATATAAGAATAAAGGAGATGTACAATGTTGCACAAATTACAGGGGAATTAAGCTATTGAGTCACACGATGAAACTATGGGAAAGAGTTATTGACACGAGAATTAGACGAGAAACCCAGATAACGGTAAACCAATTTGGATTTATGCCAGGACGCTCCACAACAGAAGCCATACACGTCATAAGAAGGATAATGGAGAAATATAGAGAAAAGAAAAGGGACCTACATATGGTTTTCATTGACCTAGAAAAAGCATATGACAGTGTGCCGCGTCAACTCATTTGGGAAAGTCTACGACTTAGAAGGGTACCAGAGAGGTATATCAAAATAATAATGGATATGTATGAAGGGGCAAAAACGTGTGTGCGAGCACCAGTCGGAGACACAGACTTTTTCCCGGTGGAAGTGGGACTACACCAAGGATCGGCATTGAGTCCATTTCTCTTCACAATAGTGTTGGATGAGATGACGAAGTCTATACAAGAACCAGTCCCGTGGTGCATGCTGTTTGCGGATGATATCGTCTTAATATCAGAATCAAAAAAGGTGCTTAACGAGAGGCTAGAACAGTGGAGAGCCGCACTAGAGAGAAGAGGCTTAAGGATAAGTCGCTCTAAGACGGAATACATGCATTGTAACTTTAGTGGGGGGGATGAAGAGGACACCCAAATAAGTATCCAGGGTATGACAGTACCACAGACATCTAGGTTTAAATACTTGGGCTCGTACGTACAGGAGGACGGAGAGATACACAACGATGTAGCTCACCGTGTGCAGTCAGGATGGTGCAAATGGAGAGCAGCATCAGGGATCCTGTGTGATAAGAGGTTCCCAGCAAAACTAAAGGGAAAACTATACAGAGCGGCAGTTCGTCCAGCTATGTTATACGGAACAGAATGTTGGGCCATAAAGAAATCGCACCAGAGACAAATTGAGGTCGCGGAAATGCGAATGCTGAGGTGGATGTGTGGCCACACAAGATTGGACCGAATAAGAAACGACGTGTTTCGACAGAGGCTAGAGGTGGCTGGTATCACAGATAAAATACGAGAGGGAAGATTAAGATGGTTTGGGCACGTAAAGCGGAGGCCGTTCGTAGCACCTGTTAGAGCAGTAGAGAACATCAACGTAGAGGGTAGGAGGAGTAGAGGTAGACCTAGGTTGACTTGGGACGAGGTAATTAGGCGAGATATGGTAGACTTGCACCTCTCTGAGCACATGATCGAGGATAGGAGTGCGTGGAGGCGTAGAATTAAAATTAAGGACTTTTAGCGGGATCTGTGGGTAGGAAGGGTAGTCGTAGACTTAGTTGCGGGACCCCTGTTTTCTTTAATCTGCCCTTTCGCGCGTTTTTTTTGAAGAGTATCTGTCGTACTCAATTTCTCAGCTTTTATGTGATCTTTACCTGTGTGTTGTATGCTGTATACCATAATTGTTACGGTTATTGTTTTCCTTACTGAGTCGGGGGTCTCTTCGGAAGCGGTCTCTCTATTTTCCATGATAGAGGAAAGACTCGCCACCAACCACCCCCCCCAGACCCTGCTCTTGAGTGGGATTTACTGGGTATGTTTGTTTGTTTGTTTGTTTTGGTTGTAGCTCAAACAAAATGGATGGATCGGCAACTTTGCTCTAGGAGCAAGCTATATTAGTTTGCCATGGTATGCTTTCATATTCCTTACAACTTCCAGTTTTGATCATGTTTATTTACTTATCTAGTTTCTGTATGCTTGGTAAACATGCTTGACTATTTTGAATCAAACCTTGAACTTTTTGTATAGATCTTTTTTTTTCAATTTTAACGCAAGTTATCTCTAATCATATGCCTTTTCAGTTATCTTTAAAATGTTAATTTTATAAGTTCATTTCACTACTTGAGAGTCAAAGTCAAATTCTTGGTTTTGGAACAAGATACACAGATCAAGTGTTGTTTGCCTTTGTGGTAAGTTTAGTAGTCCACCTCCATGGATTAATATACAAACCAGAGTTGAGTTCCGAATTAGAACTAACTCTATCAACTTTAACCCCAATTTACGTTACAAAACATGCTTTAAATTAATTATGACACAGGTGGGCTGGTCAAGCATTGTTTGGAACCCTTACACCTGACATCGTAGTTCTCACACTATTGTACAGCATAGCTGGGGTATGTAAACTGTATTAGCATATTTTATACTCATTCAGGTGTAACAAATATAAATCTTGTTAAGCACTTTGCACCAATTAAGCATTACTTTATACTCTGCCCATCTTGTAAAAGTTGCACAAAGTCCATCTTTTGGGATGTCTTGTTGCTTTATGCAGCATTTCTTTTTTGAAATACTTAATTTCAAATTTGAGTTGCCTATTTGACTACTATCACCACTATAAAATAGCTATATTTTGAAAACCAAATCATTCCTTGCACTACTTTTATAAAAATACATTTCAACATGTGTTACCATCACATATACCTTCTATTTTATTTTTTACACTAGAAAAAGTATTAGGGTATGCACCCCCTTCCAGATGGACGAGTTAGCTGTTCATCCATGGTTAAGCCATTTTTTACCATAGCATCATTAATATAATATTAACAAAAGAATTGATATTGCGTACATGATTGCAATGTTTTGTCATCATTTTATTTAAGCTGAACCCTTTTGTTAATATTTCTTGGTAAATAAGCAAAACCTGTCATGGTAAACTGTTTTTTACTGTTTCTCCCCTTTTGAATTTGAAGCTTGGTATTGCGATAGTAAATGACTTTAAAAGTGTGGAAGGAGACAGAAAGATGGGGCTTCAGGTACACTTTTTTGGCATTGTTATATGTATAGTGTATATGTTTAACTGCGATCTAAATCACAATGATTTTGACCCCCATATCTATGCAAATTTAATCAGTCCCTTCCAGTGGCTTTTGGTGAAGAGACAGCTAAATGGATATGTGTTGGTGCCATAGACATAACTCAACTCTCTGTAGCAGGTTTTGATCATTCTTTGTATTTGGATTATATAATTCACAATGCTACAATTATCACATTCATTATATTTTCATCAATGAGGGATCGAGAGTAAATATCTTTTTTTCTTTTTTCAAGATTGACATCTCATTTTCTTTACTGTTTGTTATAGAAGACGAATTCATAATGCATTGAAATTTGATTATTTTTTAATCATTCATGTACATCATATGGCTGTTGACATTCAATATCAGACCTAAAACTTTTGGCTTGCTTAAAACTGATACAAAATCGGACAAACATTTTTAGAATCAAATACTTATGTGAAATCCTGGTAAACAACCAGGGACTATTAATGGGGCTCATAGTTCATACTATTTACCAATGTGGGGTGGTTCACATGTATGGGTTAGATAATTTCTTACTTATGCCATCCATGCATGTTGTTGAAGATGAGAATTTATATTATTGCTAAGCATGATGTAATATGCATTTTTGGTTGCAGGTTACCTTTTAGGAGCTGGTAAACCGTATTATGCCGCGGCACTCCTTGCTTTAATTGCTCCACAAGTCTTTTTTCAGGTAAAGCAAATTACTTTAAAAACGACTATGCACTACTAAATGGACATTAGTTATTATTATTCTGCATATACTGTAGAGACATTATAATAAGATTTTTATCATATTTGTTGAATAGTGTTCAAAAAATTCTGCCTGTCATACATCTTATTTATATTTTGTAGTTTTTATTTTTGTACCCGGGCGCTTACTTTTTTCTTTTTTGTACCTGGCGAGCCCTTTGGACCTTCTGACTACCTAGTATAATACCCAACAATGACAATCTGCTGTGCAATGCCTTTTATTAAATTGGAAAGACGAAACTTTGCAAATAAGTAATTTTAGCTTGAAATTTTCCAAGAGAATATGACGCTAAACAACCCATGGAAATTTTCACAATTTTCATATGGAAATCGAGTCTTGAACTAGAATTAGGCTGAGATAAATGTTTCTCAATCTTGATATTTTTCTTGTTTCTGTGCTGCAGTTCAAGTACTTCCTCAAAGATCCAGTTAAATATGATGTCAAGTATCAGGTATGTCCTCCATTAATCATTATCATCCCATCACAAAAGAAGAGCTACCTTTTGACTTTGGAGGTCAAAAGATTTGCTTACCTCTTCAAATAATACATATAAATTGTCCATGATTCTATGTACATTTTCGCATTTGGTGTGAAGTCAAACACCATTCTCAAAGTTTTTGTAAACTGTTTCAAGGTCATATGATGATTTAGATGATAATGAATTTTTGGATCTAAGCTGACTAATGCTTTCATTTCAGGCTAGTGCACAACCATTTCTGATTCTTGGTCTTCTGGTGACTGCTTTAGCTACTAGTCACTGATATACAGTTTAAAATTGTAACAAAATGACTAGAAAAGGTGCACAATCCCACCTACATAGGGCGGAAATCCACGCCAAGTTAGCAATTTTGTTTCGCACATTATTTTTTATTTTACTATTGTTGTTGAAACTTCTTTGCATCTTTGTGTCCGGTCAGTTCTGTGCTTGGTACGAGATAAGACGATAATTGTTGTAAATATAGGATTGTTTGACAATAAACTAACATATCGCACTTATTTCGATATGAAATCATTAAGACTAATTCATGTTTATTTGCTAAATTTTCAAAGGCGTGACAAATTGAAAATGTTGATGTTAGTTTAATTTGTACTTTGTAAGGTTTGTGTCCCATCTTTTTTTAGACATGTTTGTTGTAAAAATGAGAATTAGACTCAGGAAAAAGATATTTAAACCTCTGTTTCTACTTTATAAGCATAAATTAGTGTTATATTAATTGCAATTCAAGACTTTGGTTGAATGTATTTTACACCAGTCCAACATGTTCGTATCTACTGTTGATGAAGATTTATTGCTTTAAGATTTTATTTTAAGTTTATTAATGTTTAGAAGATAGTGACCGACATAGTTTTTTAGTAACTTTAGACACGAATAATTGTTTTAATTATTATTAATATGGTTATTAATCGATGGGCTTTGCATCTCCTTGATGAGATTTTCACGAGATAAGAAGTGTCGAAAATGAAGATGAGATTAATGAGATATTGATTATCAAAGTTGTGTGTTTGAAATGAAAAGGATGTGAGCAACTGAGTGAAAATTACTCTAGATAGGAGGAATATACAAGTGAGAGTCTCCTTGAATATTATTTTCTTATTTTGAATATATCCTCGGGTTTCTTTCCCGGCATGTGTCGTATAGGGGATGAAGATGATGATGATATCATACTGAAGTGTATGTGATGTGTACGTCAATGAATATACAGTAAGAGGATAAGTAACGAGTAACTAACTAACTATGTGTGGTTATAAAATAGTGTGTATGCAACTTAGTTCCCTATAACTAATGGCTCTGATACCAATCTGTCACACCCTCAAAATTCATATGCGGGGTTTTACCTCGAGGCGAGTGAACAAACCAGGATCCAAGTCATTGGTTACTCAAAACGACACTATATGCAACATTTAAGACAAATCAGAGTTTAAAACTTTAAAACATTTGCGGAAGCGTTTTGTAAATATTTCAAACCCAAAGTAATAAATGTAAACTAGAACACGTGCGAAAGCGTTTTGTAAACACGCGCCCAAACCAATGTACGTAAGTATGCAATAAGTCAAAAGTAAATCAATGTTTATTCAAAGCATGCTTCACACGTGCGTGCTCCTATAGTCAGCTGCAAGTAACGACCTGAGAAAGGATACTAAAAGTGTCAACACGACGGTTGGTGAGTTCAAGAGTTTATAAGTTATCATAAACAATAGCGTTTGTAAAATATAAAGATGTGCATTGAAATAGATAGCCAGTCTAATTTCATTAGTAATGAACGATAGTGATTTCGCGATCGAAGCTGATTATGTTTGTCTGTTTGCCTTCCGCCACGACATACCAAGTCAGTGACGTTGTTAATCGTTTAGGATAATATTGCACCCGCTTGACCTCTAGTCGTACGGGTGGGCTTGTTAGACCCAGTAGTACTAGCCAAGATTTCACGTCAGATTCCTTAATTAACGATCTGAAAGTGTAAGGGCTTTCAATGGTATAACACACTATGTCATACTAAACACATGTTATAATAGTAAAGCGTTTAAAATAAAGTATGTTTTCTCCCCTGAAAAGAGAGTAAATAAAAGTGGGGCATTGAACTCACCTGGAGCGCAAACGAACAATAATACAGAGCTAACGGTGAATGTAAAGACAACCCGTCAAAGGTTACCTAGAACACGCAAGTACATAAGTACATGTAACCCAAAAAGTTTAACAACCCTAAGTGCTCAATAAACACGTCGACCCAAGGGTTTTGGAAAACAAGACTCATTTGACCTAGTTTGCCCGTTTGACCCGTTGGTGACATTTAATTGAAATCTTGTTTGATCAAGTATAGCAACTCAAACACATGATTATCATATAAGTTATTCACGTATGCCACATCATCAATCTTAAGTTTTATCAAGGTCATCATACCAACAAGGTTATAATACAACACATGCGAACCTCAAACAATCAACATGCTCAACACTAATATAATTACATCACAACTGATAAATCATACATTGAGTTTAATCATGCACTACATGTCATGTGAAGCCACTCACGACTTCACACCCTAAACCCTGTCAATCTTACTAAGTAGGGACCTCAGATCCGCATGTGTGTCTGACGATCATTATCACATTACTTAAGAAGATTCATACCAACTAACATACACAACAATGATCTATTATAATCCCAAACATGATTTCATAATCTCCTAACATAACCTAACATCATCAATATTCCATAAAACCTAAATTTCCCAGAAAATCCATCAAGTAATCTCATGCTCCAATTAACGCATTCCAACACATTAGACATCATCAACAAGCATTCTAGCATGATCCTAACATCAAAAACATGTCCAATTCACACTATCCAATTATTCACAATAATAAAGTTTTTCTTTCGGGAAAGTAACAAACAAAATCAATCTATCATCCAATTCATTCATAAATTCATCAACTTTATGCCTAATCAAGTTCATAACAATCATCTAGACATGATAAACAACATCAATTCATCATAATTCCAAAATCTCATGCATAAAAGTTACTACTTATAGTAAGGTATGAACAACATGTAAACTTCATGAATTTCTTGCATAATCCACGTAAACTAACATCAATGCAATACAACTAACATCAAAACATCATCAAACAACACCAATTTCGACATTTATCATGTTAATTGAACTAGGGTTGTTCTTGAATCAAAACAATGAATAACCAATCAAAATCTAACCTTTAATAGCGTAAGAATCAAGGAATGACACTTGCTAACACGTAGTATCACTTGGAACTAACCAAAATCGAATGATTGTGCTTGTTCTTGATCAAAATCGCAAAGGATGTAAGTGTTTCCCCAAAGGCTCCATGGATCATTCATCTATGGAGTCTAAAGCATGTGAGGGTAAGTAATATAATCTTGTGATGGCTATTGAATAACACTTGATTATCTATTGTTCTTAGTTCATAACCTACGTTACATTCTTAAGTTCTTGTTGATTATCGACCATTACCACCCATCTTTTAAACTCTCATTATACTTATCTGCATGAATCTTCACAAAAACAAGTTGACCACTTCTGCATCAGATCCAAACACGTTTCTATAACTAGTATCAGAGCCAAGTTATCAGGATTATCATTCTAACCAATGATTATCTCAAACTTGTGCTCAAACCATATTTTGTGAAGTTCTTGCTAAAAATTTTGAAGATGTTCTTGTTCTTGAGAACCATTTGAGTTTTTGTATTTTGAGTTGTTTAAATACAAATGGGTTTTGATTCTCCCTATTCTATCAAAAACCCCACCCAAATCTAGCCGTAAACTAACATATTCTTCTATCTGTTGAGGGTTTACTTGAGATCCAATCATTATAAATATATATAGGCATATTGAAAGTAGACAACAACAAATGTCATAGCCATCACTATGTTCAATATGTTTGTTAAAATTAAGTTAAGGGATCTTGAGAAATATGAAAAACTAACAACAATAACAAATGCCAAGTGAAAATCCTGCTCATAGAGTAAGGCCCGGGGAAGGTTGGAACAGATGCAAACCTTACCACTAACCCATGGGATAGAGAGGCTACCTATAACGAGACCCCCGTCTCAAAGAACGCAATGTAGAAAGAGTATTGAAATATAAAAACAATGCCAATAGCACATAAAAATAACATGTAACAACTTAGTACATAATAAGACAAAAAGACAAGAAGACATACATCAACACATATGAACTAACAAGATTTTCAGATATCTTTAACATGTAACACATAACATGCGTATATCACATACCAAATAAGCCAATACACATAAGGCGCGAAAAGAAAACACAACAAATAACACTTAACATAGCATAGGACATATACCATATAACAACACACAAAAGAAAACCACAAATAACACTTAACATAGCATAGGACACATGCCATATAACAACACATAAAAGACATGAATACATACATAAACACACATACAGTGAACGATCCATCACCATTATTTGTTTATCAATTTTCAGATGCAGAATTCAAGATTATACATATCGTTCAATGTTATGTCTATTATCATCAACATTATCCCTTAAATCTATTAATATTTTATTT
This sequence comes from Flaveria ramosissima, assembly GCA_025215565.1. Classification (NCBI taxonomy): domain Eukaryota; kingdom Viridiplantae; phylum Streptophyta; class Magnoliopsida; order Asterales; family Asteraceae; genus Flaveria; species Flaveria ramosissima. The sequence continues at coordinate 43,740,345 of CM046038.1, forward strand.
GTGGATTTCAAGGATTGTTGAGGGTTACCAAGACAAACATATCTGTCACCATCATTGCAGGATCGGGTTTGTCACTTAAACACTTGTATTTCTCTCAAACTCACTTATCGAAACACTCAAATCAGATGAAGTAATGTCTTTTACAAGAGTTGATAATAATATAATAAGTAGCAAAGGAACAAGCAGAGATATATTTTTCAAAGCACTTGTATATATTACTTCTCAACTCAAGATATTACAAGACTCTTACAAGCATGAAACAAGAGTTACAATGAGAAACTATATATACTAGATCCTACAGCCGGATATACTTTGATACCAACTGGAAACCTAAGACTAAAGCATATACTACAATGCTAAAGTTAAGGTATCTTAGATAAAGTATTATCTAAGATATGGTAGTCATGGCATGTCCATGACTTACCTTTTGTCACCAACTAAAGATGGCAACTGTACTAACATAAAAAGGTAAACAGTGGATTAAAGTATGGTCAACTACATGGCTTTTGAGAAAACGCCATGCAGTATCTCAGAGATTTGCAGCGGAGTGTCAGAGAGGCCATACTTATGTCCACTGGATAATAGAAGTGTCTTCCGAAGGTTAATTGGCTTCGAAAGAACAAGTTCTTCCGAAGCCATTTATACTTCGGAAGAGGCTTCTATGCTTCCGAGGCTTTTAAGGACTTCTTGTACTTCGGAAGTTGACTTCAGATCTTTCTCTCTAAGTCTTGATCTTCGGAAGTAGGTTCTTTGTCTTCGGAAGTTGGAGTTTTCCTTTGGAAGTGTGTTTTACACTTAGTCTTCGGAAGAGCTCCTTCTTCCTTTGGAAGTTCCATACTTAGCTTCGGAAGTCCTTTGTTTGTTGTACCAAAATCTTCTAAGTGACTTGGTTTTGGTTGCAACAGCCTTTCTAGATCCAACAAACTCCCCCTAGGCTGATGCTACCAAAACTTCACTTATTTCTGCTTTTCAAAGCCTTTAGCACCAGGGACAAAAGGTATTTGTCTGTCTCTTTGTTCTTCCCTGAAGTAGTGCTGAGAAGCTTGTACAAGTCATTGCTGGATATAAGATCCAGTCTATCGCTTTGAATGACATGTACCCTCTGTTGTGTCCCCCTGAAGAGAGTTAGTTGACGGGAGTTATAGTCATACTCCCATCTAACTATGGACTCAAGTTCAGGACCTTCAACCATTTGTAGAAAGGCTTTGCCTTTGGTTGATGATCCTTTCCTTTCCTCCTCCTCTCTCAGTTTCAACTCCTCTTCAACCTTGCTTCTAGCAGTAAGCTCGGCCATATGAAGGCTGCCTAGATGATTTCTGATGTGGGCAGCTATATCGGAGTTTGAAGGGTTGGAGAATGGCTTCTCTGCTAACTCAGCAATGTCAAACCTGCTCAAGTGTAGCAGAGAAGAGGCACTAAGCCTGTTGAGCTCTCCATTCTCTCTTTCAACAACAAAGTTGTGAGAAGAGTCTTCGAACCTCCACTGGATGATCTTCTTTCTGGGTGCAAGAGGTTGTCTTGGTACCCTGTCTCCTTTCTTTGTATCTAGTAGAGTCACCAGCTTTCTCCTTAGCTTCTTTTCTTCCTCATCCAACGTGTCTGAATTGAGGCCAAGGAGGTTTGCAGCTTGGTGCAAAGTTCCTCTGGGCAGATCAAGAAATTGATCTCTTGTGAGGGAACTTGAGGATCCGTCAACATAAGTCAAGTTGACTGAATCCTCCTCACAGGAGATGTCGCTCAGTGTAGTGCAGTTTATGAGCTTTGTCTTGACTGCCTTGAATTCTTCCATGGAGAGATGTTTAGAAGGCTGAGGGGATGGTTTGATTGGTTGATGGGTAGGTTGAGGTGTTTGGGTTCTGGCTAAGGTTTTGGGTTGGAGGATAGGTAGTTTAGGTGGTTGAGGTGAAGAGGTTGGTAGGTGTGATGGTGTGGGTTCAGGTGTGAATGGTTCAGAAGTTGGTTCGGTTTTGATTGGGAAGGGAAAGGGTATAGGTTCAGGTTGAGGTTGGGTTTGGAGTTTGGGTTGAGTGGTTGCTTTGAAGGTCATCCCCTGTCCCCTTCTATACATCTCCTTCCTTTTCCCCGCGCGAATGTCAGCCTTGATGTCACTGACATGTCGCTGGAGAGTCTTTTCCGACATGGGACCCACCTGCCTGCCAGAGAAGCCATGAGCTTTGAGATAACTCTTCGTCCAGGCCTTCTCACCTATCTTCTTGGCAGCAGTTAGTCCAGCTTCCTCTTCCTTCTTCTTCTTTTGCAAAAGTTTCTCCCTTGCAGCTCTCTTTCTCTCTTTCTCCATTTGATCTTGCTCTTTGTTGAAGAGCCATAAGATCGTATCATTGTTATGCGGAGACAACTCTTCTTGAGAGAAACCTCTGGGGAGTAGGAAGGTTATCCTTTCCCTCCTGAGCTGCCAATCAGCTTCTCTTTCCTTTCTCTCCCTTTCCTCTTCTAAGGCCAACCTTACAGCTTCTTCTTTTTGCTGTTTTAGCAGCAAGGTTGCCTTTTCCAGCTCTATTAACTCCTCTAATGGTAGCAGGAGTACATCTTCAGTTGCAGCCCCTAGACCAACAAGTCTATCTATGACCTCTACTCTTCTTCGGTTGTTGACTGCCTCCTGGTTGGCTGCAGCTGCTTTGGTACTTGCAGCTAACAGTTTCCCAGTTGGAAGCCTACCTTTTCTTTTAAGCTTCTCCAACCTTTCTTCCTCCTGAAGCTCTTCCAAAGTCATCTTCCTCTTTCCTTTGATGTCTTCGGAAGTGCTAGACTTTGGGGGTTCTTGGATTGGATCCAAGTTGGGTAGTAGAGATGGGAGCTGGAGTCAATGCAGATGTCAGAGCTAATGGTTGGGTGAGAAATCCTCCCTATTAACCTCAGATGCAAGTTCCAGAATTACATCTGTGACTATTAGATCATCGGATAATGAGAATAGTCCTTCCGCAGCAGCAATTTCAGCTTTGGAAGTTTGAGTTTGTTCTTCCGAGGCTTTGAATTGTGCTTCGGGAGTATGTGAAAATACACTTTCTGTCCCAACTGTTTCAGTTGCTGGGCCATCAGTCCTTGTTTCCCCTTCGAAGTTAATCTCAGGTTCCACTTGGACCTTAGGTTGACCAACTTCCTCAATAGTGGTAGAAGGTGCATTCAACCTCTAAAGCTCTTGAGCTCCGAAGTAGATCACAGACATATCAGGGCTGGGCTGTTCTATGAGGGATTCCAATAGGAACTTGCTAAAGAACCTATTGAGATCCTGGAGCATCCTTTGATCCACTTGAAAAACAACTGGAGGAGGCTCAGGGAAAATAGCGGCTTGTTGCACAGGATACTTTGAGCTCAAGGAAGTGAGAGCTTGACTTTGGGTTTCCTCCTGTCTTTGACTTTGTCTCTGAACACTCTCCCCCTTTTTGGTAGCATCATCCTGAGAGCTTGATGAGCTAGAGGAAGAGGTCAAGGAGACCTGAATTGGTACATGCCTAACAGACCTCTTAATCTGTTTCTCAGCTAGTTTGGCCTTGAGAGTTTCAATCTCAAGTTGCTGAGTGGCAGACCTATCCTCTAAAGTCCTAACCTTTGATTCAAGGTTTGAGACTTTAGAAAGTAGGTCTTGAATGGTGAGTTGCATACTTCCATCATCTTTTTTTGAAGAATCATGGGGAGATGAGGTAACATACCTGGAATGTTCATCCTCACCACCAGATGTGGTTTCTTGGCGCCCTGGTTTCCCTTGCACAATGATATCTCTTTCAGAGTCATCAAAGGGCATGTTTGCCGTAGATTCAGTCTCAGTTTCGTTACCACTGTCCTGAGGATCCATTGAGGCTCCTTCAGTAGTGGCAGCTGAATCTACATGAGTCCTCTTCACATCAGTGGGACTCACCTCAGTAAGGCTTTGCTGATGGGGGCTAGAGATAAGGGGTCTCTCTAGGCAATGTTGATCCTTGAGAGGGTGTTGTGGATCAACTTCATTGCCTTTAAGAGACGTAATCTCTTCACCGGCTCCAGTCAAAAGGTCAGTAAAGGATAGGGAATTAAAACCTAATGACCCGGGACTTTGATCAATGTCTAGAGGCATTGAGTTGTCCCTTTTTGGCTGCTCAGGGGAGTATAGAGACTCTCCCTGAGGGCTATCAGCTTGGGTTTCGGGCCCATGGGTCTGAGACTGAGGAGACTCAAGACCCATATTGAGGTCAATTGTGAAGGATGGTTGGACCTCAGGCTAAGTGGGAGCCCTTTGTTCCACTCTAGCCTTTTTGGATTAAACAAGAAGGGCTTGTTCAATCAGAGTAGACTGGACAAGGGTTCGTTTAGGACGTCTCTGATAGGTAAATGTAATAGGGGGAGAAGGTAGATTTGGCAGGTTGAGGGTAGTTGCTGGTGTGGGTTCATCACCTGTGGGGTTAACAGGGATGTCACCAGGAGCCATTGGCTCAATCATACCTGGAAGTAGTGCAGTATCTCTTCCAGTGAAGTTGGTAGACACTCTCTTCAAGGTCTTGAAGATGGTCAGCCTCATTTGAGGAGCAGTCAGAGCAGCTGCACAGACAAGCTTGCCCTGATCCAGCTCACAGTTGATTATGTGCTAGAGAAACCTGGGATACATGAAGAATGTGTCCCTTTAAAGATTTACCATTAGGTTAGTCACCACAAACCTTGAATAGTTAAAACGGAGGCTTTGTACCAACCCATGAACTAAGCACCCAAGTTCATATGGGATTTGATCCCATCCCCCAGATTTATTAGACAGGCAGTGAAGAACCACATGCAGCAGGAACTTCCATTTGTAGGAGAAGTTGAATTTGTAAACAGTTGACCTGCTGACATCTCCACCGTATCCCATTCGAAATTAAGAATTGTCCAAATCTGTTTTGGGGAATTCCGTTGGAGCGCCCTCATCATGAAGCTCGAGATGCTCCCGGATGATCTGTTCAGAGATGACCAACTCCTAGCCACAAATGCTCGACCTTATAACACGAACCCCATTTAGGGTTTCAATCTGACCATTTGCCCAAAATTCAGACATTTGGTTTGAATATATTGTGGGGTTTAAAGTCAGAGCAGTGTAGTATGAGGATTGGGTCAGAAAAGAAATGATATCGGAGAAGTCAACATCCCTTGAAGAATCAAGAAGTGCGACATGGTTGTGCTGAGGGTTTAGTGCCATTGAAGAAGATGACAGAAAGATAGTTCGGAATAAGGTAAATTGGAGAAGAAGAAAGCTTTTAGGGCAGTAATTTGGGTAAAAAGGATGTAAGTGATTAACCGGAAGTATTTAAATGGATGAAATGGTGGTTTAAAGGGGATTTTGGAGCAGCCTGATATCTTGCACAAATGCAAGTTGCAAACATGATATCAGGTCTACTTGCTGTGAGATATATCAGAGAACCAATAATTGCTCTGTACTGATGTTGATCAGTATCCTCCCCCTCAGAATCAATGCAGAGATTGTGGTTTCAGAGTATAGGTGTCTTTGCTGCTTTACAATCCTGCATATCAAATCGCTCTAAGATATCATTGACATACTTAGATTGATTGATGAAGAACCCTTCCTTCAATTGCTTTACCTGAATTCCAAGGAAAAAGTCCATTTTCCCATGGAACTCATCTCAAACTTCTTCTTCATAATGCTCTCAAAGTCTTTGCACATTTGGTCATTTGAGGAACCAAATATGATATCATCAACATAGACTTGAACGAGCAAGATGTCTTTCCCAGACTTTCTTATGAAAAGAGTCTTATCAATGGTACCTCTAGTGTAACCATTCTTCAGAAGAAATTGAGACAATGTCTCATACCACAGCCTAGATGCTTGGTGCAACCCATATAGAGCTTTATCCAACTTGCACACATAGTTTGGATGTTGTGGGTCTTCAAATCCTGGAGGTTGGCATACATAGACTTCCCTATCTATATCCCCATATAGAAAGGCACACTTGACATCAAGCTGGTAGACAGTGAAATTCTTGGATGCAGCATAAGCAAGGAAGATCCTAACTGCCTCAAGTCTTGCAACAGGTGCAAAGACATCAGTATAATCGATTCCCTCCTCTTGAGTGTATCCTTGAACCACCAGTCTTGCCTTGTTCTTGATAATCAAGCCTCTATCATCTCTTTTGTTTCTGAATACCCATTTAGTGCCTATAGGTACTTGACCAGATGGTAGCGGACATAGGTTCCAAACCTTTTGTCTTTTGAATTGAAGCAACTCCTTTTGCATTGAATTAACCCAACTACTATCTTTCAAGACATCTTCCACCTTCTTGGGTTCCATTTGGGATAAAAAGCATGAGTACAAGCAGACATTCCCATTATGAGTTTGTCCTTTTGTTCTCACACCTTCAGAGACTTCCCCTATGATGTTTTCAGCTGGATGAGTGTTATGAATCCTGAGTCTAGGAATCACCTCCAGTTACAAAGATAAGTCCAAGTTGGACATATTTTGCTCAGGAGCTTGAATACTTGGTCCAGCTGTTGTTTCAAACTCATTCTATGAGAACTGATTGAATGAAAGAGAAACATCATCATTTCTTTGCTGTGAAACATCATTAACAGTTGCCTGTTCCTTCAAGATGATGCTTTCATCAGTTTGGTGTTGTGCAGGGTCACCTGAAGAGATTTGAAAATCAGCAGGTGAATCCCTTGTTAGAGTACCACTATCTCTTGAAATGGTTATACTGTCAGATCTTTCAATAATGGGAACTTGATTTGCTGTAACTCTTGGAGAACTTGGAATAGGTCTGGGAAGCTCAAACAGTTGATCTTCATCAGAATCACTTTGAACACCTGTTCCAGCTGAAACATTCTCACAAGATGGTTTAGAATAGTTTGGAAACAATTCTAAATCAAAGATATGATCAGGGCTATTCCCCCTAACAAAAGGAGTGTGCTCATTAACTACAATGTTGGAAGATTCCTCAAATTGTTGGTTTTTAATATTATAAACTCTATAGGCTTTAGAGTAGGAGGAATATCCAACAAAGATAGCATCATCTGACTTTTCAGCAAATTTTGCCAAATTGTCTTTTGTGTTAAGTATGGTACACCTGCTGCCAAAGGACCTTAGAAAGCCAATGAACGGTGGCCTCTTGTTCCATAACTCATAAGGGGTTTTTCCATGTGGCTTTACTACAAGAACTCTGTTCTGCACATAGCATGCAGTGCTGAGTGCCTCTGCCCAGAATGTTAGATGCAACTTTGAATCAGCTAACATAGTCCGAGCAGCCTCAATAAGTGTCCTATTTCTCCTCTCAGCAACACCATTTTGTTGAGGAGTTCTAGGAGCACTATATTGTCTGGCAATCCCTTTTGAGTTACAAAATGAGTCAAGAACTAGGTTCTTAAACTCAGTCCCTTGATCACTTCTAATTATTTTAACCTTGTGGTCAACTTGATTTTCTATTTTAAGAATAAAAGATTTTAAAGTTTCAACAGTTTCATCTTTGGTTCTTAAAAAGAATACCCATGTAAATCTAGTAAAATCATCAACAATCACAAGGCAATATGATTTCTTTCCAATGCTCATTATACTTGTGGGACCAAATAGATCCATGTGCAATAAGTGTAATGGAGTGGTGATGGAGTTAACAACTTTGGATTTATGAGAAGACCTATATTGTTTCCATTTCAGGCAAGCAACACAGTTATCTTTGCAGAAATATTCCTTTTTAGGCAAACCATGTACCAAGTTATTTTTAGCCAATTTATTCATTGTCTTAAAATTGACATGACACATTCGTTTATGCCATAGTTTTGACTCATCACCATCAGCTTTGGAAAGAAAACATGATACTTCTCCCATTGGGGAAGCATTGTTCATATCTAGCTTGAACATATCCCCTTTCCTGGGAGATCTAAGAAGCACCAATTCCTGAGGAATTGTCATCCCGGGTTTGAGGATAATGCACTCATGTTCTGTGAAAAGCATTTGATGCTTTTGATCACAGAATTGAGAAACACTTAACAAATTGTGTTCAAGCTGTTTGACAAAATTAACTTTGTCAACTTTTAACTTTCCATTGGATATACTTCCTCTGCCAGAAATATATCCTCCGGCCTCACCTCCAAACTGGACAGGACCTCCATCATAATGTTGAAATTGTTGAAAGAGAGATCTGTTCCCTGTCATGTGCCTGGAGCATCCACTATCTACAATCCAAATGTTGTTATTCTTGTCATATGGATGTCCCTGCACATAAGGTGAGATAATTAGTTTTGATTGGAAACTCAAGCCTTATTGGTCTTGGGTTCTTCCAATGATAATGACATAATTGAACCAAAATTTATGCATGGGGGTTCAATGGATATCTTTAAAGAAGAGTTTTGGGCTACATCATCTTCCTTGATTTTTCATTCCATCCCTTGGTTGATCATAGAGGATGAGCTTGTTGAAGCTTTTGTAGCTTGGCATTCTTCCAAAGCTTCTTTCTTTTCGGAAGAGACCTTCACCACCTTTTCTTCCGAAGCAGTCTTCTTCTGGGATGGTTTCAAGAGGACTATTTTGCTTTTTTGAGTCTTTACAGCTTTAACTTCCGAAGCCTTTTTCCTTTCGGAAGAATAATTTTCTTCCGAGAGAAGCCTTGCTTCGGAAACAAGCTTTCCCTTTTTCATCACTTGAACCATTTGATATGGTCCAAATGAGAAACTTTCCCTGACTCCTTCTCTTTTAACATTATTTGCATAATGTGTGCTAGCAGGATTGTAGTAACAATCTTTAGCCATGTGGTTTTGCAGACCACACATTATACGTGCAATGTTAACTTTTTGGGAATGAGATGATTGCTGTTTCTTGTTCTTTTTCTCTTCATCAGCAACCTTTCCCTTTAATTTCTGATCCTTTGGTAGGATAGGAGTACTGGTACTGCACTCCTTTCCTGAATCAGAATTTCCAACCACCTGGAATCCAGCTGAGATGAATACACCCTTTTGCTTTGGATCTATCTTTAGCTTAGATTCAGCCACTTTCTTGGTAGTTTTTCTGGCTGCCTTAGCTCTGCTTCTTCTGGCTTTGGTGGTCAGGGTTTGATCATCATTGGCTGGGGAGGGTATAATTACCTATTCCTTCCCTGTGATGGTCTCCATAGTTGCATCATTCTTTGACTCATGAGAAGGTGGGTCAGCAGATGGAACCTCTTGCTCTTCAGTACCACACCTTGGTTGTCTTATAGACTCATAAGAGTGTGGTGGAGCAATTTCATTGGTTCCTAACCCACCTTTGTTTTGATAACAAAGTTTTGAGTGAGAGGATGATGCAAGAATGGCTTAGAAGTTTTGCTCTGAAATAGCATACTTCCTGGCTTGAGCCTCAGCAGTGACAAGCTGGCTTGAGCCTCAGTCAATTTGGATATTAAATCCTTGATTTGAGTCTTGTAGTTTGTATGTTCATGTTTTAAGAGGGACACAGTTTTCTCTAACTCCTCAATTTTTCTTTGGTAGTCAGATTCAACCCTTTTAAAGTCAGATTTTAAAACATTTAAAGACTCAATATCAGATTTAATTTCCATATTATAGTCCTGATACAGTTTAACCTTAGCAATACAGGCAGGAGTACAGAGATGTTCATATACCTTGTTTTTATCTGTTCCGACCATGAGTGCTTGAGCAGGAGTCACATCTTGAACCATGAAGCTCCAGTCAACTTCTTGAGCCATTGCAGCAGTCTCTGTTGACTTTCCGGTGGGCTTTGGTGTAGAGGGATGTGTGGAGGCCTGTGGGGTTCCTGGTTTGGACTTGGGAGCCTTGCATTCCCTTGCAAAATGACCAAGTTGGTTACAGTTGTAACATTTGGTCTTGCTTTTGTCAAACCCAAATTTGTTGTTGATTGGGTTCTAAAGGAATTGCCTTCCAGTTCTCTTAAAGAACTTCTTTGCTCTGTAGGTTAGAAGAGTCATTTGTTGGACTATGTCCACGTACTCTACGTCATTCGGGCTAAAACACTCTAGATTATCAAAGCAGTATTGATAGTCATTTGAGTGTCCACTTCCTGAGACAAATGCACAGTTGTCCTGAAAGGAGCTTTGCTGAGCTTGTTGAGACCTTGGAGTCTCAGGAAATGTGATGTAAGGCCCAGAGGAACAAGATGGCTGTTGGGTGTAGGTCAGGTATTGCTGAGACTGGGAGATTCCTGAGCCTTCATCAACCATTAAAGCGTTGCTAGCAGGAAGACTCAAGGGTCTGCTTGTCTGATGACCCCTCTTGCTTTCCATTTCCAAACGGTATCCATCAAGGATCCCATAGAGTTCGGTCATGGTGAGTGTATTCAGATTCTCTGTTCTCTTGATAGAGACACAGTAGAATGTCCACTCATTGGGTAGAGCACTCATAAACTTTCTAGTAAGGTCTCTGAGTTCATGAGTGATTCCCACATATTGAAGGGAAGAAATGAGATACATGTACCTGAAATATTGTTGGCTAAGAGTCTCTCCAGCAACATAGGTAAAGTTCTCAAACTGTTGCTTCAGTGAGTCCTTCTTGGAGTCATTTGAGCTTGAGTACATTTGAGCAAGAGCATCAAAGAGTTCTTTGGCAGACTTACAATGCTCAAACCCCACCATGATAGAGTTTGGGATTGCAGTCATAAGAACAGTCATAGCATTGCTGTCTATGTCAAGCTTCTTCCTGTCTTCATCAGAATAATCTTCAACGGCTTTCTCAATCATGGCACCGTTTCCATCAGCTACTTTTGGTTTATACGGGCCATTGACAATGGATTGCCACATCTTGCTGTCTTGATACCTGATGAAGCCTTCCATTCTTCTGCTCCAAGACCTGAAGTTTTCAGGGGTGATAATGGGGGCTTTGGTCATCGTCCACATCTCTACTTCAGATTTGTTGAGGGCCATTTTGAGTGAGGTATAAGGAGGAGTGAAAAACTAGTTGATTAGGATGGTAAGATCTCACAATCAAAAGCCTAAAAAGCTCTGATACCAATTACAGGATCGGGTTTGTCACTTAAACACTTGTATTTCTCTCAAATTCACTTATAGAAACACTCAAATCAGATGAAGTAATGTCTTTTACAAGAGTTGATAATAATATAATAAGTAGCAAAGGAACAAGCAGAGATATATTTTTCAAGGCACTTGTATATATTACTTCTCAACTCAAGATATTACAAGACTCTTACAAGCATGAAACAAGAGTTACAATGAGAAACTATATATACTAGATCCTACAGCCGGATATACTTTGATACCAGCTGGAAACCTAAGACTAAAGCATATACTACAATGCTAAAGTTAAGGTATCTTAGATAAAGTATTATCTAAGATATGGTAGTCATGACATGTCCATGACTTACCTTTTGTCACCAACTAAAGATGACAACTGTACTAACATAAAAAGGTAAACAGTGGATTAAAGTATGGTCAACTACATGGCTTTTGAGAAAACGCCATGCAGTATCTCAGAGATTTGCAGCGGAGTGTCAGAGAGGCCATACTTATGTCCACTGGATAATAGAAGTGTCTTCCGAAGGTTAATTGGCTTCGGAAGAACAAGTTCTTCCGAAGCCATTTATACTTCGGAAGAGGCTTCTATGCTTCCGAGGCTTTTAAGGACTTCTTGTACTTCGGAAGTTGACTTCAGATCTTTCTCTCTAAGTCTTGATCTTCGGAAGTAGGTTCTTTGTCTTCGGAAGTTGGAGTTTTCCTTCGGAAGTGTGTTTTACACTTAGTCTTCGGAAGAGCTCCTTCTTCCTTCAGAAGTCCTTTGTTTGTTGTACCAAAATCTTCTAAGTGACTTGGTTTTGGTTGCAACAGCCTTTCTAGATCCAACAATCATCAATCACCGATTATCTATTTCTCTGTATATCTCGAGGGTAGACAAGCAAGGTTACATCACCATCATTTTTGTCATTTTCGCATTTGTAATATATTTTTGCCATCAAAAACTTTGAGATGATGAATCTTCTTTTAAAGTCGAGTGTTATAGTTATGGTCAGATAAACATCTGATGCCAGATTTTCTATAAAGTTTTTAAAATGACAATGGAATGTGTTTAAGGTTCCAATAAACTAAGAAGAAAATGATGGTATTCGTACACTAGTACTCGTACAACAGTTGATGGCAAAAAAAACAACAACAATTGTTGTATGGTGTATTATTGTCAATGACAGTGGTGCCATAGTGTTAGGGTTTGTCGGATATAAAACAGTTGGGTTATTGGTATTTTGGAAGATAAGCAGCAAACAATCATCACTTCTTATATCCATCTTTCGATCAGAAGTCAACACTTCCAACCACACTTATCTTTCTAACAAAGGTTTTAGCAGCGACAATATGTCTCCATCTTCTGATTATCACTTTTGATCGGTAGAACATGACACATCTTCCTATCAAATTTCATCTTGTGTACATCAATTGATTACTTCCGATGGGTAACCACTAAAGAAAAAAAACATTTTTCCGAGAAATGGCTCCTTTTTCTTTTACAATTCAAAGGGACATAGTTATTGCTTATTTCACCGTCCAAAATTTTATACAAAAATGCAACATTCAAAGAGACATAGTTATTAATGGCATACAACGAGAACACACTATTTGCAGAAGCACAAGATAGTACAGTGATGGCCAGTTTGTTTACGATATAGAATGGGGTTCACAAGACATTGATTATATGTATAATTTGCATGATGAGATACTACCCAATTAGTTCCAAGGGATTAACATTTGGATTTGAGTATGTTGTATTTGGATTAAATTGTATTTGGATTTGGATTTTTGTATGTTGTATTTGGAATAATTTCTATGATGTTTTGTATTTTTTATAGTTATTTATCATTCAGTGTAATCATTCATATATGTAACCAAATAGATACATTTCATTCAACATAAAATATTTCAAAGGGGTAAAATATTTATTTTGCACAGGTATTCAGAGATTCAACCAAACAGCCCCTTATTGGTTCAACACTTACTGATTTAAAGTCTATTAACCATTCAGACTTCTTACTGATTTAACACTTACTTGTTCAAATTCAACCAAACAGCCCCTTAGTAATATGTTGGATATCCAAATAGCGTTCAACCATATGCCTGTTGAACCATATGTAATCACATACATGCTAGTGGTATACCAATAAAAAACCATTGTTAGAACACCTTTTCCATTCTAAGATTATAAGTTTAAATCACGTAGAGTCTATGTTGTAAAAATCGCGACTAGCCTCCGATTAGTCGCTAATCTAAGGTTGGCCGCTTTGATTTCACCAATTCGTAAAAAAATATATAATTATACATAAATTTGTAAAATTATACATAAAAATCTGATCCGATTAATCCCGAGTAATACATAGTGCCTACATCACCGCCCGACTGACGCGTAACGATTTTTACAATACTACGTAGAGTACATGTGTTATAATTTAAAAACAAAATAATCATGTAATAAAGAATGTGGTTTCATTGAAAAAAAAATTAAAACACCTTTCTAATTTTCTATTTTAGAAACTTAATGAAAAAAAAAATCGCAAGAAGCAATTGCTTTTTGAACGGCCGCAAGAACCATTGATGTGCGTGAGGAAACCCTAAGAGCTCAATAATCGAACACCACCAAACTTTATATAATCACCGCCGACCCCAAAACCCTAGCACAAGACACACACCCTCAACTTCATCTTCGTCTCTTTAAACCCTAATCGACCCTCTGAATCGATCATTTGCTTTGCGAATCCCTCTGTAAGCACTCTTCTCTACATCGAAATTTCATTCATTTCCCCAATTTCATCACTTTTTGCGATTCATTTCCTGATTTTGTTTGTAGTCTGAGGAAGCATGTCGGATGATGAAGCAAGGGAAGAGAAGGAGCTCGATCTTTCCTCCCCAGAAGTTGTAACCAAGTACAAATTGGCCGCTGAGATTGTTAACAGTTAGTACTCTTCTTCGTCTTTCTTGTTGTTAGTACTGTGTGTTTGTGTGTGGAGAATCATATGTCAAAGATAATATACTGTTCGTGTAATTTTTCCCTAATGTTGATGTGTTTTGATATGAATTTTTAATCATACAGAGGCTTTGCAGTTGGTGTTGTCAGAATGCAAACCCAAAGCCAAGATTGTTGATATATGTGAAAAGGGAGATTCGTACATCAGAGAGTAAGTTTTTTGGATTTGAAGTTCGTATGTGAGCTAGATGATTGCATTAGTTGATGTTGGTAATGATTGTTGCTTTCTAATATAGGCAAACTGGGAGTATGTACAAGAATGTTAAGAAGAAGATTGAAAGGGGTGTTGCATTTCCTACATGTTTGTCTGTGAACAACACAGTTTGTCATTACTCTCCTCTTGCTAGTGATGAAGCAGTGTTGGAAGAAGGTGACATTGTGAAAATGTGAGTGTTATCTGGATTAAGTATGGTTTGTTGGTTTGACTCGCTATGTATTTGTGCTTTGACTTTGATCATGAGGTTTAAGTGATTGTTTTTGGTGTTTTCAGTGATATGGGTTGTCATATAGATGGATTCATTGCTGTGGTGGCTCACACTCATGTTCTCCAGCAAGGGCCTGTAACTGGTAGAGCTGCTGATGCGATTGCAGCTGCAAATACTGCTGCTGAAGTTGCCTTAAGACTTGTGAAGCCTGGAAAGAAGGTAAAGTAGCTGAGCTGTTTTCTGTTGTTAAATCTTTAGAGTATTTTGAGATGAATTTGAATGCTTTACAATGTCTTTCTTGGTTTTACAAGTTTTAGTTGATCTTGGGGTTTACAAAGGTAAATATATTATATAGGTACAAGAAGCAAAAGGAAGCATTTTCAATTTCTGTTTTTGGATTTTTTTTGTAAAAGTTGCATGTTATTTTTGTAAAGGAGTTGTTGCTTGTTTAACCAGATTTGTTCTGCATTTATTCACTCTATTGGTTGATTGGGCTTTATTGAGCCTATGTGTTTAGTGTGCTCTTGTGACTTGGTGTTCAAGTGAGGCAACTTTGCCGAGGTGATCACTTTTTTTCTTGGTTTCCTCTTTTTCCCTGTTGCCTATATCAATGCTGGCTCGATAATGGGTTTTCTTCACATCCATTCACACAGTTGGTTGAATGTGCCCTTGGTGAGCCTATATAGTATTGTAAAGGGTATTTTACTTGTATAATTAGTTTGTTATTACATTTATTCACTCTGTTTGTTGGGTTATTGTGTTTTATTGAGCCTATGTATTGAATGTTTTATTGTTACTTTAGACTAGGCAACTTTGCCGAGGTGATCACTTTTTTCTTGATTTCCTCTTTTTCCCTGTTGCCTATATCAACACTGGCTTGGTTTTGGGGGTTTCTTCACATTCCTGCATCCGCAATTGTTTAAATGTGCCCCTTGTGAGCCTACATAGTATTTTAAAGATACTTTTTTTGTATAATAAGTTTGGTACCACATTCTACATCCATTCACTCTATTGGTCGATGTGCTTTTTTGAGCCTATGTATTGACTGTATGCTGTGACTTTGTGTTTAGACGAGGCAGCTTTGCCGAGGTGGTCACATTTTTCATTGATCTCCTCTTTTTCCCTGTTGCCTATATCAACTCTGGCTTGATCTTGCGTTTTCTTCACATTCATTAACACAGTTGGTTGAGTGTGCTTCTTGTGAGCCTATATTTTTTTAAACAAGCATTTTTCCTCCTTTCTTGGTTTGCCTCTTCAGTGTCACTTTTGTCTTCATTGTTTTGTTGATGATGCTTTTTCGGGTGATTTTTTTGGAACATGATATTTCTAAATGATGATGTTTATCAATGGGCTATGGAGTTACTCCAATGATGCTTTTAATAGTCATAGTTACACTGATAGAAAATCATGTACAGTATAATTAAATCATCTTAATTTATATTATTAACTTGCAGAATATCATATTAATCTCAATTTTCTGTTGCTCTGGTATGTTTTTTCTTGATCTGTTTATGTTGCTTTTGGGTGATTTGAGACATGATTTTTCTAAATGATGATGTTTATTAATGGGCTATGGAGTTATTCCAATGATGCGCTTAATAGTCATAGTTACACTGATAGAATTATATCATGTCTGGTATAGTTATAAGGACCTTGATTGATACAAGGTCTTTTAATGAATAATACTTTTAAAAGCCGTGGAACAGCATTCCAAATGTTGTTTATCATGGTTACTCTGATAGATGTTTTTGGTTTTTAAAGTAGACTTGCATTATCGATTTGTTTGTGCTTGTACATGTATGTATTTTTTGCTACTATCATTTGGGATTATTTCATTAAATATTAGTTTTGTTTTTCGTTATTGTATTACAGCAACTCATTCCTTTATATTTTTGTTTCAGAACCAAGATGTTACTGAAGCCATCCAAAAGGTTGCTGCTGCATATGACTGTAAAATTGTGGAAGGCGTTCTTAGTCATCAATTGAAACAGTTTGTGATTGATGGGAACAAAGTTGTATTGAGTGTCTCCAATCCTGAAACCAGAGTTGATGATGCTGAGTTTGAGGAGAATGAGGTTTATGCAATTGATATAGTCACCAGCACAGGAGATGGCAAGGTGATTACTCATTTTAATTATTATCAAGACCTTAATTCTTCTTGTAGTTAGACAGGCCATGAGTCAAAACTGATAATGGTTTCTTGTTGGTTTTGCAGCCAAAATTGTTGGATGAAAAACAGACAACAATATATAAAAGAGCAGTTGATAAGAGTTATCACTTGAAACTGAAAGCATCTCGGTTTATATTCAGTGAGATCAGTCAAAATTTCCCAATCATGCCATTTTCATCTAGGTATGTTTCTTCTATACGTGTAATTTTTTATTTATTCATGTATTACATTTATTCAAGGTTCAAATGGTGTGGTTGTTGCCAGGGCTTTGGAAGAGAAGCGTGCTCGGTTAGGATTAGTGGAATGTGTCAACCATGAGCTTTTGCAGCCATACCCTGTTCTTCATGAAAAGCAGGGTAACATATATTTTTGTTTAATTTTCCTTGATCTATTTTCTTTAACTAAAGCAGACTAAACATGAACCATTTGGATGCACAGGTGACTTTGTGGCACATATAAAATTCACGGTTCTTCTTATGCCAAATGGGTCAGACCGTATAACCTCTCATACGCTCCAGGAGTTGCAGCCAACTAAAACTGTCGATGACCCTGAAATCAAAGGATGGTTATCCCTTCCTGTAAAATCGAAAAAGAAAGGTGGTGGCAAGAAGAAGAAAGGTGAGTTGGCATGAATTTTCAAATATATGTGGCAAGTTCACTTACTTACAAATGAGCCGATTCAGATTATGTTTTTATCTTTTTAACAATTTGAAATTAGTTACAAAAGTAAATATGCAACTTATCTTTTATATAAAAAAGGGACAAAAAGTAGTTATTTTAGGCAGATAATATTCATATTTGTGATGGTGCATATATGTCATCAGGTAAAGGAGTTGAAAAAAGTGAAGGAATGGAAGAATCATCAAATGGTGGTGCTTAAGGATCTTGTTGGATGGGAGATATTGAAACCCAATTTTGTTTTTATTTGTTGTCATTAAATGCATGTGCATGTACTTGTACACACTTGATTCATAACCTTTCTCTTATATAAAATTGACCAAGTAGACAGGAGTATTGTGTTGTGTTTTTGGATGCAGCTACAAATTTGGATTATAATCAATTCACTTTTGGATTATAATCAATTCACTTTTGGATTATAATCAATTCACTTGGTTTGGTTGGAAAACTAGTATTTGGTTTTCTTTACCATGATAATCCATCATTGGTAGACTTATGCTATAAACTAGTTATTGCACCTGTTCTTTGCTGCGGCATTTAAACATACAATCGTTTGATTAGGAGTTGTCTTAGATGAACAACATGAATCATCATCAGCCTAGGGAGCTCTGGCAGCACCAATGGCAGGATTACTATAACAGTAAAAAAAGGGGATCATGGTAGGAACTAAGATCTTTGATTGATTGGAATTAGAAATTACAACGTAGTCGGCCCAATTTCGAGCGGGGCAAATCTCCGATTACACTGAGAACAACATAAACATATAATCTGGCCTAAGAAAAAAAGAAAATGCAGGAACTAGTTACTTAGAATTAAGAAGACAACTGTGTAATTCCCACTTCTTGATGTTGTGGGTCACCCACCGTTTCCTTCACTTTTGAATGCTGCTTTCCCTCCAACTTGTTTCCCCTTGTTCAACTCCAATTGTGTGTCGATCCACTATTGATTAAGACTAGAACCTCTGCACGTTCAAGAATCCCTGTAATCTTCATGGTAGCTGTTGTTGGTTGACCAAAGAGGGCATGTAAACTCATCTCTGCTAAATTTATAGGGTCAGCTTCCTTGTGTTTTTCCTCCATATCATTAGTGAGCTCGATCACTTTGAAGGCCCTTGTTTTGCACTTGTGCCCTGGTCCATACTTATCACCACATTTAAAACATTCGCCCTTCAAATACCGGTTCTGTTTTTCTATTTCTGATAAGCGAACATGCTGTTTGAAGGAGGTTGTTAATTGATTTTGGGTAGTTGGTTCAAACTCGGTTTTGTTTTGGGAAGGTTTGGGATGAGGGTTGAAGTACTTATGGCTGATTTTGGATTCAAACGCGAGCTATGCTCATTGCTTTGTATACGGTTCTCGATTTATGGATCCTAACATCGGCTTTGAGTTCCTCTTTAAGACCATTCAAGAAGACCCCAAGCAGGTATTGTTAAGGCCAATTCGACACCCGCGACGAATGTTTTGCAAACTCTTGATGATACTCTTGGACTGATCCTGTCTGTTTGATGTTGCATAGGTACCCATAAGACTCACCGTCCTCAAACCGACCGAAACCGCCACCTGTTTTGTCACATGAATGGGCCTGCATCTTCAGGGCTGCTACGTCATATTTCAGGGATTCCATGGACTCAAGTTAAGTAGACGTGAGAACAATATGAGGTGTACTTCCCACTTCCTGATGTTCAACAACCATAAAGGCCGAGGTTCATTGTCGGAACATGAAAAGTGGACAAAGTTAGTAATCAACAACATCCAACGGCAAAGCAAAGGCTAACGGCCACCACCTCCATGCCCGGGTCCCTTTATCTAAATACCAATATGTATAAAAAGGGCGCGCATAAAGAAGTTGTACCAGACGCTTTGTATCTTTAGCTACAGTGCTTCCACTCACAAAAAGGGGTTGGAAATTATTATATATTTACAATGTTATAGAAAAAAATTAGGACAAATAAGATTTGAAAGACCTATTATAGAGAGAAATCAATTGCATATTATTGGTTTAGTTTTTTGGTTCGTTGTTTATAGCTTTCAAATCATATTCACATGTTTTATGTTTATAGGTTTTCAAATCATAAACACTTAAAAGTTAACTTTAGGCTAGCATTATTAGGACCTTGGCTGTTATGAAGAATTTGACATACATACCACTTATATAAAACTATATGAGTGTTATATGTGTTAGGGTGTCATGTCATGTCTAAATTAATTTATAGAAAGATTAGAGGTACGTCATGAAAATGTAATTTATAAGTATACTAAAAAATCTTACGTTATGTCAAATAATCAATATGTATATTTAGAAAATTTTTAGGTCGAGTAACATAATTCATTAATTCATGATTTTTTTTGTTTAAAAAAATCTTACATACAAACCTAATTTAAATTGTTTAGGGTTAGATTTTAATCTAATTGTTTTGTTAGGTGATTTGATAACATCTGTGAAGTCTATAACAACATGCATAAAAGTAAGTAGTTTGAATTAATCATTATATGTTTGTATACATAGTAAAAGTCATTCCTATATACGCTAAACAGCCAATTAAACATCAAACAACAGGTAAACAAAAAGGTAAATTCGTACATCAAAAGATATACAAAAAAATACAACTATCGAGGCCAAAATACTATGACAGCAAGTAACTAAAAAAGATGGCTACTCATTGGCTACCAATGTTGCTAAATGAATGATAGTATAATAAGCGAGTATTTTCACAATTGTCATGATTTTCACAACTTAAACCTTTTCACCAATTGGAGTCGAGCCTTTTCACTAATTGGCAGGTCATATAGTTAGGGTTGTTCACGACTTGGGCTCGAACCAATAATAGTACAAACTGAGCTAGTACGACTTGATATTTTCAACAGAGCTAGAAACTGACATGCATTTGACTCGCCTCAAACTCAAAGCAGCTTGTGAGTTGACGAGTTGACTCATTCTTTAAAGGGTTATTATTGACAGACAGCCCAACAGCTATGTTTCTTCTCAACCATGGTGTTGAACACCAGGACTTCAATTCTTATGGCAGTCAAAGAGGTGTTGAAATTATGTACGCACAAAACTAGCTCTAGCTGATTTTACTTGAGTTTTTATCGAGTTAAATGCAACAAGTTACTTGAACAACTCTATTTACAGTTATGCTAACTTGTTTCAGATGATCAAACTCGAGCTCAGATTGAAATACAAACAAGAGTTCAAAACATACAAGTCAAGTTTGACTTGACCCAAAATCTTACCTTCAAGGCGTACGCATCTCGTGTGAAGTTGGAAACATAGTTTCTTATAGATACTTTGAGTTATTCGAGTATTCTATCACTTGTAAATCTTACTTGAAACAAGCTTGGGCTCATATCCCAAAATAACGTTCGAGATATAGAGCGAAGTTCAAGCTTAATCTAACAACCAGGCGGGGGAGTTATGAGTGATGCGATTTAACATAAACAACAATTTATCATAGGTTTTGACACCAACATAACAAAATTCAAGATCCAACCATACAACTTATCCGAAACAAGCAAGCAAATGAAACTAGAATCAAAGCATTTAAGCTTCTGCAGGAGGCTGGGTAACACCATACTTGACCAACATCTTACTCAGAGCATCAGGTGTGCAGACCTGATACTTAACCTTCCCAGAAGATGACAAGAAAACTTCAGCCAGTTCAAGCTTATCGGAAGTTAGACTAGTACTGTCCATCGTCTTGCTAAGAACCTTAAGCGCCAACTGCACAGCCTCTTCTCTACTGATATCATCCTTGTAGTCCTGTTTTAGCATTGACTGAGCCGCTTGATTGTTAGCACCAATAGCTGCAGCCTTCCAGCCGCCATAGTTTCCACTCGGGTCACTCATGTAAAGCTGGAATCCGTAGTTTTTATCCCATCCAGCGAATAAAAACGAGACACCAAAAGGCCGGAGTCCACCAAACTGAGTGTAGCCTTGTTTGGTGTCACAGAGGGACTGAACCAGCTGTTCAACGGGCATGGGTTCTTGGTAAGAGAATGTGTAGCGTTGAGCTTGGACACGAGCTGTGTTGATGAGGATGTTGGCATCTGACATGATACCGGCTACAGCACATGCAATGTGGTCGTCGATTTTGTACATCTTTTCAGTTGAGGTTGAGGTTTGAAGGAGCTTTGAAGTGACTTTCTTTTCACCAACTAAGACTACACCGTCTTTTGAGAGTATCCCAATGGCAGATCCTGCATTTCCAATGGCTTCCATTGCATACTCGACCTGGTAGAGACGACCTTCTGGGGAGAAGATCGTTGTTCGGCTGTCATACCTTCTCGACATCTATCAATTAGATTGCCCACAAAAGAGAATAAAATGAGTTTCAGCAATTAAGAAATAAAAACAGTCAAAAGCATAACAAAGTGCAACTGTTCAGCATGCAGATAACTAAGAAATAAAGAGGCTGGCTTAAAAATACAATCGAGGGCTTTAACTAGAGGCGGCCAAATGAACAGGTAGGGTAAAGGGTCAAAAAAGTAATTCTTTTGTATGTGCTAGGTTAAACTGGAACACTTTTCTCTAGAACATTTTGCTTTCTTTACTAGGAAATTAAGAGCATTCACATCTCACTCTCTATACCTACTTCACCCCTAAAGTTTGAGTAAACATATAAGGTTTTCACCACTTTGACACTTCATCTCATCTCTCAAACCGGGGATAAAATTTAGGCACTCACTTCCCCTTCCCCATATTTAGGGACTCGCTTCTCATTCCTCATATTTAGGGACTTACCATTCATCCTCCGTCCCCTTTTCCGCATATTTTGAGAGTGCAAGAAAGAAATAATAAACAAAAAAAAAGAAAAAAATATTTAAATGAATACAGATAGAATGAGGAATGGGATACAGGAGGTTTTTAAAAGTGAATAAAATCTAAAGATAAAGGTTATTTAGCTACATTATAAGGATGAGGATGTGGAACCCAATGTGAATGTTGTGCGTCCATAACGAGTTGCAAAAAACCATATAATTCAATGATAACCCAATTGTTCAGATAAATAAGATTTGAGAGGTCTATGCGTTACCAATATGCTTTGAAATCACATGTTTAACCCATTTCCTTTTAGTTTTCAGTTAATTCACAACTACCCACAACAGGAATGGTCAGCGAATGATAAAAATCAATATAAACAAGTGCACCAGAGAAAATGACATCACAGTTCAGTCGTCATCTTTCTCAAGAGCTGCAAAAACGAACTCCAGCCTTGTGTGAAACTAGTTTTAACAAACTACTTGTCTAGAAGTTCAAATGTTCACTAAAACTTATTAACCCATGTCATCAACCAATTCACCCTTCACCTCCACTAACATCCTATCACACAGAGTAACAATAAGAAGAGGTCTACTCCCAATGCCAGCAATCGATACACTTTTTGATATATACGACTACAGATGTAGAACAGGTTCTAGCATGCAAATAAACTTTGCTAAAACTACAATGACATAATGAAGCCTTGAAACTTGTTAACGTGTTTTTCATTAGCCAACAAAAGTTTTAGATTCAGACTTTTTGAAGGAAGTGTTCAATGCTAGTGACTAACCCCTAAAAGTGGTTGGTCTATTACAACAAAGATAGTAGCTACGCTGCTATGCCTATGAAATCCTGCAACTTGGGCTCCACTAGGTCGATGAAAAACAATTTCTAACACTGTCACATACATGACCTCGTTTATATTTTCAAACATTTCATGGAGCTCCAGGACGTGACCTATCAAAACTTGCATAGTTGTTTGAAACATTATGATTGACAGAAAGATAGAGATGATCTCATAATCCCTAAGTCATGTAGAGAAACTAACTACTAGCTCATTATGTCGCTTTAATGTTAGTATAATCTGCAGGTACAGATAACTTTAAAGCAGCCTCAGTCCCTAAACAGCACCCAGCAACAAAAAATCATTCTCAGACATTTCAGAAGCAAATGGAACCCAAACATCAAATACTTATCCCACAGCTCCAGACGGTAGAGTAAACCCCAAATATCATGATTACATCCATCTTAACTAAGAATATACCTCTCTTTGATACAAGTATGACAATAAATTTGCGACTAGCATACTTTCCTTTTCCAAGGACTCATTTAAGAACCATGACCAGCCTCGCAAGAAATCAAAGTCCAAGAAAACTACTATAGAGGTGGATGAAATCGTCCTTCGACGTCTAGTGACATCTTACCAAAAGTTCAACAATATACTCCAAATGATCATAAAGATAAACTACATTATAATAATCACAAATCCAGTAATTCACCACACAGATTCAAAATTAGGGTTTTTATTCAAATTTCAGAAGCAATTAACAGAGAGGACGTAGTAGAAGCTAAACTAGCGCATTAACCTAATAGATCAACCGTAATTGAGCTTAGAGTAAACACATCCTTAGAACTAAATCTTCGAAACTTGATGATCGAGGAGCTAATCGTACATAGGATTCAATCAATTGGATGCATATATGAATATCGAGAGGAGATTAAGAAGATACCTTAAGGGGAACGTTGAAGAAGCAAATGTCTGATTGAAGTGAAGAATCAAAAAACTGAATCGAAGGCAGTGATGATCTTATACTCCGTCGGACTTTGATTGTGCCCCAAGCTTTCTTCGGTTTTCTATTTCGTTTTCTTATTTTTATTTTGATCGAATTGCATAAAACACCTTCAAGTTTTATTATTTTTTGTTTTGCCCCGAAAAGAACCCTAGATGTGGGAAACTAATTTTGGGGTCAAAGTACGAGGAGAAATATGAGTGGTGGATTGAATTAAGTTAGTGAATAAGATTAACTAGGCTTTTTAGCCGCCCGTGCGTTGCGTCGGCATGATACGCAACATGATAAAGTCAACTACAATCGACCAACTTGTTTCGAACTAAACTTACGTCAATACCTAAGTCGTTTCCAATTATGTCTAACGATAGACTGACTTGAATTTATACCAATGCAAAGGAGTTAACCCGGAACTTTAGAAAACGGGGGGGGGGGGGGGGGGGGTTTAGAGTGACATTCAAATGAAATAAAGCACAGCGATAAGACCCCATACCTAGATGTTCTAGTCTTTTTCTTTAAGAAAACTATCTATAAAAATAATTAGATAGAATACCTTCAACCTTGTCAACTGATTTCAAAGTTATTAAAAGGTTTAGGGGTCAAAGAGCAAAGATATAAAATAGAACGTGTATAAAAATAAGCACATAAACAATTATATTTGATCAAATCACTTTGGTTTATAAATATAAAAATATAGACAACTAAAAATATGAAAATAAGTGGTTGTAAGTAACATATATATAAATATAGGCACATAAGCGCTATATGTTACATCTAATCATAGACGGACTCGAAATTGTAACGTCATGCGCACAAACATGCGAACATAAAAAAATTATTTTATACATAACATGTATAGGATTAAACCGGAACTTTAGAAACTTGAGTAGGTAAGAGTGACATATAATAAAATGTTTAAAGATTTAAAAATCAAAATAAAAAAAAGGTGTATGTTGTCAATGCGCCAAACAAACGTTTAGGTTAATTACAGAGAAATAACACACGTATATAATCATGGTTTTGAAAACCGGACCGGCCGGTCCGACCGGTTGGACTGGGAACCGGACTCCAATCTGGTCCGGTTTGGTACTTAGAACCGTTTTAGCGTTGAACTAGTAGTCAGACCGGTAACCGGACCGGTTGAACCGGTTTTTATATATATTTTTATTTTTTTCTTGTAATTTTTACATATATTTATAAAAAATAATTATAATTTTATCCAGTTCTTACATACGGTCCGACCGGTTGAACCGGTTCGACCAGTGGACCGGTAAGGCGTCTGGTTCACTGTCCGGTCTGGTTTTAAAAACATCTTCATCTTCATCTTCATCTTCATCTTCATCTTCATCTTCATACTCTAATAAAAGAGTAACTTGAGGTGGCACGTGTCAGCACCACAATCATCCTAAACAAAATTTTCTCGCGTCTCTTTCATCTTAAATAATTACCTTAATTATTAATAATATTATTTAACATTCTTTTGCATTTAATAAATTAAAAAATAGATCTATTTATTAATAATATTTCTAAATAAACAAATTTTTTATAAAATAATAATTTTTTCTAAAGCATAAAATTTTTAAACATATGAAATAATTTAAAAATTGGTATTTTACAAAATTCAATTTTTTAAAAACAAAAATAATTAATTTGAGAGTTATAATAAGAAAATTTTTAAAAATGAGATTTTTATACGGTTTGTTTTAAAACAAAATATTTATTTTTTTTGGAAAAGAATTTAAAAACATTTCTCATACGTAATTTCAATTATATATATCTTAGAATACCATTTTTATAATTAATAAATGTTATTATATTAATATTTTATTTATTCAACCCGTGTAATACACGGGTTTATTAAAACTAGTTGTATATAATAGATCGCACAATAAGAAAAAAAATATTTGAAACAACCAATGGTCATTTGACACTTGGCAAAACCGATCAACCTTGCTGAAAGTGTATATGGACATTTGAAGTACATTTTGTCATTTTGTGTGGTGTGAGTTTGGAGGTTATTTTTTTAAACAGGGTTTGAAGCTTAATTAGTCAACTACATTAGATTTTATAAAATGCGGACTCCACATACAAACTAAATATAGTTATGAAATATTCTAATATGTTATTAACTAGTGAGGACAGTCCATCTAATTCTACCAAAAAATAAAAATTTAGTTTAATAACTTTTCAAGTCCGTAAACCTTTCTATTCTATCATCAATTTCCAGTTGATTTATCTTAAGCTTCCGTTGCACACATACTCTCTCCCCTTTGTATATCCGGCAACCACCGCACGACGCAACCTGACATCGAACACCACCGCCATCTTCAACCATCGCTATCAGATAAGGATCATGGATTTTCTTAAAGGATCTCGTCTTCACCGTCATATCCTCGCTTTCATTGTCGTATCCTCGTCTTCATCGGTACTCAGATCTTCGTCTGTGCCTTAAATCGTCGTTTCTGTGGCTCAGTTTTCGTATCCGAAACCACGATTGCGGAGTGTGGGTTCAACAGCCTACATGGGCCAAACGACTGTCGTACACACTAACCACTACTCATATTTTTGGCCAAAGACTTAACCTGGTAGGCGGTGCAGAGGTAGTAGGCGGCGACGGTGTATGTTTTATCTTTGTCTAGCATCTGAATGACGTTGAACACCCCCAAGCATAGGCGACTCTTGTGGAAGGTAAAGACAAAACAAAGCGGGTGATCAGAAGAGGATGTTACCATAACGAAATTACTATACTACCCTGGTCGGTGGCACTGTAGCCACCGACGTTGGTAAATGAGTGGTAGTAGAATTAATTGATATTATTTTTAAAGTGAGTAATAAAATTTGTTTATAAAAGTATGAGTTAATTTCAATTTGAAACAAGTATTCATTTTCCTTCAAAACTTTAAAAACATCAATTTTAACCCAAAAGTTTCATCATTGTCGTAATTTCAGCCCAAAAGTTTTATTGTTTTGTATTCAAGTTGAAACAAATAATAAAACTTTTAAACTTAAATTGAAACAACTGATAAATTTTAGAGTTAAATTAATGTTTTTAATTTTTTTAAGAAAATTAATAGTTTTTGACAAAACTTAGAAAGCAAAACCGAATTAAACTCTAAAAGTATTAAGAATACCATGTATTGTTGAGTATCATCGCTTTCTAGACCTAATCTAAGGGATTAAACCTGCAATGATGAAGCTTATCATGGGTTGGTCACCCTACACTCATGGGCGAAGTATAGTATAGGCTGGGGGTGACATAGATTGTCGTGGTCTACTAAAAAACAAAGTATATTTAAGAATTAAGACTTAGCTCACCTATGTTAGTACGGGTAAGTAAGATCGTCTTCACGAGAAATATGTGGAAACTGTATTTGCAGTTCATTAACGTTAACTTAAATTAGAAAATAAATTTGAATTATGATTGATTTAAAAAAAATTGCAAAGTAATAAACTTGATTGGTTTTGAAAACAATAATAAGAAAAATGATCCACTTCGGGTTTCAGGTTTGTAAAACAAAGTTGTAACCTAGTTATTCTTAGCAAACAAACACATAGACATAATTGTATTGGTTTGATCGATTTCAGTGATAGAGATGGAACGGGTTGTAAACGAACCTATTCACAAATTACCAATTTCAACTTTGCTAATCAAAATCTAAGACTCTCAATATTCATGATGTAAAGAAACTAAAAATTGATGAATATTAAATTAAGATTCAAAACAAAGAAAAACAGTTTAAAGTAATCAACCAATAAATGAAATCAGATGGCTTAATGTGCCAATCAAAACTTCAACCCAATCTAAGAACAACTAAAGTTAAACAAATGTCATAAGCACAAACCCTACACCCGGAGAAGATCACGGGTGATTTAGCAACTAATGGTTGTCATGGAATCGAAATTGGTTATCGTAGGAGTTGATTGCATGAAGGATGGATCCGTAGGTCTTCTTTGCTCTCAAAATTGCTCCTTGGATGGCCAAAAACGACTTGGTGAAGTTCTAATTCGCAGCCCCCTTTTTAACCTCTAATTAGGTTACAAAACCCTAAAAATTTGCATCACTCAGCCTAGGGACGTAATTTATGTCCTTAGGGACGTAATTTACGACACCCCCACAAATCAACACTTTTTCCTCCTTTTTTTACGTCCTAGTTTGCGTGCTTTATTTTGGTTGATCACACATAGGACGTAATTTATGTCCTTAGGAACGTAATTTACGTCCCCTTCAATTTTTCTTCATTTTTTTCTATTTCTCAAGTGTTGCCTTCTCTATGAGCTTTCGGCTTCCATTCTAACTCCCGAAAACACCCGAAATGTGTCCGTTTTAGCTCCGCAACCCTGAAAATCAATTAACTCTCAAAGTAATTGTGTTCCATAATATTAAACACTTAAAAACACATAATTAAACATTTTAATATAGTGAAAACCCCCTACGCATCAAGGGGGGCTCTTTTTTTTGTCAGTATTATTAATTTTTGACTCGGTAGTGTAAATTTTTGATCTGGTAGTGTAAATTTTTTAATATATATAGAGTTCGCCCCCATCCCCTAAAATATTTTACTTTTGCTCCCGTCCCATATGATGTGGTTCAAGCTCCACCACTGCTTACACTACCGCTAACTCTCCTCCCTAGTGAAGGCTAACTTACATTAATGGAAGCACACCTTCCCAACTCCTTGTGATAGCTTCTCCACTACATTTACCCATAACTCTATTCAGAAGCATGTCTATAACTGCTTGACATGCACATACATATTATGTTTTTTTTATTATGATCCCATCTTGACTTGAGTCTTAAAGTGTCCATGAGGCTTAAAGCCCCTAAACCATTGTCTAATGAGTTATCTATGATTGTAGATATGAAAAAACAATGTTACAACTCAACGATAGGTACCCAAACGAGAGGAGTCTCACCTGAGAGCATTTACTTGAGTACCCGGAACACGTCATAACGGAGAATTGCTTCAACGTGTAAATTAAAAGTATTAGAAATATAATTCGATATGATTAGTATTCTCATTAAAAGAGGGGGATTTTATACAAATCTCATTGAAACGCAAGTGTCTTTCATTGTATATAGTTTATATAATCTTACTGTTAAGTTTATTATTTTTTTAAATTTCACTATACAACAAACATTATATGTTTATTAATTAAAACTGGTCTTTAGGTATTTATCTAGTTTTTGCATTACGACTTTGACTCTAAACATTAAACTAGATCAAAACTAATACATTAAAAACTCAAAACATGAAAGTTTAATGTTTGATGTATGCTTGTTTTTGTCGAAAAATGTATTGCAGAAAAGCTTATATGTACACTGAAGTTATTATCATATAGGGAAATATAATTATATAGACAATTATGGTGTTAGTTACGATTAAGTTTCTTCTTAAAAGCTGTACCGTAAAAACAAACATCTTTTTTGGTGTAGACTTGATTTACAGCATTGTTCTTATATTCATAGGTGTTTTAAGTTGATTTTCTGGTTTTTATCTATTTTTTTTATCTTTTGACAATTTTTGACCAAAAATTTATGCTTAAAGTATGTAATGATCATCAACACCTTAAACAAAAAACTCATAAAGCTTGACGTGTGAGTTCTTTTTATGGTTTCTCCTAAAAAGTTTTTTAAATATAACATATAGAAGTAACAAACTGTTAACCTCGTCGTCGGGATGATTGCCCATGATCAAGCCCTGGCTTAAAATTAAGCATCAAATTGTTTGAGTAGGTTTAGTAAATGCAACTTAGATTAATTGTTGTATTTATAGCGGTGCATCAAGAGATAGTTGGACACACTAAATGACCCTTGACCTGCGGATGTTGTTCATGTCCTATATGATATGGTGGTTATTAATTTAGGTTTGTGTACTTTTTGTTATGATCTCTTACATGTAGAATCCCATGTGTATGATTACTATTGAAGGTAGTTTGATCGTGCATAACGGTATGGTGCACTCAAAGAAGCTTGATTTCAAGATAGTTCTGACTTGCGGTAATTTGATTATAGTAGTGGTAAAGATGATAATATGGACGCGTACCTAGATTGCCACATGTCGATAAGTCAGTAACTTAGTAAACACCTAAAAACCGGGTTGAAAATTCATCGTAACACTTTCGAAATATATGATTACTTTCATAAAAAAATACTAAATTTCATGGTGAGAACCTTAAATTAAATTGACATATTTCTTTTGTAAGGGTTTGAATTTATATAACAAACCATGACATACTCAAACTCAATGAAAACTATATGAACAAAAAAGAATATATCACGACTCATGAAATAACATAAAATTAGGGGGAAAAGGTTTCTATTTGATGTTATTATAATTATAATTATAATAATATATATACGAATCATCCTTTCTTACGTTTCTAGCACTAGTTGTTGTAATATGAGGGGCCCAAGTGTAATTTAACAGAGTAGAAGGGGATAACTTATAAATATGAGGAATATTGAAGAAAAAAATAATGTCAGAAGTGGGATTTGAACCCACGCCCTCTCACGAAGACCAGAACTTGAGTCTGGCGCCTTAGACCACTCGGCCATCCTGACTTTTGTGAACTTGTACACATTTTTTAAAATAATGCTAGATAATAAAAGATATTACATGATAAATTTTTAGTTATTCTATATTATAGTTTTCATTTCTTTTATAGAAAAGTAAATTTGGGTTATACATGACTGTAATAGAACCGGTTAAATAAGATTAGACGTGTTAAAAAGTTGGAATTCGTAGGTTTTTAAAATCGTTTAATTTAAAGAGAAAATTACGTAAATTGTTCATGTGGTTTGATCATATTCTAAGTTTGATTGTTAGATTTTAAAAGTTATAAACTTAGTTTCAATATTTGTGAGACGGCTGCAAGTTTAGTTTCCACCGTTAATGTTTGTTAGTTCTTAATGAATAATGGACTAAACTTGCAGTGAGTAAACCTCAAATTTTCTTTAAAGTTAATAAAATATAAAAATAATATTGGATTGACCAACTATAAAAAGCCACACATAACCCTTGCATATGCAACCCAAAATCAAACCACCCCCCCCCCCCCCTCTCTTTGATTTGATTATCAGCCGAACACATGGAAGGAAGGAGAAGAGATCTGTCAAGCGTAGGTTCGAATTTCACATGTCACATGTTCGTTTCTCATTTAATAGGTAACAACCTTTAGTCACTCTTGTCTTTAATTTCTTTACCATTATACTAAGTTTGTTAAGTCCACAGGTTGGTAACCACGACCAAAGAACACAAATATTTCTAAAATTTAGCCAAGTATAACAAAGATACAAATGTGTAAACCGTGTTCAAGGCACTATGTTTTAACGAGATTTAGGCATTCACACACACAATTTAAATACAAGAATGATAAATCTTTGAAGCACGAAGCAGATCCAAAGAGGGTTGTTCGAACTAGCAAGGTAAGACCCAACCGAACGACTAAAAATCGTATATTGAAATATTTAAACATTATCTTACTAATAGGTTTTTGTACATAATTAACATTAACAAGTTATATTAGAAAACAAAAACTCACTTTCTAAAACCTAAACATAGGCCCAAAATGACAGCCTCATTGCAACTCAATAAGAGCCCACTCATTAACAAAACCCAACCCATTTACTAGATAGTTAACTCAACTAATTTTTTGATTAATTATTGTATACTTTGAAACCATAACTTGAAATGTATTTTTAAAATATCTTAGATTCTCAGCCTAATTAATATTTGACTGGAACCTCGGCCAAACAAGAACCCGCTTTTATCACTTTTATAACATAACATTTAAACAAGTTATGAAATCATCTATTTTAACATAATAAGACCAAAGAATTATTCGTGATAATTTAGAGAGCTATGATATTACTAAAATAAAATTATATACCAACATATACTACTCGTTACCACTTAAACGTATTCTAAAACGCAACAAAACCCGATACACACTTAACAATACGTTTAACTATAACAAAGAAGCATTAACTTATAGTTTTCATCACATAACATCATGTATCACACCCAAGTCACCAATGGTCCAATAAGTCTCAAATATCATGAACTTATCTAAGCATGCAACTAAATGTTTCAACGAGAACTAACGGTTGAACCATCTAAACAAACACCAACTTAAAAGATAGCTTGATTCTTAGTCCAATTACGGGTACTGAACCATGACAGTATCCTTCAATACTGTAGGTACTACTCGATATTCATCCCACTAAATAATGTTTACTGTTCTTCTTTGTTGTTTGATAGTGAGTTTCTTGTAGCCTATCTTTTACTATTTTTACATATTTTTGAAAAGAAAATTTTTAACTAAACTTTCGGAATCCTCTCTATGTATGCACACCAGCTCACACGATTATGCATTACCTGAGTTTACTGAATATCACACTTAAAGTTCCCGACTAAACTAAACACAATCACTTAACTATTGGATATCGCTTATGGATTATTATAGATAGTAATCATAGTATTATTATGAGGGTCTGACAACCCTTATTTTCCCGACTGATTAGAACACGTCAATCCACGGTCACCAATGTTCGAATGGTTATTTCCAATCTAATATTATGCAAGTACTTGTGATATGTATTCTTGTGGGGCACCAAACATATACTAGTTAGGCTATGGTTTTGTGAGCTCAATGTCATTACAAATCAACTAAACTATGTGATATATATACATGATGGAACAATGATTCACTGATTACTGATTTCTTATTGCTTACAACTGATGCAACTAAAGGTTTTATCGAGTATAAAAAACCTATGAGTTCTCCAACATTATATTGATTAGCTTTCTAACATGTCTTTCAGATAACTAACACAAGTATGATAACCTGCACTTTTGGAACGACATGACAAAGGCACATATTGAGGTTGTGTAACATATGCTTAGGGTTGCTCAGGCCAATGTGTTATAATCTTTTATCATATGTATCTTAATACAATATGCGCCTAATGAATATTATAAATAACTTAATTTAATTTAGTGTTCTTTATTCATGCGATGTGTTCATAATGTTCCGCCAATCGCCCTCTCGTGATTCTACCATTGGTGGGGGGGGATGTGACAACTGTTGCCCCGCTGAAACAACTCACACATCAAATGCTTTTGCAACAAAGCCAAATTGAAAGCTCATGGTAGTAGTTGCCCGTCATCATGGCCTTCCAGCATCACGCTCCAAACCCTGTCAGTTGAGCAAGTGCTCATCATCATCGAGTTCCTATCAGAACGGGAGAACCACTTTAATAATGTCTTAGACGACCACAATGGCATCATCATCGTCACACGTTCAACCATTACTAATTGTAAGGCCCCGTTCCCGGGACGCTTACAGTTGGATCCTCATCGCACATAAAACATATATTACATTTCACTTTCATAAAACGTTGCAGCGGAAACATTAAAAACAACAATTTCATTTCATCAAAATACTTTTGCAAAATAATACAACCGTTCATTACACAATATCATTTTACATTTCATTACAAAAGCATTATAACATTGGATGCCATCCAAAATAAGATGAGTAGCCGCCCCGTGCCATCCTCAGCAACATACCTGCCAACTGAAAACACATCAAAGTCAGCGTTGCTGAGTGAGTTCTAGTTTTATAATAAAATATACTTTTCTTTCGTTAAAACCGTTCTTTACATACAAGTGATATCACATCATACGTACACATAGATAATGTTTATTATCTTTATTATTACATTCGTACTTTAACTTTCGTTCGTTCATACGTTCTTACTTTCATTCATTCGTTCATTACTACATCTTTTATTTCCATTGAAACCATGAACTTTACCCTTCAGTTTCCTGGTACTGGGCCTAAGCTTATCATAGACCTTCTTTAACGGTGCACAACACCTCTGGCCACAGTACCTAAGGTAAAGTTTAGGATCATTACATCTGTTATTTTATCATGTTCTGGATCAGCGTCAACAGCTATGCCCCAAACTATATGGCTACTGGGCCGAAGTTCATAAACGACTTCCACACGGCACATAGCCTGGCACCAGCACCGGGGTGAGCGACAAAGATCCCAACTATATTCTTCACCCCCAACATTATGGGTAACTCGGGTAACCATCATATGCTACACCCCCAACAATATGGGTACTACACCCCCAACAACATGGGTACTACACCCCTAACAATATGGGTACTACACCCCTAACAATATGGGTACTACAACCCCAACAATATGGGTACTACACCCCCAACAATATGGGTACTACACCCCTAACAATATGGGTACTACACCCCCAACAATATGGGTACTACACCCCCAACAATATGGGTACTACACCCCCAACAATATGGGTACTACACCCCCAACAATATGGGTACTACACCCCCAACAATATGGGTAACTATGTCATACTACACCCCCAACGATATGCATAACTCGGGTAACCGATACATACCACAACCCTAACATTATGCATAGCGCGGGTAACAACTATACACCATGCACCACATCGATGGTCAGTCACAAAGACTGGAACCCCTGCGTGCACCCTTAAGGATTAGCTGAACCACACGCGGTTGAGCTTAAGGCATTTAGAGCCGTGCACTTCGGTACACTTCGCTTGCAAGCCTTTCACATTTTCATTCGTTCATTAATGATGCATTCATTCATCATATTCCTCTTTTCATTATCTTCCACTTTACGTTACATAATACTTTCATTACATTCATTAACGTTAGACGCAAAGCCACAGAAAGATACATATACATAACATGAATATAAACATAAACATACACACATCACCATACAGGGCATCATCATACATACGCATCAATCATACATCACATCACTAACATCACACACATGCCCAACATAACGTCTATGACCTCGAAAGTCAACTTACACAAACCTCCGAGAACCTCCCGAGTCAAAACCCACAACTGCACTTTTCCTCGAAAGTCATAAGATAAACCGTTGTTCTTTCGGGCGTATGAGCCCTACTTGGGCGTATGGACACCCTTCAGTCGCATGGCATCCCAAGCGACTGAACACTTAGGCGAATGTACATCATGCGAATGGACCCTATGCGAATGGACCTATGGGCGAATGGACATCTACGCGATGGAATCTCAGTCGCATAGCTTTCATGCGTATGGCCTTCAGTCGCATGACCTCAGTCGCATGACCTCAGGCGCATGGGCTTCAGTCGCATACTCTTCGCGCGAATGAACCTCAGTCGCATGGCCTCCAGGCGCATGGACCTCAGTCGCATAACCTTTGTGCGATTGAACCTCAGTCGCATGGCCTCCAGGCGCATGGACCTCAGTCGCATAACCTATGTGCGAATGAACCTCAGTTGCACAATCCTTCAATCGCATGCCTTACAGGCACATGAACTTTAGTCGCATGACCATCATGCGTATGGACCTCAGTCGCATGGCAATCATGCGCATGGACCTCAGTCGCACGCCAATCGGCCGTATGGCCTCCAATCGCACTCCAGTCGGTCGCATAGCCCTAGCTGATGTAGAATGCAGTTTCAGCCGAACGCAAACTGCCCCTTTCAGCCTCCAAGCTCTTCCAAACTTGATTTTAGCCCAAATCAACCATCCTAAACCTTAGAAATACCTACCACAACATCAATCAAGCATACACAAGCCCGAAATCCAACACCACACGCATCCAACACATACACATACGCATAAAAATGGGGTTACACCCAAAAACTCGAAAATGGGTTTTTCAGATGTGTTCCAGCCCCAAAATCATTCAAAAACATGTAAAAGAGGGGTCCTAGAACTCACATAAACGATCCCGTCGAGTAGAGCTTCGATTTGACCTGCTACACGACGATTTCCACACTCGAATCCACCCGAACCAAGCTTTTCTCCTCTTTTCTCATTCTCTTCTCCCTCTCTTTGGCTGAAAATGGCAAGAATGGGGAGGGTGTGGGCTGCCCTCCCCCTTTTATACCCCCATTCATCAAATTTTCTCTCGTTGGCGAGTTTGGTCCCTCAACTTTGGACTTTATTTCTTTTTCTTCTTTCTTCAGCTTCAAAGAAAATTTCCGGGTGTTACAAGTCCACCCCCTTATATAGGTTTCGTCCCCGAAACCTGTTATTCCTTAAACCGTCGCGGGCAATACTGTCTCATCTCTTTTCCAGTCTCCCACCTGGAGTTCAATCGGTCTACGTCGTTTATCCACACACGACTTCTTGTCTATCTTTGGCTACCTTCATCAAGGCTTTGATCCTTCCGAGCTTCTCAGTCGTAGCCTCGATCACCTTAAACCGTCACCGTGACCCCGTCAGGCGCTGTCAACCGTATCATTTTCCTGCGACACATAATGTTCGCCCCGTAGTCTGCCAAACAATCCACTCCTAGGACTACATCGAAGGGCGTATCTATATTCTTACCACTATGTAAGGCCCCGTTCCCGGAGACCTCACAGTTGGTCATTCACAGCGTTACATACATTAAACGCTATAAATTTAAGAACTTAAGCAGCGGAATCACTTTAACAAAAACCATTCATTTCATTTCATTAAACACTGTTGTTAAGCAATACACTATTGTTTGATCGAATACAAAAGAACTGTTTAATTGCATTACAAAACAACAGAAATAATAGTTATGAATGGATGTCAGTCTTTCCCTGCCGAGTAGCTTCACCCTTGTGCCATCCTCAGCAATATTTACCTGCCAACTGAAAATGTATAAAAGTCAGCGTTGCTGAGTGGGTTCTAGTTTTTTAGTAATAAAATACTTTCTGCATGCTGTATATGAAAATACTATTTTCTTTTAAAAATACAACTCTTTACTGTATATGCGAGCCCGCATCAGCTATATGAACAATTATTGTTCGATCTCTTTACTGTATGCCTTGTTTACTTTGTTTTCTTTATTCTTAATCTTTCACTGTCTGTATGGACCAATGAGCAATACCCCAACTATATGCGCGATGGAAAACGGGTGATGGGCCATCTATATCCCTCGAAAGGGTAAACTATATCCCTCGAAAGGGTGAACTGTATTCCTCGAAAAGGTGATGTGTATTGTATGCAAGGCCGACCCAATCACCCAGGATACGCTACAAGGGTCCTACCAATCTCCAAGACTGGCCCTGTGTGCATAAAAAGGTAGCTAACCCGCAACACAGTTGAGCTAACGACAACACGGTCGTGTACCTCCTATAAGCTTGCAAGACTTGTTAACATTTTATTAATGTTCCTCTTCTTTTCTTTATTGCTATTTCTCTTTATTATTACAATATACTTTACGTTACGATAATAAATTTACCACGTAAAATCACATTCTATAAGTAATAATAATAATAACAATAATAATAATAAGGAACAATCATAAGACAATCATAATCAATCATTATCATTCATAATCATGCATGAACCCCATCATTAATAAGACCTAGTCAACCCTCGGTCAAAACCCTAAAGGCACAGACTCCCAAAAATTCTGCATCAAATTCTAAGGGTTTAGGCGCATGGCACTATTTGGGCGCATGGGTCCTGTTCAGGCGTATGGGTACTTAGGCGCATGGGACACTTCAGACGCATGGAAACTCAGGCGCATGGACACCTAGTCGCATGGCCATTCGGACGCATGGGCACTATTGGGGCGTATGACCCTTTCAGTCGCATGGACACTTAGGCGTATGGGTTACTCAAGCGCATGGGCCACTTAAGCGCATGTGCCACTTTGGGCGCATGGGTTCTGTTAGGCGCATGGGCTATACTTAAAACATTTCTAAGTTAAATTTAGGCGCATGGACTACTGTTTAGGCATATGGATTACACTTAAATCATTCCATGGCATTTTCAGGCGTATGAACCTTCTGCCTATCATGTTCCCAATATGTTTTCAAACCCAATCATCAAACCCATTTGTTCTAAGCTTAACATGGCTATTCTAAACATGAACAACCTATAAGCAACTAAGAACTAACACTCAACATGCATAATACATACGGGTAAACATACATAAACTTGTAAAAACATTTTAAATACATTTTCAGCCCTAAAGATGTTTAAAACAAGTAGAAATTGGGGTCTAGAACTCACCTGATGCAACTTTGGGTGTATCTTCCTTCTAACCCGAATGCAAATGAGTTCAAACACCTAGAACACCACCAAACACACACACACCCGAGCACATACAACACGTAAGCACATAAGCATATAACCGGGATAAAACCCATCATAAACACATAAAAACCACGAATCCTTACCTTGAATTCGACTTCTTTTCTTCTTCTTTTTCTTTAGCCAAGAACTCCTCTGCTCTTTCTCTCTAAAACCGAAGAAAATGGTGATGTGAAGTAAGGGTGGGCGGCCATGCTCACCTTTACACCAACTTTTTCAAACATTTGTCCTTTTGGACACTTTTAGTCCCTCTACTTGGACTTTATTGCTTTTCTTTCATTTATTCTTAATGTATTATTCTTTCTTTTTTTTAGAAGTAACCGGGTGTTACAAGTCCACCCCCCTTATATAGGTTTCGTCCCCGAAACCTGTTATTCCTCGAACAGATGAGGATAATGCTGCCTCATCTCCTCCTCAGTCTCCCATGTAGATTCGGATCCCTTCCTGTGCTTCCACTGTACGTGCACAAGAGGAACCACTTTATTCCTCAGCCTCTTCTCTTTTCTATCGATGATTGCCACTGGTTGCTCCACATATTGAGCCGTTCATCTACTTCTATATCCTCCAGTGGAACAACCATACCTTCATCAGCTAAGCACTTTCTCAGATGAGATACATGGAATGTCGGGTGAATTCCACTTAACTCATCTGGTAATTCCAACCTATAGGCCACCTCTCCTACTCGAGCAATGATTCGGAAAGGTCCTATGTATCTCGGGCTCAGCTTACCTCGTTTCCTGAATCGGATGATTCCCTTCCAAGGTGAGACCTTCAACATAACGCGGTCACCCACCTGGAACTCGATCGGTCTGTGTCGTTTATCGCATACGACTTCTGTCTATCTTTGGTTGCCTTCATGAAAGCTTTAATCTTTTTGAGCTTCTCGGTCGTAGCCTCGATTACCTCGACACCTCCCAATTCCTTCTGCCCAATGTCTCCCCAACATACGGGCGTCCTACATCTTCTACCGTATAGCATCTCGTATGGTGGCATGCCAATACTGGCATGATAACTGTTATTGTACGAGAATTCAGCTAACGATAAGTGGTCATCCCAACTTCCCCCGAAGTCAATCACACATGCCCGAAGCATGTCTTCCAATGTCTGAATGGTCCTTTCTGACTGACCATCAGTCTGTGGATGATAAGCCGTGCTAATGTGTAACCTCGTCCCCATGGCGTCGTGGAATTTCTTCCAAAATTTGGAGGTAAACCGGGTGTCACGATCAGACACGATGGACACCGGCACACCATGACGAGCTATAATCTCCTTGATGAACTGGTCATCCAACCTCTCGGATGAATATGTCTCGCGGATCGGTGGGAAGTGGGCAATCTTCGTTAGACGGTCAACAATCACCCATATGGCATCGTATCCTTTCGGAGTACGCGGCAGCTTTGTAATGAAATCCATGGTGATGTGCTCCCACTTCCATTCTGGTATATCCAAAGGTTAAATCTTCCCATACGGCTTTTGGTGTTCGGCCTTCACTTGTAAACAAGTAAGGCACTTACTCACATACTCCACCACGTCACGCTTCATACCCAGCCACCAATAATCTTTCTTCATATCCTGATACATCTTCGTGGCACCAGGATGAATGGAGTATCGAGTCTTATGAGATTCATCCATAATCTTTGCCCGTAGATCCCCAAAACGAGGAATCCACACCCGTCCAAATCGGGTTTTAACACCAAGTGTGTTTTCACCCAGTTTTCCGACCAGACCTCTCATTCTTTCCAAGTTAAGATGATCTTCCTTCTGTGCCTCATCTTGATACTCCTTGACTTGCTTCATCACTTCGGAGGTCATGATCAGTTGATGTGCTTTCACCCGAATCGGCTCGGGCCTCTCTTTTCGGCTAAGGGCATCAGCCACCACGTTGGCTTTACCCGGATGGTAGTGGATTTCGCAATCATAATCCTTTATAAGCTCCAACCATCGTCTCTGCCTCATGTTCAGATCCTTCTGCTCGAAGAAGTACTTCAAGCTCTTGTGGTCAGTGAAGATGGTGCACTTTGTCCCGTACAGATAGTGCCTCCAAATCTTTAGTGCGAAGACTACTGCTGCTAACTCCAGGTCATGAGTCGGGTAGTTGACCTCATGCACTTTCAATTTTCGAGATGCGTAAGCTATCACCTTACCTCGCTGCATCAACACGCAACCCAACCCCGAGTAGGAAGCATCTGAATAAACCACCAAATCCTCGCTTCCTTCGAGTAATGACAAGACAGGGGCTTGGGTCAATCTTGCCTTCAACTCCTCAAAAGCCCTTTCTTGCTCTTGACTCCACACGAACTTCACATCCTTACGGGTCAACTTGGTTAGTGGAGAAGCGATCTTGGAAAAGTCTTGGATGAATCTTCTGTAGTAGCCCGCCAAACCCAAGAAACTACGGATCTCGGATGGCGTCTTTGGAGACTTTCATTGCATCACTGTCTCCACCTTTGTGGGGTCTACCATAATCCCCTCGGGATTTATCACATGACCTAAGAATTGAACTTCGTGCAACCAGAATGCGCAGTTAGAGAATTTAGCATACAACTTCACCCTTCTTAAGGTCTCCAACACCTCTCGAATGTGACTGGCATGCTCTTCTTCGCTCCTCGAGTAGATCAGGATATCATCAATAAACACAATCACTGATCTATCCAACATTGGCCGACACACTCGGTTCATCAAATCCATAAACGCAGCTGGCGCATTGGTCAAACCAAACGACATAACGAGGAACTCGTAGTGACCGTAGCGCGTGCGAAAAGCTGTTTTAGGAATGTCTTGTTCCTTCACCTTCAATTGATGGTAACCAGATCGTAGATCTATTCTCGAGAAGCAATTGGCACCTTGGAGCTGGTCAAACAGATTATCAATTCTTTGTAAGGGGTATCGGTTCTTCACCGTCAACTTGTTCAGCTTTTAGTAGTCAATGCACATCCTCATACTACCGTCTTTCTTCTTCACAAACAGGACCGGAGCACCCCAGGGAGAGATACTCGGTCTAATGAACCCCTTATCGAGCAGCTCTTGCTACTGCTCCATCAGCTCTTTCATTTCTGTCGGAGCTAACCGATACGGTGCTTTGGCAACGGGTTGAGCACCGGGTATCAGATCAATTTGGAACTCAATCTCGTGATCTGGTGGCACGCCGGGTAAGTCTTTCGGGAATACGTCCGGAAAGTCGCGCACCACTGGCACTTCGGATAATTGTGGTACCGGCGCATCCACATCTTTTACATAGGCCAAGTAGGCGCTACATCCACGTTTTATGCACTTCCCCGCCACCGCCACCGAAATCATCTTAGGGATCGTAGTAACGCGATCTCCATGAATCGTAATCAAACTCCCATCGGATGCAACCAATCGAATCATCTTCTTTCGACATACGATGTTTGCTTCATAGGTTGCTAACCAGTCCATCCCTAGTACTACATCAAATCCACCTAGGGGTATCACGTGCAACCTAGCAGCGAACCTATGACCTTCCAATTCTATGGCACAATCCTCTATCACATCTGTAATTCTAGTGGACTTACCAATAGCAGTTTCTACATCGAATGGTTCACTAATCTTTCTACTACTATCTGGCAACTTAGCACAGAAAGTAGTGGAAACAAAACTTCTGCTAGCACCGGAATCAAACAATACAAAGGCATAAATTTGGTTTACTAGAAACATACCTGACACAACATCGGGATCAGCTCTGGCTTCCTCCCGAGTCATAGTGTAAGCTCTAGCACTTGCCCTCTGCCCTCCTTCCTCCGGCTTCTTATTCCCCGCTCCCGAGCTCTCCGACCTCGGCTTCCTGCAGTCTCTAGCGATGTGGCCAGGCTGGCCACACCTGAAGCATACGTTCATCCCCATTCTGCACTCACCAGTATGCTCCCTTCCACATTTGCCACACTTCTTCCGTTTTGCACCAGTTGTGACCACACGTCGGTCACCCACCTTTGCCACCTTATTGTTTGGGGCGGCTCCACCACGTCCAAACCGTTTTCCATTCCAGTTACGGTCACCTCCCCCCTTCTTGTTCACCTCAGCCACCACCATCTCGCGCTCATCATACAATCTACCAGCCAAATCAACCGCCGATCTAAAGGTGCTCGGCCGGGCGGCAATCATATGCCTACGGATATCCACCGGCAGCCCCTGGATGTATCTCTTAATCTTTTGTGACAGTGGTGTCACTTGATCGGGCACCAGCCGCGCCATTTCATTAAATTTAGTGGTGTACTGCTGGTGTATCATCATTCCCGCCTCCAGCTACAGGAACTCTCTTTCTACCTTATCCATCTCTCTATGAGGACAGAATTCCTCAATTACTAAGTTCTTCAGTTCAGGCCATCGCATTCTCCCAATGGCCCTGCTACCCTCGGCTTGGATAATGTTGTCCCACCAGCACAAAGCCGAGTCTACAAAGGAGTAGGTAGCGAATTTCACCTTCTGATCCTCCTTGCACTCACTGATATCGAGAACGGCCTCCATTTCCCTCACCCACCGGTGAGCAGCAGCCGCAGTGCCATTTCCGTCGAAGGTAGGGGGCTTGCATCTCATAAACGTCCCGTAGTTACAGCCTCGGGCCGCCTCCGGCGCAGGCTCTTCTTCTTCCTCCTCCTCGTCATCAGAGAGAACCGTTTCCGGCTCTGGTTGTTCCCGTCCTCCCGAGGACCGGTTTCTTTCCCCTTCCTTTGATGCCTTGATCACTTCGGTCATCACAGACGGTAGAATCGTCTGCATGACCTTATGAACCTCTTCCACCACAGCCTCCTTTACTGAGGCTCTCAGATTGGCGCTCTCGTCGTCACCCTCCGGATGAGGGGTCTCTGGTCCCTCATGAACCACCTTCTCGACTCTAGGTCTCCTTCTCTTAGGTCGCGGAGCAGCACCGTTAGCTCCACCACGAGAGGCCTTGGAAGATCTACCACCAGCCATCCTCTAAAGCACACTATAAGATTCAAACACTAACGCGGTCATTCAAGGTAATAGCTCAGTTTATGTTAAGTAGAGTAAGTCCCTAATTACAGTGGCCAGTTGTGATTAGCCACTTACTTTACTCTTCATACCCCAAGCATTTCCTATCCTGACTTAATCAGTATCAAGATCTACTAAGAGCACATAAATCAAATAGCATGCGCACATAATATCGGTTAATATTAAGAAAAGACATACCTGATGGCACGTAGCTACTCGGGCTGACATCCCTCTATTTGTCCCATTT
This sequence comes from Flaveria ramosissima, assembly GCA_025215565.1. Classification (NCBI taxonomy): domain Eukaryota; kingdom Viridiplantae; phylum Streptophyta; class Magnoliopsida; order Asterales; family Asteraceae; genus Flaveria; species Flaveria ramosissima. The sequence goes on from CM046038.1 coordinate 43,783,451, forward strand.
TCAATTTAAGTTTAGGTTTTAAAATTTATTTAACCCAATTCTCTTAAACTTTGGCTTTTATACCAACTTGTAAGGCCCCGTTCCCGGAGACCTCACAGTTGGTCATTCACAGCGTTAAATACATTAAACGTTATAAATTTAAGAACTTAAGCATCGGAATCACTTTAACAAAAACCATTCATTTCATTTCATTAAACCCTGTTGTTAAGCAATACACTATTGTTTGATCGAATACAAAAGAACTGTTTAATTGAATTACAAAACAACAGAAATAATAGTTATGAATGGATGTCAGTCTTTGCCTGCCGAGTAGCTTCACCTTCATGCCATCCTCAGCAATATTTACCTGCCAACTGAAAATGTATAAAAGTCAGCGTTGCTGAGTGAGTTCTAGTTTTATAGTAATAAAATACTTTCTGCATGCTGTATATGAAAATACTCTTTTCTTTTAAAAATACAACTCTTTACTGTATATGCGAGCACGCATCAGCTATATGAACAATTACTGTTCGATCTCTTTACTGTATGCCTTGTTTACTTTGTTTTCTTTATGCTTTATCTTTCACTGTCTGTATGGACCAATGAGCAATACCCCAACTACATACGCGATGGAAAACGGGTGATGGGCCATCTATATCCCTCGAAAGGGTAAACTATATCCCTCGAAAGGGTGAACTGTATCCCTCGAAAGGGTGTTGTGTACTGTATGCAAGGCCGACCCAATCACCCAGGGTACGCTACAAGGGTCCTGCCAATCTCCAAGACTGGCCCTGTGTGCATAAAAGGGTAGCTAACCCGCAGCACAGTTGAGCTAACGACAACACGGTCGTGTACCTCCTATAAGCTTGCAAGACTTGTTAACATTTTATTAATGTTCCTCTTCTTTTATTTATTGCTCTTTCTCTTTATTATTACAATATACTTTACGTTACGATAATAAATTTACCACGTAAAGTCACATTCTATAAGTAATAATAATAATAATAATAGCAATAATAATAATAAGGAACAATCATAATCAATCATTATCATTCATAATCATGCATGAATCCCATCATTAATAAGACCTAGTCAACCCTCGGTCAAAACCCTAAAGGCACAGACTCCCAAAAATTCTGCATTAAATTCTAAGGGTTTAGGCGCATGGCACTATTTGGGCGCATGGGCCCTGTTCAGGCGTATGGGTACTTAGGCGCATGGGACACTTCAGACGCATGGAAACTCAGGCGCATGGACACCTAGTCGCATGGCCATTCGGACGCATGGGCACTATTGGGGCGTATGACCTTTCAGTCGCATGGACACTTAGGCGTATCGGTTACTCAGGCGCATGGGCCTCTTAGGTGCATGGGCCACTTAGGTGCATGGGCCACTTTGGGCGCATGGGTTCTGTTAGGCGCATGGGCTATACTTAAAACATTTCTAAGGTAAATTTAGGCGCATGGACTACTGTTTAGGCGCATGGATTACACTTAAATCATTCCATGGCAATTTCAGACGCATGAACCTTCTGCCTATCATGTTCCTAATATGTTTTCAAACCCAATCATCAAACCCATCTGTTCTAAGCTTAACATGGCTATTCTAAACATGAACAACCTATAAGCAACTAAGAACTAACACTCAACATGCATAATACATACGGGTAAACATACATAAACTTGTAAAAACATTTTAAATACATTTTCGGCCCCAAAGATGTTTAAAACAAGTAGAAATTAGGGTCTAGAACTCACCTGATGCAACTTTGGGTGTATCTTCCTTCTAACCCGAACACAAATGAGTTCAAACACCTAGAACACCACCAAACACACACACACCCGAGCACATACACAACACGTAAGCACATAAGCATATAACCGGGATAAAACCCGTCATAAACACATAAAAACCACGAATCCTTACCTTGAATTCGACTTCTTTTCTTCTTCTTTTTCTTTAGCCAAGAACTCCTCTGCTCTCTCTCTCTCTAAAACCGAAGAAAATGGTGATGTGAAGTAAGGGTGGGCGGCCATGCTCACCTTTACACCAACTTTTTCAAACATTTGTCCTTTTGGACACTTTTAGTCCCTCTACTTGAACTTTATTGCTTTTCTTTCATTTATTCTTCATGTATTATTCTTTCTTTTCTTTTTAGAAGTATCCGGGTGTTACAAGTCCACCCCCCTTATATAGGTTTCGTCCCCGAAACCTGTTATTCCTCGAACAGATGAGGATAATGCTGCCTCATCTCCTCCTCAGTCTCCCATGTAGATTCGGATCCCTTCCTGTGCTTCCACTGTACACGCACAAGAGGAACCACTTTATTTCTCATCCTCTTCTCTTTTCTATCGATGATTGCCACTGGTTGCTCCACATAATTGAGCCGTTCATCTACTTCTATATCCTCCAGTGGAACAACCATACCTTCATCAGCTAAGCACTTTCTCAGATGAGATACATGGAATGTCGGGTGAATTCCACTTAACTCATCTGGTAATTCCAACCTATAGGCCACCTCTCCTACTCGAGCAATGATTCGGAAAGGTCCTATGTATCTCGGGCTCAACTTACCTCGTTTTCTGAATCGGATGATTCCCTTCCAAGGTGAGACCTTCAACATAACGCGGTCACCCGCAGTTCTTCGCCACATGTCTGGTCCTTCCACAACAAAAACATACATTGGTCCCAAATCTACATTCCCCGGGGTGCTTGTGTCCACACTTGTCACACCTTTCTGACCCCGCATCAGTTATGACCACACACTGGTCATCCACCCGTGCACCTTTGTTACTTGGAGTGGCTCCGCCACGTCCCAATCACTTCCCGTTCCAATCCCTCTCACCCTTTCCTTTCTTGCTAACTTCTGTCACCACCACCAATCTTTCATCGTATAATCTCCCCGCCAAATCAACCGCCGACCTAAACGTGCTCGGTCGGGCAGCGATCATGTGCCTACGGATTTCCGCTAGCAAGCCATGAATATACCTCTTGATCTTTCGTGAGAGTGGTGTCACCTGATCCGGCACCAGCCGTGCCATTTCGTTGAATTTGGTAGTGTACTGCTGATGCGTCATTGTTCCCGCCTCCAGCTGCAGGAACTCTCTTTCAACTTTATCTATCTCACGGTGAGGACATAACTCCTCAATCACCAGCCTTTTCAACTCTGACCATCTCATCCTTCCAATAGCCCACTACCCTCAACTTGGACTATGTTGTCCCACCAGCACAAAGCTGAGTCCACGAAAGAGTGGGTAGCAAATTTTACTTTCTGATCTTCTCGACACCCGCTGATATTTAAAACAGCTTCCATTTCCCTCACCCATCGGTGAGCAGCAGCATCAGTGCCATTGCCATCAAAAGTAGGGGGCTTGTATCGTTGAAACGCCCCTAATTACAGCCTTGTGCCGCCTCTGGCGCAGGCTTTTCTTCTTCATCTTCTTCATCATCAGAGAGAACCGTTTCAGGCTCTGGTTTCTCCCGTCCTCCCGAGGACCTGTTCCTCTCTTTCCTCTCTCCTTCCTTTACAGCCTTAATCACTTCGGTCACCACAGACGGTAGGATCGTCTGTATGACCTGATGCACTTCCTCCACGACCGCCTCGCTCATCGAGGCCCTCAAATTAGCACTCTCATCACCGCCCTCCGGATGAGGGGTCTCGGGTTCTTCATGAGCCACCTCTTCGACCCTAGGCCTTCCTCTTGTGACCCGTGGTTCAGCACCACGTCCACCACCACCTCCACCACGAGAAGCTTTCGAAGATCTACCACCGGCCATTCTTTAAACACACTAAAAGATTCAAACACTAACAGGTCATTCAAGGAACAGCTCAGTTTATGTCAAGTATAGTAAGTCCCTAATTAGAGTGGCCAGTTGTGATTAGCCACTTACTTTACTCTTCATACCCCAAACATTACCTATCCTGACTACATCAGTATCTAAATCTACCAGCAACACATAAACCATATAACATGCGCACATAATACCGGTTAACATTACGAAAATACCTTATGACACGCAATTACTCAGATTGGCATCCCATTCCCTTTCCGTCCCATTTTCAGTTTAAGTTAAGATTTATTTTGAAAATTTACCCATTTCACTTAAACTTTGGCTCTGATACCAACTTGTAAGGCCCCGTTCCCGGGACGCTTACAGTTGGATCCTCATCGCACATAAAACATATATTTACATTTCACTTTCATAAAACGTTGCAGCGGAAATATTAAAAACAACATTTTCATTTCATCAAAATACTTTTGCAAAATAATACAACCGTTCATTACACAATATCATTTTACATTTCATTACAAAAGCATTATAACATTGGATGCCATCCAAAATAAGCTGAGTAGCCGCCCCGTGCCGTCCTCAGCAACATACCTACCAACGGGAAACACATCAAAGTCAACGTTGCTGAGTGAGTTCTAGTTTTATAATAAAACAAACTTTTCTTTCGTTAAAACCATTCTTTACATACAAGCGATCACACATCATACGTAGACATAGATAATGTTTATTATCTTCATCATTACATTTATACTTTAACTTTCGTTCGTTCATACGTTCTTACTTTCATTCATTCGTTTATTATTACATCTTTTCTTTCCATTGAAACCATGAACTTTACCCTTCAGTTTCCTAGTACTGGGCCTAAGCCTATCATAGACCTTCTTTAACGGTGCACATCACCTCTAGCCACAGTACCTAAGGTAAAGTTTAGGATCATTACATATGTTATTTCATCATGTTCTGGATCAACGTCAACAGCTATGCCCCAAACTATATGGCTACTGGGCCGAAGTTCATAAACGACTTCCACACGACACATAGCATGGCACCAGCACCGGGGTGAGCGACAAAGATCCCAACTATATTCTTCACCCCCAACATTATGGGTAACTCGGGTAACCATCATATGCTACACCCCAACAATATGGGTACTACACCCCCAACAATATGGGTACTACACCCCCAACAATATGGGTATTACACCTCCACAATATGGGTACTACACCCCCAACAATATGGGTACTTCACCCCTAACAATATGGGTAACTATGTCATACTACACCTCCAACGATATGCATAACTCAGGTAACCGATACATACCACACCCCCAACATTATGCATAGCGCGGGTAACAACTATACACCATGCACCACACCGATGGTCAGTCACAAAGACTGGAACCCCTGCGTGCACCCTTAAGGATTAGCTGAACCACACGCGGTTGAGCTTAAGGCATTTAGAGTCGTGCACTTCGGTACACTTCGCTTGCAAGCCTTTCACGTTTTCATTCGTTCATTAATGATGCATTCATTCATCATATTCCTTTTTTCATTATCTTCCACTTTACGTTACATAATACTTTCATTACATTCATTAACGTTCGACGCAAAGCCACGGAAAGATACATATACATAACAGGAATATAAACATAAACATACACACATCACCATACAGGGCATCATCATACATACGCATCAATCATACATCACATCACTAACATCACACACATGCCTAACATAACGTCTATGACCTCGAAAGTCAACTTACACAAACCTCCGAGAACCTCCCGAGTCAAAACCCACAACTGCACTTTCCCTCGAAAGTCATAAGATAAACCGTTGTTCTTTCGAGCATATGAGCCCTACTTGGGCGTATGGACACCCCTCAGTCGCATGGCATCCCAGGCGACTGAACACTTAGGCGAATGGACATCATTCGAATGGACCTATGGGCAAATGGACATCTATGCGTATGGACTCTCAGTCGCATAGCTTTCATGCGTATGGCCTTCAGTCATATGACTTCAGGCGCATAGGCTTCAGTCGCATACTCTTTGTGCGAATGAACCTCATTTGCATGGCCTCCAGGCGCATGGACCTCAGTCGCATAACCTTCGTGCGAATGAACCTCAGTCGCATGGCCTCCAGGCGCATGGACCTTAGTCGCATAACCTTCCTGCGAATGAACCTCAGTCGCACAATCCTTCAATCGCATGCCTTATAGGCACATGAACTTCAGTCGCATGACCATCATGCGTATGGACCTCAGTCGCATGGCAATCGTGCGCATGGACCTCAGTCGCACGCCAATCGGCCGTATGGCCTCCAATTGCACTCCAGTCGGTCGCATAGCCCTAGCTGATGCAGAATGCAGTTTCAGCCGAACGCAAACTGCCCCTTTCAGCCTCCAAGCTCTTCCAAACTTGATTTTAGCCCAAATCAACCATCCTAAACCTTAGAAATACCTACCACAACATCAATCAAGCATACACAAGCCCGAAATCCAACACCACACGCATCCAACACATACACATACGCATAAAAATGGGGTTACACCCAAAAACTCGAAAATGGGTTTTTCAGATGTGTTCCAGCCCCAAAATCATTCAAAAACGTGTAAAAGAGGGGTCCTAGAACTCACATAAACGATCCTGTCGAGTAGAGCTTCGATTTGTCCCGCTACTTAACAATTTCCACACTCGAATCCACCCGAACCAAGCTTTTCTCCTCTTTTCTCCTTCTCTTCTCCCTCTCTTTGGCTGAAAATGGCAAGAATGGGGAGGGTGTGGGCTGCCCTCCCCCTTTTATACCCCCATTCATCGAAGTTTCTCTCGTTGGCGAGTTTGGTCCCTCGACTTTGGATCTTATTTCTTTTTCTTCTCTCGTCGGCTTCAAAGAAAATTTCCGGGTGTTACACTAATCAAGCATGCATTCATCATCTTCCAGTCCCAAAATTAAACAGGGTTTATCGTTATGAGACTAAAAAATCTAAAGTAGGCTTACTTGCAAAGACCATCATTTGATCAAAAAACCCTGTGTAAAATTAGGCTTAAAGTAAGCAACTATAAATCCGCATAAATAGTAAATGAAGACAACATCAGATAACACACGTTCTTCATCATCGACTACATTCACAGCCTAAAAAAATTAGGATCAAAGCATCATAAAAATAAACCATCACAAGTGACTGCAAGATAGAGAAATCAAAAGGAGGGGTGGGACAGGAAAGGTTGTCAATGGACCATATGGTCGCCAACATCGACAGCGAGACACAATCGCCCAGTTCCACCTCTTTACATGCAATCCGCACTGTCAGCAATAATCAACAAACCACAATAGCCTTGCCGCCACAGCAAACCGCCAGAGTGGCTGATATTGTTGTGGTCAATCTCTCCGACGAACATCTCTGCCATAAACCCTAAAGGGCGAATAGAAAAATCCAAAGAAATTGACGTCGCATAGGCTAATTAGAGAGATAGACACTTGAATGGCCATGCCGCCATGGTAGAACGCCGAGAATGACCCATAACCTCTCTCTTTAGAAGTAAAAAGGACAACCACACGTTAAAAGCAAAACGACCAGAAACACACAAACGGCTTATCGAAGATACAGACGCCAACACCATAGAAAACCGCTGGATGCCACCACTATCGCCACCGTCACATCCTCTCTCTAGAGACATAAAGGGGACTTGTTCTATAAAGGCAAGAAGGAGAAACGAAATAACTACTAAAAGAGAAGGCTCACACAACCACATGCTTTTGAGATATTGCACAAAAGTCAATACCATAACTCACTATTCATTCCCTTATTAATTAACTAGGTTAGATATACACGTGTGTCACACGGGTGAAAATAAAAAAACTAAATAATAGATATTATATGTATAATCTAATATATTTTATAAGTAAGACATCAATGAATCATTAAAATTATTATATATAACAACCATATTTAAGTAATAAACAATAATATACGAAAAAATAATTTTTATTCATAAGAATATATTGTATATATTCTTTGCATATACTGCATGATTTTAACTTTTTATACTAATAATATAATTATAATAGTATGAACACTTATATATTCAAATCTAACAATAAAATTTTGTTAATAAACTTAGAACGTCTTGTCAATGATGAAATAAAACAAACAATTAGAGTGAAATCTAATTTGATAGAGTTAAGTTCGGTTTTCCTCCATGAGCTTTGAACAAAATAACTATTTTCCTTCAGAAAATTAGAAACATTAATTTACCTCCAAAAGTTTCATAATTTGTTTTAGTTTCAGTCCAAAAGTTTCATTACTTGTTTCAATTTAAATCCAAAATAATGAAGCTTTTGGATTAAAATTGAAAAAAATTATGAAACTTTTAGAGGTAAATTGATGTTTCTAATCTTTTGGAGAAAAATAGTTACTTTTGTCAAACCTTTGGGAGCAAAATTAAAATTAACTCAATTTTATAAATAGATAAATGAATAAATTGAAATATATCTAACTTTTTAAAAGATTGAGTAAACATGTATAACATTAACATAGAGTCTGTGAACGAATCTTGATTCCAATATTGTGTGATCATGAAATTTAATTATTAAAAATAATTTAACAAAACATTTACAATTGTTTTCATATCAATTATATTTTCAAAAATAAGAATTCAACAATTAATTATAAATTTTTTTTAGTATATATGGATCTAACATATATAAGTTTTATTCTAGTGAGTACACATGAACATATATTAGTTGATGATGAGATACACTGGCTTCAATGGCGGAGCTTGAACACTTCCGTTATGGGGGTGGGGTTGAAATAAATTTTTTTAGGGAGAGTGAACTCTATATTTATATAAAAATTTATATTAACAGAATAAAATTTAACACTACTGACCAAAATAAGGGGGGAGAGGGGGGGGGGGGGGGGGGGGGGGCAGGGCTCCCCTGTCCCCTATGATCCTCTAGTTTTGAAAAGTGTCATGTTGATTCAAAATATTTTAATTTATTAGTATGGATAATAAAGTAATAACTAGAAAACAACCACCCGCGCGATGCCGCGGGAAAAATATATAATTACAGAAGAGTGTATATGTAAATAATCAAAACTAATATACAACGGGCGATTTGCAAATATCCAAATCTATCCTTACATGTTCTTTAATATTATACCTTTTGAATACTCAAAATTGAATCTTAAACACATATTTGAAGACGATTCCAGCAGCATATATAATCCATTTTGTTCTTGTACTCTACACTCATGTATTTCACTTGTGATTTTGCAAACAATTTGACCATCAAGATTTCTTGAAGTAACTAAGACAGACCTGTAAGCTGAAGAATTGGCCTTTAACTGATCCACCTAGATACAACATGACACAATGACATGTATTTTCTCATCATTCAGGCCCTAGTGGTGACAATAAGGTCATAAGGGTAAAGCATTTGAAATCCTATTGCTATAATCAAGCCTTATTAATCCCACATCCATCGTGTTTAAACATAACCATTTCTCTTAACACCAAGTTGATAGATAGAAGTCCCCATTCCATGAGGTAAGGAACCACCAAATGACAATAAAGGCCTGCGCAAAAACTTATTAGCAAGAATAAAAAAGACGTCTAAGTTCATCCCCTAATCGGGCATTCTCGATTCTAAGATGGTGTTCATAGATAGATATGTTTACAAGAATTGCCTGCCCGCCACATTCGTTGTATAAGGGAGCACGAATGGATTGTTTCATAGCTATGTTTTTTATCCTTAGCTAACCGTTTTCTTGTTTCATAATTGTATTTTTCATGGCGCTCCAATTGAGTCTGAACCAAGGTCGTTTCACATTAAATAATCAACAATAAACATCATAGAATAACCAATATTAATTTTAACTAAAGATCTGTTTGAGATTTCACTATTATTATATCTTAACTAATCATCTTTATTTGGATTCTTCTCTTCTAAAACCACAATCTAGCTTGTTTTTTTTTTCAAATTCATCCTTTTTTTCCCAAGACTTTCTTTCTCATCAGGGTGAAAATTAGTAAACTACTTTTAAAAGAACTATAGCAACAAACAAAACAAACAACTCATCAAAATACAAACACCAAAGCCTAATATCAATCAATAATATAATAAATTAATAATAGTAAAAATAATAAATTAATTTAGAAACCAATAGTCATCACAAACGATGGTGGATTTGGTGCTCCAATAGCGAACGATGGTTGGGGACTTAGCCTTAGGGGTATCGGCGTTGGAGCGGTAGACCCGAGAAGAAGGAAACTATATCGGCGTTGGGGTCTCTCTCTCTCTCTCTCTCTCTCTCTCTCTCTCTCTCTCTCTCTCTCTCTCCGTCTTTTGGCTTCAGACGGTAATGAAATCAGAAGAAGAGAGAGACAAAGTTAACTCTCTAAGATTCGTCTCTGTCAAGTCTTTCTCTCTCTTAGAACGTGGCATGCAAACGTGTAACATAAACAAACAAACAAACAAACAAACATACCCAGTAAATCTCACTAAAGAGCAGGGTCTGGGAGGGGTAGTTGGTGGCGAGCCTTTACTCTATCTTGGGAGATAGAGAGACCGCTCCCGAAGAGACCCCCGACTCAGTCTGGAAAACAATAACCGTAGCAATTATAATATACGGCATACAACACACAGGTATAGATCACATAAAAGCTCGGAAAGTGTGTACAACAAATAAGCGGCAAGAAACGCGCGAAAGGGCAGATTGAAGAAAACAGGGGTCCCGCAACTAAGTCTACGACTACCCTTCCTACCCACAGATCCCGCTAAAAGTCCTTAATTTTAATTCTACGCCTCCACGCACTCCTATCCTCGATCATGTGCTCAGAGAGGTGCAAGTCTACCATATCTCGTCTAATTATCTCGTCCCAAGTCAACCTAGGTCTGCCTCTACTCCTCCTACCCTCTACGTTGATGTTCTCTACTGCTCTAACGGGTGCTACCATCGGCCTCCGCTTTACGTGCCCAAACCATCTTAATCTTCCCTTTCGGATTTTATCTGTGATACCAGCCACCTCTAGCCTCTGTCGGAACACGTAGTTTCTTATTTGATCCAATCTTGTGTGGCCACACATCCACCTCAGCACTCGCATTTCCGCGACCTCGATTTGTCTCTGTGCGATTTCTTTATGGCCCAACAGTCTGTTCCGTATAACATAGCTGGACGTACTACCACTCTGTATAGTTTTCTCTTTAGTTTTGCTGGGAACCTCTTATCACACAGGATCCCCGATGCTGCTCTTCATTTGCACTATCTTGACTGCACACGGTGAGCTACATCGCTGTGTATCTCTCCGTCCTCCTGTACGTACGAGCCCAAGTATTTGAACCTAGACGTCTGTGGTACTGTCATACTGATTTGGGTGTCCTCTTCATCCTCACCACTAAAGTTACAATGCATGTATTCCGTTTTAGAGCGACTTATCCTTAAGCCTCTGCGCTCTAGTGCGGCTCTCCACTGTTCTAGCCTCTCGTTAAGCACCGTTTTAGATTCTGATATTAAGACAATATCATCCGCAAACAGCATGCACCAAGGGACTGGCTCTTGTATAGATTTAGTCATCTCATCCAACACTAGTGTGAAGAGAAATGGGCTCAATGCCGACAGTTAAATCATGCAGGTGATATTGTTGCTTTTTATGTGTGACAAAAGAGTGGGTGAAACTTGTAAATTTTAAAAACATTGGTGGCTAAAACTAAAATCATTAAGAAGCTTCAGCACCCACCGACCTAAGTTTTTAATATATATTATAAATTTTGAATCTTATATAAACCAATTTTAAATTAAAAATTGAATAATTGAATGTAATCCGCAATGAAAAAAAATTGAATTCAAATTGTGGCGTGGTGTGTCTTCCCCCTCTCATGTGGAAGCAGTATATATAATAACAAGAATAATAATAATAATATTAAAGGCAGCCCACATGAGCTGAGAGAGCCTTTGTGTGTGCCAAAGGAATTCGAATCAAAACTATTAAAAAAAACTCTCACCTGATTCAAAATTCGCGTGTTCTTCACCTCAGGTCCATCTGTCATTACTTGACAAAAATCAAGATCTTCATCAAATCATACAATCTCCACTCAGATTCGCTCTTTAATTCTCCCAATATCTGCAGATTCATCACTGATTTCTTCAGAGATACAATGGCTGTAAGTGCTTCTAATCTTCAATCAATGTTTCAGCTGCTTTTAGTTTGAAGTAGGTAGTGTGCAATAGATTAGGGAGATTTGTATGTACGAGTTTGTGCTGTTGGATTTAGGTCAATGTTAGTTGAATGGATGTTGTTTTCGTGAGTTGGATTGAAATTTTGCAGGCGTCTGTTGAGTGTAGACAAGAGGAGATGAGCTCCGGTGAGGTAGGGGAGAAGGAGAAGCCTGATGATCTGTCGTTGTTGGTGGATTTCGGTGGGGCTGATTTGAATCTCGATGTTATTCAGGAATCGAATCAGATTCAAGTTGCATTCGGTAAGTGATCTTATGTTTTTCCTCTTTTTTGCTGCATTTGTTTACTAGATTGAATCAGTTTTCAATCAGTATTTGTTGCTTAATTCTTGTGAAAAATGCACATTAGCTTCTACTTCTTAAGAAAGTAAAATTATATTGTTGATTTGTAGGTATTAACTAATTAACTATTAATCTATTATTAAAACATACAGAAGTAATAGACAAGGAATATATACTATATAACAAATTCTTGATAGTTTTTATCGATATATGATAACATAGCCTTTGATATTTGAAAGCTATAAAACTTAGAAGGTTCGATTTTGATTTTAAGTTTGTAGTTAGTTCGGTTGTAATGTACCCTACTTTCAAGTTCCAACATACTGTATGGTTGGGTTTTGATGATGGAAAATGTGTATGTATCAACTCATATTGTACAGACCCATTCCATGTGCTATGGTATGGATAACTCAAAGCTTCAATATGCAGTTGTAGACATTTGGTGATAATGAAGAACTAACTAAGAGTATCAGTAAGTGTATGAGTGACAACCAAGAGATATACTAGAGTTCACTGCAGAAAGATTGGTGTGATTTAGGCTGTGAAACCCAGTGATAAAAATGAGATAATCTGCATTTATGTGAAACTGATTTGCATCATCAATCTAATTATGCTTTTATGCTATAAAATTCCATGTGGGTATCAAAAGGTTTTAGAAGTCTATAAAGTATTTTAGCTAAAGTACAAAGCATTTTCATCTAAACTTAAACTGGGTGGCTTTTGAACTTGTGTACCAATGAGAAGATAACTAAGAAGTAGTTAGTGACTCATGCTTGTGTTTGTTCTCAAGCTTTCTTAGTTGTGGTGGGACCATTAAATGGTACAGGTAACAAGGATACAATTTATAGAGCATGACCCACTCTAGCAATCAGTGATCACCATCTTGACAGTTACCAGGGAATCCTAAGCAAACTGTGGTTTGTTTGTCCCACATAATCCTCCTTTCTGATTACCAATTATACTGGACTGTACTATATTGTATCATACGTTTCACTGATGCATATAGTAGTCATGAATAATAGTCACTTGTCCAAAATTTTCAAATATAACCATTTGACCGTGTCTCTCTGAGTCTCTGTAAAGTCCAATCCAATCAAAAGAAGCCATCTGGACAGAGAAATGAAATTTCATGGTTATGGTCCCAAACTGGGAGAATCTTGCGGTAATCTGAAAAGCACACCAGCTAATGCTTCTCTATTAGCCTTAAATGGTGTCGTTTTTGAAATATAAATCTACGTGGCGTCTTGTTATCGTGTTATACCTTCTAGAGAGGCGTATAATAATTTGAAACTGCCAAATGGTTATATGTTTATAAAGCTGGTGTAATAGTTATTTAGGTTAACACCTTAATTTTCTCTAAAAATAAACAAAGGCAAAGTAGTATGCTTATATCATCTGGTAGCATAATTGCTTTTCTGTTAAAATGACATAGTAGTTTAATAATGTATGGTGCAGACTCCGAATTTGAAAACCCATTAAAGCCTGGAACAATATCAATAATACATGGTCAAGATTCTGGTTCTGACAACACATTGAATTCTTTGAACAACATCACGGACTATGATTGGTAAGTATCAAACTTCAAACTTGTAGCTGCTTCGTGAATTGTGTCAGGGTATACCTTTTTCAGTTTTTCCAGAGCTGAAATGTCCAAATCCAGAGAAAGGTACAACCTTCCATGCATGGTACGTGGACACACTGGTTCCTGGATTTTGCCATTGCTGCTCTGGGAAAATAGTTTACTTTTGTCATGGCCATTTAATCACTAGTTGCTGTCCATTTAAGAAATGGACCACCTTTGAAGTTAATAGCATATACCCTTATCATGTAAGCTAATAGGTCATCAAATAGAACTCTGTGTATACTCTATTTAGGTTCAAAAAGTCTTCCATGCTTTTATTTAAAAAAAAATTAATATGCAAGTGCAAATCGAACAGAGGTACTATTATAACTATAGCAGGTTGATCATCAAATTATTGATTACATTGATTTTGATCTATATTACCTAGTAGTTTGCCCTTATTGAAGGGTTTAAACATTTTAATACCTCAAAATAATTTCATAATTCTTCGTGACTAATAAAATGTTGCAATGTTTGAAGGATGGAGTGAGCATTTATATAATTAGCATATAGAAGGATCAGTAGGATGTATAGACATATGATAATTCTTCTAACTACTATTTTGTCTAGCATGAATGTTTATGAATGAACAATATGTTTTGTTTTATAAGTTGCTAGCCTAGAAATGTGATTTTGTGCTTCGTAAATTCAGGCTCCTTTCCCCGCGTCGTCACCTGGTACCTTCATCCGAAATGGAAGATCAAATATCTCTTACTGATCATATTCTTATTCCTGATGGCCAATCTACTTCTCCAGAGTCCAATGTAAGAGCACTACTGAGTACTGACTTTGGCCCCAAGCTCCTCTATATCTTCAGCTTATAACTTAAAGTTGTAATTTCTCCTGAGGTGGCAAAATCTGGTAACATGTCAAACGGTAGTTTTTCGCATGTGTCAGGTTGTGTTGATCTCAAACGTGCCTTATCCAAAAATGTTATTTTCTATAAATAATTACTGCGTCAAATATAACTAAATAGTATGTTGTTCAAATAACAATCTCATCTTAAATGTTAAAGATAAGACATAACTCAAATCAACTCATTCTTCAAAATCTCAAGTCATCGTTTTTGCATTTTCTATCTTTGCATACCTACATGAATGAGTACTTTTTTAATTGAATTTCTGAGTTTGTAACTCACTTCAATGTCATAATCTTTTTTCTTGTTTTCTGTGTATCATTGTAGGTAGAAAACACCCCTGCAGATGGTACTTCAACAGCCGATACATCACCTAAACTTCCAGCACCCACCTCCAATGGTGTGAAATCTTCTAGTACCATTAGGCGGCCATCGCCATCAAGAAAGGCACCATCAACAGGATCTAGATCTGCAACACCAACAACACGGCCTACTCTAACAAAACCACTAAGATCATCCACTCCAACATCTCGAGCCACTGTTACTGCAGCAAAAAAGCCAGTGGCCCCAATAAAAAGGTCCACAACCCCTACGCCCCGAGCACCTGTACTTGCAGTTACATCTAAGTCAACATCAAGATCTTCAACCCCAGTTCAACGACCCTCTATAGTTCCTGTTGCTTCCAAGCCAACATCAAGATCATCTACACCAATTCAACGACCATCCATAACTGCTTCTGCCAAGTCAGCATCAAGATCTTCAACCCCAACTCAACGACCATCAAAACCATCTGGTTTACTTACCACATCCACGCATGGACTCAGGTCTTCATCTGCAACAAAATCACGTGGTAGTTCCTCATCGGTTAAATCCAGACCGTCTAAAAATCCACCAGAGCTGCTTGAAAGGTCTGCTCCTGCATGTAGAGTTAGGCCTGATCCACCTACTGTTAAAATGCCTGTGACTGAAATGAACTCCACAGCAGTACCAAAGAGGACCTCATGCTCTCCTTCCAGAGTGCATGGTGGTGTGAAAACTGGGATGGCGAAAAGTCGTGGACATTTGAATGGGGATGATGACGTGAACCCGGTCGTGATGGGTACTAAAATGGTTGAGAGGGTTGTAAACATGAGAAAGCTGGCTCCACCAAGGCAAGACCACATATCTGATCAGAATAATACATCTGGGAAGTTGTCTGTATCCCAAGACAACTCAGGCTTTGGAAGATCCCTGTCAAAGAAATCATTTGATATGGCTTTGAGACATCTGGTATGAGTCTAATATCTGTTTCCTTTTTATCTTGATTGGCATTGTGAACCCTGGTAAAACAGACTTTCGGGTTAAAACAAGTTACTTAAGATGTTTAAATGGTTTCGAGTCAAAATGGGTTTGGTTGAAATGGGTCACTCTAGGAAAAAAAGTACTAAAATGAGTTTTTATCTGTTATATATTTTCAATGACGGCTAGTGGCAGCGGGTGGTGTTGATTTATATAAAACCCTTCTAAATTTAGCAAATTTCATTGAAGTGTTTAGTTTTGACTCATTGTGTAATTTTAGTAGATCTAAATGAACCCATAAGCAAACAAAAAAAATTACTATATTGACCCATATTTTGATTGTCATGTGTAATTGGAGGTATGATGGAAAGGGGAATGGAACAAAACCGGGTTGGGGTTAATAAAGTAAATTTTTACTGTGGTTTGAAATGGGGCCGGTAAATTTTGTCTATATTTTTACTGTCTATATATTGTCAATGTGTTGACTTATGATCATGAAAACAATATTATAACAGTAGTTTAAATACGTATACATTATAAATAGATTATCAGTTAGTTTCAATTCGACTTGTTCAAACCATTTTCATTTATTGACACATCTGAAAACCAAGCTGTTAAGTTTTCTAAATTCTGTTTATTACTGTACATAAAGGATATTAGGCGAAGCATGCCCGGCAATATGCGAGCATCGATTACAAAAGTTCCCGCTTCTTCTGTTTACAGTGTGCGATCAGAATCAACTAAAACCCGAACCATGAATGCTTCAGACTCTCCTCTTGCAACAAGCAGCAGTGCTAGCTCTGACTACAGTTAGACTGGACAATCCTACATTCCTACCATCAATCTTCATGCGAATATGCAATAATCGTGGTGGTTTTACTCGTAAACCGTAATGCTTCATGTTACTTCATTTGTAGGAAGGGATCTGCAGTTTTTATAGCATTTGAGAGGTGCAACTGGATTTATCTTTTTCAAGAATCCCTTTGCAGTAGGTAATATGAATGTTCATGTTCATGCAGCAATGAACTAGTGTTTGTAACAAATGTTTATCATTTCATTTGGTTGATCGTCACAAAGTTGCCTTTCGGTTGTAAAGTCGGGTTTTATGATATTCTGTTTCGGGTTTGGATTCACAACTGTCACGGGTTTAAAATATTGTTTGTTGTTTGAGTTTTAATCTCGCTCAAAGTTTGTTGTTTCCCTGTAGATTCAGGGTTTGGATTCAATCTAGGGTTTGGGTTTAGGGTTATTAAAAATAGATATTACATAATATTGAAAAAACAATGGAAAGGAATAGGTAAGTTTTGTGATTCTAATTTTGGCCACCAGAGTTTTTTGGTTTTTTAGGGTTCTTACTTGTTTTGGGTTTTTAAGAAAGAGAAGAGGGGTAAATTGCATGTTCTTCGCCTTCTTTTCTTCACTTTTATAGGCTCTGTTGCTCCTCTTGTCATTTCTAGAAAGAGTCTGCCGATGGTGCCCATGGCAATGGTGCTAAAGGGTGTTCCGGCCAGTGTTTTTTGCCGACGGGATGGTAGGGCTCCGGCTACCATTACTAGCAGTCTGACCTCTTCTGTCGTTTACCGGTGGTTGCCTTTTAAAGCCGTCTGGCACGGTTGTTCCCCCTCTGTTGGCTGCCGTTAGTGGTGTTTGTGTGGCGGTGTGGTCGGATGGTCACCTAAGGGTTTTGATTACCACGCCTCCGTGTACAATCATAGATGCCATCACCACTTCCCCTTCGACATGCCTTTACAGAGACAGGATGTCGTTGGTGCTCTCTGCGACCGCCTTGGGTGATGCTTCTATTTGAAAACCCTAACCCACTTTCTAATAAACGGGTCGATGTTACATTGCTATGCGTCGATGACGACGACGTGGGCTCGTGTGAGACGATGTGTGGTTTGCTGCATTTGGTCTATGATGGTGGGGGTTGCCTCATCCGATACGGATTGGGGCGGTTCTATTCTGTTTACTTTAGCCATTGTTTGTTGCTTTATGGTGATGTTGTTATGTTGATGATGATAAATATTGATTCATCTGAGGCAACATTAAACATGTAAACTTTAGGTCCTGTCGAGTGATATTTCAGATCTGATTTCTTACAACATCTATTTTGGGGTTGATTCTTAAATTTGATGTTACTGTTTTATGTGTTGCTCATAGAGTTTTATCTTATTGGGTCTTCCATTAGTTTCTGCTTGTTGGGATGATATGTGTTGCCGTTTGCTGATGTTGAGACTCTGAATAAACTTGAATTAAGTGGAAAAAACAAGCTTGAATTGAAGTTGACCTTTTTGTTTCATAAATCAGAGGGGTTTTTGGATTTTACAAAAAGTGTTAGTAAAAATTAGTCCTGACGATTAATAGCCAATGACGATAAAAACTCTATGTCATGTTTGCTGTTTTGGCGTGGTAAACGATTGTTTACAGTCACAAACTGTTGTTTTGGCAAGGGGAACAATTGTTTGAAGCCACATAAAACAGGATTTTATGAGCCTTAGATTCCACAGTTATGTCGTTC
The DNA here is from genome assembly GCA_025215565.1 of Flaveria ramosissima. Taxonomy (NCBI): domain Eukaryota; kingdom Viridiplantae; phylum Streptophyta; class Magnoliopsida; order Asterales; family Asteraceae; genus Flaveria; species Flaveria ramosissima. Next base: position 43,802,017 of record CM046038.1, read on the forward strand.
GTTTGTGTGTGTTGAGAGTGTGATCCGATAGCGTATCATGCGCCGCAACAATAACCTCTTTCTGTTCCTTTCATTTGCAAAAATCACAACCACCAAACTTGGTTATCTTTCATTTTCCATCAAACCAACACTGTTTGACATCTTCGTCGTCTACCGCTCCGAGCTACCTTCGAACGCTGCCAACACCACTCCTTTCTGCCATTAATGGTCCCTGTACTTCGAAGACCACCTTCAAAAACTACCGACCGCCTTTGAACACCAGAAAACCATCATTAGTAGTTTGATTAAACCTGCAAATCATTCAAGAAAGAGGATGATGATGAACATATATCATGTAAGTTACATTACATACATGTATCTTGGGAGATGTGAAGACTAAAGATAGACATATATGAGCAAGAACATGAATGGTGGAAGATGATGGTGACCAAAGTTACACTACATACATGTATGAGCAAAAACATGAAGACCATATCAGCCTTACGTATGTGTAAATATGTACGAGCTTTTAATTCTTCTTCTCGATGTTTTCATTCTTAGGGCTTAAGTATATGTAACTGATACGTATACGTAAGCAAAATATTTTCACTATTATTACATATGAGCTCTTAATTATTCTTCCGGGTCTTTTCATTCTTTGTTTCTTCTTTTCGAATTGTGTTTACATATACGTAACAATGATTTATAAGCATAGCACGTTATTACATATATGTAACATGATGTTACATATTAAAAATGATTTTTGTTTAACATGGTTACGTATATGTAACTTAGTTTATGTTCATGTTGTTTACTCTCGATTCATCTAGTATACATGATACATATACGTAACACGGTGTTACGTATAGTTACTTCAATCAAAATTCTTGTTCTAGGATTACATATGGATGGAACTTATAACATCAAGATGAAGAAGACGATGAAGATGACTCTGTTACAAATATGTAACCCTAATGAAGATGGTGATGAACTAGATGGAAAATGAGTATTAGGATAAGATACATATATGTACCCACTCATGACGTACGTATATGTAAGTTTAATATCTATAAAGATGAAGATCAGGATGAACAAATGGTATCAAGGTCATTAAGAACAAACTGAACAGAACAAAAATTTAGTATTGTTGTTACATATACGTAACACTGATGTTACATATACGTAACACTGTTGTTACATATACGTAACGTTGTTGTTACATATTTAAAATTATGTACTTATTGTATTGTATTTTATTTTATTTTATGTATATGGGCTAAGTCTTATCTTTTTATTTTGATATATTTCTTTGATGATTTTGGGTGGGAGTATGGTTATGACTCATCTGTTGCTAGCCTTTTTGCTACAATCTCATATTATTTCATCTATACATCTTTCTGGTTGTAATATTTTCTTTGGTTTTTTAATAGGCATGTTAGCATTTTACCATTGTTACATTATGTAAAACTATGGGTTACATGTTATAACTACGTGGCTATGTGTATGTAACTCCGTTGTTAATTGTTAGCCATAAGCATTTAATTCATGTAGCATAGTCCTTAAGTTTCATAGCTTATGCTTTCAAATCTTTCTAAAAGGCGACTTATATATACATAAACGTGAGTTATATTCAACTGGAACATATACGTAAATGTGACCTACATGTACATAAATGTAAGGCATATTCAACAGGATCATAGACACAAATACAACTTACTTACATATGCATAAATGCGACTTACTTACATATACGTAAATAAAACTTATATAAACATACGTCAACTAAAAAAATCAAAACTAATAATTAATTTTAAGACAAAAAATGAAAATATATTTGATTTTTAACTCTTTTAAAAAATTAAAAGAGATTAGAGAGGTGAGAGAAAAGAGAAAATATAAAATATTTGAGTGAATTTAGGAACAATTTAATTATATGTGGTGGTTACTAAATTAATTATTTTATGTTCTTCCAATTATACCCTTAAGGTCTTATTAAATACTCACAATCTTTAATTAAATTACTAAAACACCACTAATTAATCTCAACCATAGATTAAAATGATCAAAGGTGAAAAAGTAGTTTTTTTAGTTTTTAATTATAACATGGTTTCCATTGGAACCCTCCCCTATATATATATATATATATATATATATATATATATATATATAGATATATATATATAGAGAGATAGAGATAGAGAGATAGAGAGAGAGAGAGGGATAGAGATAGAGGATGTAGAGAGAGATAGGGAGGTATATAGATAAGGTAGGAGATATATATAGATATATATATAGAGACAGAGAGATATAGAGATAGAGATATAGATATAGATCTATAGAGAGATAGAGAGAGAGATAGATATAGACAGACAGATATATATATATATATATATATATATATATATATATATATATATATATATATATATATATATATATATATATATATATATATATATATATATATATATATTTCCCATTTTCCACTCACAACTATGTAACAAATGGGTAACCCCTCAAATATTATTGTAGTTTACACTAAAAGTTTGGGGGATCTTAATAGATTGTAATATGTGTCCTTATCTTTCAGATGTTTAATATAACTAGCGTTATTACCAAAGCGCGCGTTGTGAGCATGACGCACGAGATAAAACCAGGTTTAGATCAAGGACATATTTATCTATTAAAATGTTCGGAAATAAAAATTTGTCGTGGCTGCAAACATCACGTTTATCACGCCATAACAACGAATCCTTTTGACATCGTCATCGGCTATCCAGTAAAAGCCAACAAAAATTTCAAGAAATGAGTCCCATCAGCATAATCGCAACCAACTACGTGATTAAGCCGGGTTCAGATCAATGACATGTTTATTTATTAAAAGGCTCAGAAATATGAATTCGTCGTGGCTACAAACATCACATTTACCACGCCATAACAACGAACCCTTTTGACATCGTCATCGCCTATCAAGTAAAAGCTAACCAAAAACTTCAGGAAATGAGTCCCGTCAGCATAACTGCAACCAACCCAATAATATCTCAGACATAACAAAAACCGTCTTCATCGACATAACATCAATATCGTATTTCATAAGGATCTTAAGAACCGAAACAAGGTCAAATGATTTAGGCTAATCGTCACAAACACCAAAAAGCATGAACAAATCGAAAAGGAAAGCCTTTCCAAAGGAAAAAGCCAAAATGACAGCACAACCTAAACTACTCACTGCTATAGATAAGGCGGTGATAAGCAGGTGAATTTCGCAAGAGAACCCCACCGACGACGACTCCCGGCAACACCTGAAACATTACGAGCGACATTGCCGATGTCAACTATGGGCGGAAAGACCACCAAAGCCCAATTTCTCTGTCTAACTCTCTCTCACACAAACCACCAAACGTCACCGTGGGAGTTGTCCACCAACGACGGCTCCCGGCAACACATTAAACAGCTTGATCGACGGTTGCGCTGCCGCCAAACAACACTGGTGACAAAGATAATCGGAAAGAACATCAAAACCCCAATCTCTCTCTAACATTCTCTCAAAAAACACCAGATGCAGATGAAGAACGTAGAAACCATAACCGGGGGTAAAGCTGAAGCAACTCCGTGGGAGTTATCAGCCGACGGCCACTCCCGAGAACACACGAAATAGCCTGACCGGCAATCATGCGGCCATTAAGTAGCGCGGGTGTAGTATATGAAATGGAATGACAGGAAAGGGATGGTGACCACCAAAGGTCAGTGCTCCACGTGAGGGAGGCGGTGGTGGCCATGAGTCCACAACAACTGGCCGGTCATCGATAGAAGCTAGGCGGCGGCCATCCACCTCTCTTCGTCCCCCTCTCTCTAAACACACTAAACACCCACAACAACCTATATATAGCCATAAATTGGGGCACAAATGCAAAATATAAAACTTTCATGACCAAACTAAAACCATTAGAAAACACGTATTCCTTAACCTGCTTCTTTCATATTATGTAATTATAATTATAATACTTACATAATACGTCCTTAACTATACAATATGTGGTAAACAATATATCTAGTCTAATAGATAGAGACGGGGACATGAAAATTGAAACAACATGCCATCGGTGGAGCAAAAATCATAGAAGGCCTTGTTGTCGTATTCCGTTGCATTATCACATTGGAAGCATTTTTATTACGTTCAAATTTGGTTTTAATAAGACGATGAATATTAAGAAATATAGAGAAGACATCCGATTTTTGAGCACGTGGATAAGTTCATAAATAATTCGTGTGTTAGAAATAACCTGTAATATGTGAACTACAAATAATTTAAATAAGTTTTATCAAATGCCATAATTAATCTCTAATAGTATGAGGGGTTATTTGATGAAAATACTCCATAATTATAATTAGAGGTTCCCATTAGATGTTATAAATAGAGGAGTAGTGAAATAACAAAAAACACACCAATAAACTGTTCTCTCAAGATTATCCAATGATCCCTCTAAAAAACATAACGGGAACGAATCTCATGATCATGGCATCATCATCGTCATCAAAAATCTCTATACCCACAAGTTAGTTTTATCGTTTCAATGTTTAATTTCATATTTGGGGTTGAATCAACATGATTAGGGTTTCATGTTATCATCCATGTTTCAAGATATAATCTAGTATTAGAGCGTATGTTGATTATGCCAATTCAATAAGAAATTCAATTTATGTTTATTAAAAAATTAAAATTGATTTCTGTTATGATGATTCACGGATCCATCACAATCCTTGAGTTAAAAATTGGTTTCTATTTTAGATGATGGCAAATTGATTCAATTCATAATATTTAAAACTATTGAAATCAATTATTTCTTGAAATCAATTGTTTAAAACCCACTGGAAAACCATCGCATACCATTGAGATTACGAACCCACACGACTTTTAACTTGAAATTGAAGATTTCAAAATTACGTTTTCATTGATATCTTGAATATTAAATTATGATTTTAGAGTTAATGTTATATGATATTTTGGGTTAAATTGTAAACAATAATTCTGGTTCATGAGATCTTGAAATGATCTATGTAAAAATCGGATCTCTTTTTTTTTACAGTGAATAAATCAATTTTATACTATCAATTGAATTAAATTATTTGAGTTGCAAATTAAAGTAATGCTAACTAATATATATCAGCTTCCAAATAACCACCTAATTAATGTGACTTGATTATTGTCACCTTTATCACATGAATCGTTTATATAATGACAAAATATTGTTTCCAATTAACTCATGAAATCATCATTTAAGTATTTTTATATTCTTTAATCAGACTGAAACATTAATTTCATATGTGCATAAGCTTTATGAATTTATATTAATTTTCTCATAAATTTTCGCGTATGATAATTTGTTATTGTTATTATTATCATTATTATTATTATTGTCATTATTATTATTGTCATTATCATCATTATCATTATCATCATTATCATTATCATCATTATCATTATCATTATCATTATCATTATCATTATCATTATTATTATTATTATTATTATTATTATTATTATTATTATTATTATTATTATTATTATTACTATTATTATTACTATTATTATTATTATTATTATTATTATTATTATTATTATTATTATTATTATTATTATTATTATTATTACTTTTACTCATAAATTTTGTGCTTGAAACATAAATAATTTGTTTTCATGTCGACAATGGCAAATTCAATTAAAGATTAAGTGATTAATACCAACGGTATGTCATTTGATTTGATATTAAAGTTTAACGTTACCATATTATGTAATTATATGTGTGTCAAATGATGAACCCAAAGGCTTGTTGTTTGATATTACACATGATGATTATTGGCAAATTAGCATAGATTTTACACTTATGCCAAAGGTGATGTGTTATATTTATGTGTCTTAGTGTACTTATGTTCATAATACTTGAATGTTGTTCATAGCCGACGCGAAGCCAACATTCATTTAGAACCTTACTTTAATTTGTTTATAACCGGTAGTGGATTTAGAACAAAAATTCAGGTATAACGTAATTTTTTTTACCGTACATATATATTAATAAAAGAAAAAACAAACATAAAGGGTTTCGAAGGAAGATCATTTGAATCAAATTCATTTGAACAGGGGGAATTAAACTCGAAGGAGTTGTTGACACAATATCATTATATCATTATTAGAACCAATATCCTACTCTTGAAATTTTCTTTCAAGTAATCGTCAACAAAAACTTGTTTTTTCATATTTCGAATCCTTATTTTTATAATAAGTAACACAATAAGATTACAAATTACAATTAAAAATAACACAATTAAAATTCCTAATTTCAATATCAAATCTTTAACTCATTTTTGAAATCCCTACTTCATATACTAATTGCACAAACACAAAATATTTGAACCATTAACTAATATCCTCATCTTGAAAATTTTCAAATCACTAATTAATATAACAAATAACACTTAAATATTAGATCTTTGAATAATATAAAACCTAAATCCCTAAATTCATAGTGTAAAAGAGAAAAAAATTCCTAGAAAATTTACTTTGAACTCTTGATTTGGTGAAAGTAGAAAGATCAGATGAGCAGCAGCATGCAGCGCACATCGGTGGTGGCAAGGCCGCCACCGCAGGAGCAGTTCAACGGACGGCGGTGATTGGTCGGCTACCCCTAGGCATAAGGTATGTCCGCCACTATTTATAACACTTGCATATTGGTCATAGCAACGCAAAGCCATCGTGCAAGTAGAATGTTACTTTAATTTGTTTATAACATTTGAATTTTGATCAAAGCCAACACGAAACCAATATTTAACTAGTACTTTACTTTTAGCCTATTATTTTGATGTTATAATAGGCTTTATCTTTAACGTATTAATTATGTCTGCTTTATTTTAATTATTAGCCTATAATTTAGCTCACTTTAACTCTTCGACTACTTGTATCAATTTAGCATCCACTATCACTCCTAACTACGGAATCGAAGTTTTAACCGGGGCAAACTTCGTTTCTTGGAGGGACTCTATAATACTTACTCTTGGCATGTTGGATCTTGCTTATGCCTTGAGACGTGACGCTCCTACCGCTCTTACTGCTGAAAATACGGTAGATCAAAAACAGGATTATGAAAAGTGTGAGAGGTCTAATAGAATGTCTCTAATGGTACTTAAGAATTTTATCTCTGTTGCAATCAGGGGAGCAATACCTGATTCAGATAATGCTAAAACTTATCTGAACTTAGTGGATGAACAATGTAAAGGATGTTCTAAAGCACATGCGAGCGCTCTGATTTTTAAGATGTTTACTACAAAGTATGATGGGTTTAATAATGTATGTGAGCACATAATGATGATGATGATGAACGACATGGCTTATACACTCAAGAGTTTAGACATGGAGATCAGTGATGGTTTCTAGTACACTTCATTATGACTTCTTTTCCTGTATGTTTTGATGCTTTTAAGATCAATCATAACACCTAGAAAGAAAAATGGTAAATGAGTGAGATGATAGCAATGTGTGTGCAGGAGGAAAAACACTCAAAGCTAGAAAAGTTTGATGTTGTTCATGACCATTAAACCATTAAAGAGGAAGGTAACTTTCAAAAGGGAAAGCCCCAAAGTCCATAATGCTGGTATAAGTGTAGCATCCAGCTCAAATGTCTCCTTTGGACAATCTCGCTGCAAATTCTGTCATAATAAGTGCAGGACCGGTTAAGGGCTTGAACAAATTACAACACAACAACACAATGAGGAGAACAACTAAACTTTGATCAAACAGTGAACTGGATTAACTAATATGATGAAACTAAGAACACAAGTAAAGTAAAGAGACAGAACAAGAGAGTTGGGTTTCAAGGAGGCAGTATATTGCTTTCTGAAGTTCTTTTACAAGTGTTACAAAGCATAAAGAAAGATACAAGAACTTGGAATACTTATACTACAACCTACAGCCGGCTATACTTTGAAAGCCAGCTGGATACAATTGACTAGACACTAACAAAATCAATTGTAGGATCAAAAGGCATATCTGCCTTTTGACCTTGTGACTATGACATGCCATAGCTCACATCCTTATATATTACAAAAAGGATAAAGTACATAAAGTAGAAAGTTACAGACTCAAGACCTCAATGTACAGTTACCAAAAGCATGGACCTTTTCACCAACTCATGTAAGTTGGTGACTTTACAGAGATGCAGCGGAAAGGTGTCCAGCTTTAAGGAAAAGTACATCAGATAAAGCATGTATACTAAAAGTCTTCGGAAGAAATCTGTCTTCATAGGTTGAAGCTTCAGAAGACTTTGTCTCTGAGGCTTCGGAAGACTTCATGTTTGGCTTCGGAAGATATTGGTCTTGGCTTCGGAAGATTTTACACTTGGAGTATTTTCTAGTGTATTGTGTAAAACTTCCGAAGCATTCTTTACTTCAGTACTTAGTGCATGTTGCAGAGAGATATTGGATGTTTTGGGTTGCATCAGACTTAAGGAATCCTTACAAACTCCCCCCAGGCTGATGCTACCAAAACACTTAGAAGATCTTCAGATGTTAGTGGTCTTCAGTACAATCATGACCATGCCCTTCTTCATTAGATGGTCAGGATCATCAAGACCTTCATAGTATCTTCTCATCTCAAAGAGATAATGCAAAGGTAAGTTGATTATGTCTTGCCAAGTGTAGACATTCTCAACACCTTGATCTCTGATTACATGCCATCTTTCTGGATTGGTAGAGTAAGTCCAGGACAAGACGGGTGTCTCAGTTGTTAGATGAGCCATTTGCATTGGAGTTGATTGGGCTGCCTCATCATGCACTTCCTCAGGTTTATCTGATTCAGCCTGAGGTGTAGAGGTAGATGACTTAGGCTTCTTCTTCTTTGACTTTGGTTTAGAAGCCATTCTCTTCTTCCTCTTTGATGACTTTAACTGAGAAGACTAGTCTGCAGCACCTTGTTGATCATCCTTGTCTTTCTCAGTTGGGTGTTCCTCCCTTACAGGTTCAGAAGGAGAGGGAGTTTGACCCTGCCTTGGATCAGAAGATGAAGCTTGCTGAGGCTCAGCTGGAGGTCCGGATTGAGGTGTCTCAGGTTGTTCAAACTTAACCTCCACTTCAGGTGGGACTTGACTTGGAAGAGAGTGCAAGTCAATCAGTTCACCACTCTTAATCTTCTGCTTGATCACCCTTATATGCTCATCCATTGTGGATAGAGACATAGGGCCAAGTCTCCTTCCGGAGAATCCATATAGCTTCAAGAAGCTCATCATCCTTTGTCTATCAGCAGACTTCTTCACACTCTTTTGGATGATGGCTCTTGACTTTGCAGCTTCTTCCCTTAGCTTCCTTTTAGTTGTCTTTCTTTCTTTGACTAGCTCAAGTTCAAGTTTCTTTAGGTACTCAAACTCAATAAAGTCATAGGACAGGGGAAGAAGTGCATCTTCTGATAGAAGCCTGTGGCACTCAGGTAGTTGATCATCTTGATCCTATCTTCTTCTTTGTCTACCTGAGGTTCTTGTGGAGCCATATCTTCCTGTACAGGACTTTCTTGAACTGGAGAGAGAGTGGGAGCATGCTTGTAGAGTCTTTTCTGTCTCATCTCCTCTTTGAATTGGAGAAGTAGCCTTGCATCCTCTTTTTCTTTCATCTCTCTTGACACTTCCATGTCAGCCAGTTCATTCAATTCTTCTAAGGGGAGGAAGATGATTTCATTAATATCATAGTTCATGGTCTGTAAATAAGTAATCCTGACTGCCCTCAACTCATCATCTTGAGTATTTGGTCTGGGAGCAGCCCTGATTGCAGCTTGCATAAAGCTAGATGACCCAGAGGAACTTTCTCCCCTTAGCTTCCTTTTCCTCTCTCTCTCTTCCTCCTCAATTTCCTCAGGAGTCATAATCCTTTTCCCTTTGTCACCCACAGACCTTTGTGACTCAGGGTGGATAGAGGCTTGGCCTTCATTGCTTGGTGTAGCTTCCATGCTCTGGCCAGAGAGAGGCTGAGAAACACCTTCACCAGAAGGTGTCTCAGAAGGAGTGTGAACCTCTACAGCAGTTGTTGATGATGAGACAGGGGTCTCAGGTTCTGCCACTGGGCCTTCAGTCAAAGTTTCCCCTATGAAACTAATCTTAGGGTCCACCTCAACATCCAGTTGACCGATGACATTGCCTGATTGCCTAAGTCTCCTTCTTAGAGTGAACTCTGCAAGGATCCTATCTTGGATTCTTTGAGCCAATCTGTCAGCTTGTCTTGAGTTCTTGGATTGACAAGTGGCATGTTGACTAGATCCAATCTTTCATAGAAGTTCAGGCTTTGAAAATCAAAAACTTCTTGTTGCCCTTGAACTCTATGAAAGATAAGGGCTCTTTGTCAGCATCATACCTCCACCTTATGATGTAGTTTGAAGTTCCTTGTGGTGGAGATGATACAGCCCTTGGTATACCTTCCTCAAAGAGACTCCTGATGATAGAGTCTATAGAGTCCACATTAATGTGAACTTGAGGAAGTTGCTGAGAATGCACAACAGCAAGTGAGGATGGTGAGTCCTCTATGTCCATTCTCTGTGAAGAACTCTCAGGTTCTGTGACTACAATAACTTTCTCCCCCTTTTTGGTAGCATCACCCACTTGCATAGGTGAGCTGGAGGATAAGTCAATCACTTCCACAGGTTCTTGTGTTCCTGGTTGAGCTCTCCTTAAAGGTCTCCCAGCTAGTTTTTCCTTTAGATATGAAATCTGAAGTTGCTGATCATTGACCCTGTTTTGTAAGGTAGTCACCTGAGATTCAAGGTGACTAACCTTAGAGACTAAATAGGAGCATGTTTTTGACAGTTTCTGCACCTTTAGTCTCAAATTCCCCTCATCTTCATCAGAAGAATCATTGGGGGATGAGATGATTGGACCAAAGTCCTCTCTCTCACCACCAGCTTGAGGTTCTTGGCTGCTGGTTTTCCTCTGCTCACTAGCAATCTCAGTTGAGGATGCCAGTGGGCTGAGTTGCCATGGTTGAGGTCTTAATGATGTAATCACTTTCAGAAGTGAGAGCCTCTTCCATATGGACATCCTGAACATGTTCAGAAGTGTCCACCTCAGTAACAGGTGACTGATGTGGGATAGACTGAGGAGAGTCAGAGGTACTCATCTCTCTTTGAGTAGGGGAGGAGAAGAGAGACTCATAGTACTCACTGAATCCTAAGTCTTCATCAGTATAAAATGATAGGTTGGGAATTGGTTGGTTTAGATCTAAAGGCTGGGGATGGTAACTGTCCCCTGAAGGTTGTTCACTTGAGTGTTGAGACTCAGAGTGAAGGCTTAAGGCTGTTGGGCTTGTGAGCTCATCAGGGTGAGCATGAGGAACCTCAGCCCTGATAGGTGAAGAAATGGGAGTGGTTTGCTCCTCAGGGGAAGTGGGAGCTCTAGTGTCCACTTCCTCCTGTAAGGTTGAGTATATGGGGACCTGCACAGACTCAATAGCCTGAGCAGGGGTTCGTTTGGATTTTCTTTGGTAGGTGAGGGTTATTTGTGGTCTTTTTAGTGGTAAAGAAAAAGAAGGTGTGGGTTCAACACTAGCTTGTGTTGCTAGGTTGTCACCTTGAGCAATGAGCTCTAACATTTTGGGGACTAGGGCTGTTTCTACCCCTGAGAAGCCTACAGTTGGCTTCTTCATGATTTTAAAGATGTCGGGCTTCATCTGTCCCAATTTAAGAATATTACTTGTTTCCCTCAACTGTGAGCCCAGTTCACAGTTGAGAATGTGTTGAACATATCTAGGAAACATGTAATACTCTAAGGAGTCCAAGTTTGCAAGTAAATTAGTATAAACAAATTGAGAGTACCTGAACTTGACCCCCTGAACCATTCCATGAACTATAAAGGAGAGATCCTCAGGATTCTGGTCCCACCCACCATGCTTGTTTGATAAGCTGTGGATAACCACATGGAGCAGGTATTTCCACTGGGATGAGACCTTCCCTTTCCTGAAGGTCTTTACAGAGAAATCTCCTTCATAGCCCATCTGCTCAAAGGAATGATTAACAGCTTCCTTTGGGAAGGACAACTCACCTTCTTCATCATCCAGCTGCAAATGATGATTAATGATGGCCGGAGTGATGAAGATTGTCCTCCCTTGCACTGTGGCAGACAGTGCCTTCTCCCCATCCATAATGACCTCTTGGCAGGTCTTCCAGAATTCAAGCAAGTGATCCTCATACAGAGTAGGATCAATGGTAAGGGAGGTGAAATAGTTGGATAGAGTTAAGAATAGGCAAATCTCTGAGAAACTTGCATCTTTCTCAGAGCTTAACAGAACAACTTGATTGTGTTGCCTGTGAAGTTGCATGGAGAAATCTGGGTTGTTTCTGCGGTTAAGGTTGGCCATTTCAGAAGCTTAAGGGTGAAGAAAGGTAGAAAGCAAAGGCGGTTTAGAGAATTCGGTTTGAGGAATAGTGGAATTGAGGAAGATAGTGAGGAAGAGGGGGAACCGTTGGGTATTTATGTGAAAAGGGATTTGAACCAAAGTTAATGAAAGAGGATAAACTTTGAAATCCGGAAGTCGGTCCCACCTCTAAAAAGTAGTTTACTTTTGCTCAAAAGTAGTTTTCTTGGAATTCGAAAAGCTTCCGAAGGTAAATTGTCTTCGGAAGTTTTAATGAAAAAGCTCCGAAGCTAAAATGGCTTCGGAAGATTTTCCTGAGAGTCTTGAAAATTTTGCTTCGAAAGAGAAATAAACACTTGGATGCTTTGTATAAGAAACAACAAAGCTCCGAGAGTTAATTTTGTTTCGGATGAAAAAAGTTCTTAAAAACAAATAAGTGTCTGAGACAGTTATTTATTTTGAAGATATGATTTTCTTCCGAAGATAAAATTTTATCTTTCGAAGTATCAGAAAATTTTCAAGAATCTAAGGAAAGTCTTCAAAAAGAATTTTACATCCAAAGAAAACATGAGCTTATGAAAGTGATGAACTAGACAACTTAGGACACACATATTTTAAGAAGAAATAATTAGAATTAGTTTTAAGAAAAAGTCTACTCAAAGTTAATCATCCCAATAGCTGATATCAGATATTTAAATCTCTGTTCATCAAAAGCTTTTGTAAACAGATCAGCATATTGTTCATCTGTATGAACTTTGACTAGTTTAATTAATCCCTTTTCATAGTTATCTCTTATTAAATGATACCTGATGTTGATGTGTTTGGTCCTTGAGTGCTGCACAGGGTTCTCAGTGATAGAGATAGCACTATTGTTGTCTATGTGGATAGGAGTCTCCTTGAAGTTAAATCCATAGTCCAACATCTGATTTTGAATCCAAAGCACTTGAGCACAGCAGCTTGCAGCAGCAATGTATTCAGCCTCAGCAGTTGATGCAGACACACAGGATTGTTTCTTGCATTGCCATGAGACAACCCTTCCACCAAGGAATTGACATCCCCCAGATGTAGACTTTGCAGTCATGTTGCAACCACCATAATCACTATCTGTATAAGCATACAGATTGAAGTCAGGATTCTTTGGGTACCATAAACCAAGTGTTGAAGCACCTTTGAGGTATCTTAGAATCCTTTTGACAGTGATTAAGTGAGACATCTTAGGGTTGGCTTGATATCTTGCACAAATACATGTAGCAAACATGATATCAGGCCTGCTAGCTGTAAGATACATAAGAGACCCAATCATAGCCCTGTATAAATGTTCATCTACACACTCCCCCTCAAGATCAGATCCAAGGGAGTGGTTTCTGGCTATGGGTGTCTTAGCAATCTTACAATCAGTCATGTTGAACCTCTTGAGTATGTCCTGAACATACTTTGACTGACTTATGAAATATGCCATCTTCAACTTGCTTCACTTGAATTCCCAGAAAGAAATTGAGTTCTCCCATTGCACTCATTTCAAATATGTCTTTCATCAGCTTCTCAAAGTCTTTGCAGAGCTTTGGATTAGTTGAACCAAAGATGATGTCATCTACATATACTTGAACTAGCAATAAGTCATTTCCCTGTCCTTTGATGAAGAGAGTTCCATCTATAGTACCTCTCCTGTATCCATGTTTACAAAGATACTCAGACAGTGTCTCATACCACTTTCTGGGTGCCTGATGCAGCCCATAAAGAGCTTTGTCAAGCTTGCAGACATAATCAGGATGATCAGGGTCTACAAAACCAGGTGGCTGTTTGACATAAACTTCTTCATCAATCACTCCATATAAGAAAGCACACTTTACATCAAGTTGAAAGACCTTGAAGTTCTTGGATGCAGCAAATGCCAGGAATATCCTAACAGCTTCTAATCTTGCTACAGGAGCAAAGACATCAGTGTAGTCAATCCCTTCTTCTTGTGTGTATCCTTGAACAACTAGTCTTGCCTTGTTCTTGATGATAATTCATCTATCATCCTTCTTATTCCTAAAAACCCATTTGGTTCCAATGGTAGTCTTCCCATGAGGAAGAGGACAAAGGTCCCAAACTTTCTGCCTTTTGAATTGAAGCAGCTCTTGTTGCATAGCTTCAACCCAACTTCCATCCTTTAGAGCTTCATCATTTTTCTTTGGCTCTATCTGAGATAAGAAACAAGAGTGAAGACAAACATTTGCTTTATGGGTTTGTCCTCTTGTTCTTACCCCTGTGACAACATCTCCAATGATGTTTGTGGTGGGGTGAGACTTGTGGATCCTTAGCTGAGGGATCACAGCAAGTTGCTGAGAAAGATCCAAATTTGAGAAATTTAGATCTGGCATAGATGATTCACCCTCCACATTACCACACTTATCAAGATTAACTTGATCCAATGAGTGTGTGACATCATTGATGTTGTCATCTATGGTGTGGTTATTAGCATCAAGGAATTCCTGATCACTATCACCATCACCATTGTTGTCTTCTACAATTGAGGTATCTTTATCTGGTTGAGCAGCCTCTGAGCTGGAATTTGAAGGCATACCAGATGTATCAGCAGAATTTGTCATTGTAGTGCTGATAGAGACCTCATTTGCTGAAGTAGTTCCAACTGGAGCTGAAGATGTATGAGTTGAGGGTCTTCCTAGCTCAAATCTTGGATCAGGATCACCTGTATTTAGATCTTCTGCAGATCCTGAAACATTCTCACAAGATTTGTTAAAACAGTTAGTAACTAAATCAAGATCAAATAGCCAATCAGGACCAGAACCAGCCACACAAGGTGTGTGTTCATTGAAAGTCACATTGGCTGACTCCTCAACAATTCTAGTTCTGAGATTGTATACTCTATAAGCCTTAGCTTGGGAAGAGTATCCAATGAAGTGTCCATCATCTGATTTCTCAGCAAACTTGGCAATTTGATCCTTGGTATTCAAGATGGTGCAGGGACATCCAAATGACCTGAGAAAACCAATGAAAGGTTTCCTCTTGTGCCAAAGTTCATAAGGAGTCTTACCATGTGTCTTAACTACTAAAACTCTATTTTGCACATAGCAAGCAGTATTTACTGCCTCTGCCCAGAAGGTGATGGGCAGTTTAGAGTCGGACAACATAGTTCTTGCAGCTTCAATTAGTGTCCTGTTTCTCCTCTCAGCAACTCCGTTTTGCTGAGGAGTCTGGGAGCACTATATTGTCTTGTAATACCTTTTTCATCACAAAATGTATCAAGGATTTGGTTCTTGAATTCAGTTCCTTGATCACATCTTATGGTTTTGACCTTCTGATCATTTTGATTCTCAACTTTTAAGATGAAATTCTTCAGAATCTCAGGGGTTTCATCCTTAGTTCTAAGAAAGAAAACCCAAGTGAATCTTGTAAAATCATCTGTGATCACTAAACAGTAAGAGGTCCTTCCCAGACTCATTACACTAGTGGGGCCAAAGAGATCCATATGTAACAAGTGTAGGGGAGTAGTGATGGAGTTCCTTTCCTTAGGCTTGTGAGATACCTTGTGTTGCTTCCTTTTCAGGCATGCAACACAATGATCATCACTTGTAAACTCTTTGTTTGGCATTCCAGTTACCAGATCATGTTTAATTAATTTATTCATGTTCTTAAAGTTTACATGGCACATTCTTTTATGCCATAGGAAAGACTCATCACTATTTGCTTTAGATAAAAAGCATGAAACTTCTCCAGAAGGAGATGTTTCTTGCAAATCCAACTTGTACATGTTCCCTTTCCTGGGGGCTCTGAGCAGGATATGCTCATGAGGAATGACAACTCCAGGCTTGAGAACAATGCACTCATGCTCAGTAAAGAGCATGTTATGACTCTGATCACAAAATTGGGATACACTCAGAAGATTGTACCCAAGCTCCTTAACAAAGTTTACCTTCTCAATGCTGAGCTTACCATTTGTGACCTTGCCCCTTCCAGAAATGTAACCACCTTCATCTCCTCCAAAAGCAACTGGTCCTCCATCAATTCTCTCAAAATTATGGAGTAGAGACCTATTGCCTGTCATGTGCTTGGAACAGCCACTGTCAATTATCCAGACATTCCTGCTCGTCTTGAGCTGTTCCTACACAAAGAAAATGATTAGTTACATTTGGAAACTCAAGCCTTACTTGTCTTGGGCTCACTAAGTGTAATGGAAGGTAATGCAACAGTAATAGATCCTATGGTTGTACTAGGGGGATCTTCAGCTGTTGTTGATGGAGAAACTTCAGTCATTTGGTCTTTCTTAGACTTCCACACCACCTTTGGAGTCTTGGACTTGACCTTCAAAACCTTAGAAGCTTTTGGTACTTCACAAGTTTTGATGACTGAACCTTCAGAAGATTCTACAGTCACTGCAGCAGACTTCAGTGCTTCGGAAGAACTCCTTTCTTCCGAGACCAATTTTACTTCCGAAGGTAATTTTCCATTTACCTTCTTCTTTGATTTGGAGCTTCCGAAGGAAACAGACTTTCCTTCCGAAGCTTGAATCTTCTTGAAACTCTTTGAAGTCTTTGTATTGGTCATGTGGATAGTACTTTTAGGATTGTATGGGCAATCCTTAGCAATGTGAGAGGTACTTTCACACATGAAACATAACATTTTCTTCTTCAAAGGAGTCTCCCTATGAGAGCAAGACTGGCTTTGGTCACATCCCTTCTCTACCTTCATCTTGGTAGATGCTGAGACAGTTCTTTTGGGCTATGAACTGTTCTTGTAATTTGATGGTCCAGGCTGTGCAGCAGTGGTACACAGCAGCTCAGTCTTCTTCTTTATACTGAGATGATTTGAACAAGAACCAGGACACTTGGCTGAGGAGTCTTGGTTGATGTCTTCAGTCCTTACTACTTTAAAACCTGCAGAGATAAAAAATTGTTTCTGCTTAGAATCAAAAGTAGCCTTGATCTGAGCCTTCTTTGCTTTCCTTTTGCTCTTCCTGATCAAGTTCTTTCTTTTGGACTTGGTCATCACAGTAGATTTCTTCTCCTCAGAAGGATAGTGGCCCTTGGAAGAATCCTCTTCTTCACTCTTCTCAGAGGAATTCTTCACTATCTCTTCTTCATCCTCCTCACTTATAGGATCTATGAGAGGAATCTCATCTTCACAAGTTCCACACCTAGGAGATCTTACAGTCAAGATTGTGTGTGGAGGAGCTATCTCATTTGATCCCAGTCCCTGTCTATTTTGATAGCACACTTTGTTGTGCAGGGATGAGGATATCATGTTCTTGAAGGTCTCTTCTTCAAGAACACTCTTTTCTGCCTTGGCTTTGCTGATCACAAGCTCAGCCTGGCACTCGGTCAACTTAGTTATGAGATCCTGGATTTGAGTCCTAAAATCTGTATGTTCATGTTTTAGTACTGAAATGGTTTTCTCCAAGTCCTCTATCTTTAACTTGTAATCATTTTCAGACTTTCTAAAATCAGATTTTAATATGTTTAATGACTCAAGATCAGATCTCATTTCTAAGTTGTAGGACCTGTATATGTTTACTTTAGCAATGCATTCAGGAGTACAGAGATGTTCCAATACCTTGGCTTCATCATGGTCTGCCATCAGTGCTTGGTTTGGAGAAGCATCTTCCACCTGAAAGCTCCAGTCAAAGCCTCCCTCTTCAATAGCAACAGCAACATGTTGCTTTGGCTTCTCATTCTAAGGGGCTTTGTCAGTGTAGTTTGGTCTGGTTTGTGTTTGGCCACCATTTGTTTTAGGTGCCTTACACTCCCTAGAAAAGTGGCCCATCAGGTTACAGTTGTAACACTTGACTTTGCTTTTATCCAGCCCAAACTTTCCACTAGTTGCATTGCTTGGAAACCTCCTTCCTGTTCTCTTGTAGAACTTCTTGGCTCTGTGAGTGAGAAGAGCCATCTGCTGAACTATCTCTATGTACTCCAGGTCATCTGGATGGATACAGTCCAGGTCTTCAAGAGTGAAGAGAAAGTTCCCACAGCTTTCATCAGTAGACACAAAGGCTTGGGAAGAGCTTGTCTCTTGGAATGGGCTTCCTTGAGTAAAGTTCTCCCTTGGTGTCTCTGGGAAGGTGATGAAATGACCCTTTTGTGAGTTGTCAGGGTAGCATATGAGATGATGTTGGGGTTCTATGCTATCCCTTTCAACCACATGAAGGGCTGAACCCATTTGATTGTTGGAGTTGCCAGATGAACCTTGCATGTTCATCTCCATCTGGTATCCACTGAGAATCCCATATAACTCTGTCAGAGTAAGAGTTTTGAGGTTCTCAGTCCTCTTGATCATTACACAGTAGTGTGTCCATTGCCTAGGAAGTGAGGACATGAACTTCCTTACAATGTCCCTGTTCTCAAGAGGAACTCCTCCATCCTCTAGGGTATCCACTATCTCAACATACCTGAAGTATTGTTGAGTCATGGTTTCACCTGCTTTGAAGGTGAAATTTTCAAACTGCTGCTTCAGGAGATCCTTCTTGTTCTCCTTGGCTTCAGAGGAGCCTTCATACATCAGCTTCAGTGCATCCCACAGCTGTTTAGCTGTTTTGCACTTCTTAAAGCCTCTGTATATAGAGTTTGGGAGAGCAGTCTGAAGAGCAGTCATGGCCTTCCTATCAATCTCTACTCTCTTCCTATCTTCATCAGAGTAGTTGGCTACATCTTTTGGAATCATACCAGCACTAGTAGTAGAAGGAGTGCTGGGTATGAAAGGTCCATTCTCAACAGATTCCCACATTCTTGAATCCAGAGACCTGATGAAACCTTCCATTCTCATACACCAGGTGTCAAAATCATCAAGAGTGATCAGTGGGGATTTGTTCATAGTTCCAGTCTCCATATCAGTCTTTGAGATGGATGCCATTTGGAGAGTTTAGTTTTTGTGTGTGTGAGGGATCTTAAGATGGTGAGATCTTATATCAAGAGCCTGAAATGCTCTGATACCAATTGCAGGACCGGTTAAGGGCTTGAACAAATTACAACACAACAACACAATGAGGAGAACAACTAAACTTTGATCAAACAGTGAACTGGATTAACCAATATGATGATACTAAGAACACAAGTAAAGTAAAGAGACAGAACAAGAGAGTTGGGTTTCAAGGAGGCAGTATATTGCTTTCTCAAGTTCTTTTACAAGTGTTACAAAGCATAAAGAAAGATACAAGAACTTGGAATACTTATACTACAACCTACAGTCGGCTATACTTTGAAAGCCAGCTGGATACAATTGACTAGACACTAACAAAATCAATTGTAGGATCAAAAGGCATATCTGCCTTTTGACCTTGTGACTATGACATGCCATAGCTCACATCCTTATATATTACAAAAAGGATAAAGTACATAAAGTAGAAAGTTACAGACTCAAGACCTCAATGTACAGTTACCAAAAGCATGGACCTTTTCACCAACTCATGTAAGTTGGTGACTTTACAGAGATGCAGCGGAAAGGTGTCCAACTTTAAGGAAAAGTACATCAGATAAAGCATGTATACTAAAAGTCTTCGGAAGAAATCTGTCTTCATAGGTTGAAGCTTCGGAAGACTTTGTCTCTGAGGCTTCGGAAGACTTCATGTTTGGCTTCGGAAGATATTGGTCTTGGCTTCGGAAGATTTTACACTTGGAGTATTTTCTAGTGTATTGTGTAAAACTTCCGAAGCATTCTTTACTTCAGTACTTAGTGCATGTTGCAGAGAGACATTGGATGTTTTGGGTTGCATCAGACTTAAGGAATCCTTACAATAAGGGACACACCCAATGAGATTTCCCTAAGTTCAAGGAGTAGCTGGCTAAGAAATGTAACCATCTATTTATGATTTTTGAGTCTTTTAGTGTTAAAGTTTCAATTAACATATGGTGGGTTAATTCTAGTCTTATGGTTTATGTTACTAACTCAACACTTGGATTCCTTACTATCTGGAAGCTGGAAAGAAACGAAAGGACAATTAGGGTGAATTATGGTGATGAACATAACGTTGAAGCCAAAGGACAATTAGGGTGGGAGATGGTGATGAACATAACGTTGAAGCCGTAGTAACCATGCAATTAATAATGAAAACTGGTCATTTTATTAAGCTTTATGATACATTATTTGCACGAAGGATTACTCGGAACTTGGTATGCGTTCCAAAGTTAGACAATGATGGTTTTGAAGTTTTACATGGTCGTGGAAAAGTTACTAATACTTTAAACTCTCAAGTCTGTGGTTGTGGTTATCTAGATAAAAATCTCTACAAGATAGAACTAGATGATCAATTTTCAAATTCTTTGTCATCATATAATATGAATGAAAACATTAACAAACGAAAACGAGATTTGGAAACATCATCCATGTTGTGGCATCAACGTTTAGGCACATCTCACGACATTGCATGTTAAGACTCGTGAAAGATGAAGTATTACAAAATATTGATTTCTTTAATTTTGAAACATGTGTTAAATGCCTTAAAGGTAAAATGGCTAATGGATCTATATTTGGTGTCGTCAGGAGTTCCGATTTACTGGAACTCATACACACTGATAGTGTACCTTATTCTATTGGAATATTAGGACAAATCATTATCATTTTTACAAATGATCACTCGTGTTACATGTACTTGTACTTAATTAAGAATAAATCTAAATCACTTGGCATATTTAAAACTTTTAAGGTTGAAGTTGAAAATCAACTTGATCATACAACAAAGATAGTGAGATTAGAAAGAGGTGGTGAGTATTATGGTAGACATACTGATATTGGTCAAGCTCTCAGTCCTTTCTTTGACTTTTGTAAAGAACACGGGATTTAAAACCAATTTACCATGCTGCGTGCTCCTCAGCAGAACATTGTAGCTGAGAGAACAAATCGTACCCTAATGGACATGGTTAGAAGTATGTTAGCAAACTCCTTTTTACATGAATTTTAATGGACAGAGGCATTAAAGACAACCATATACTAAATAGAGTTCCTTTTAAGTCTTTCCCAAAAACTTAATTTAAAATTTGGACAGGAAGAAAACCTAGCTTAAGGTATATGAAAGTATGGGGTTGTCCATCCGAAGCTAAGCTTTATAATTGATGCGGTGTCAAATGTATATATTTTGATAAAGATTTTTCGCATAGATTCAATTTTAATTGGTTATTACTAATACTAAACCACACAAAAAAAGGCAAGTGTACCTATCGTGTGCTAGTATAGTGATGGTAAGAACCGAGTATCAACCCATGGACACACCAAGCCTACTCAACAACCTTAATATTTGACTACCAAAATTAGTTTTTGTTTGAGAAAATGATAAATTACATTGATAAGATTTTTAGGGTTTAAAAATAATAAATAAAATAAAGTAAAATAAGATTGAAGCTTTTGGATTTAAAACAAGAGTATAAAGGCTATCATCCTAATCAGATTATACTTATGTAACTCTGATGAATTGGTGGTGTGATTAAAGATATTAATTAATGTAATTATGTTAATGTTTATAAAGGTGAGCTGGCGCGATTTCTCGTTTATCCGCTCCATAGTGAATAGGATCATGTCAGGTTGAGTTTTACTGCTTAGGTCAAAGCCCTAGTAATGTAGGTAATCTTTTGTGACCTTTTTGACATACGATTTCTGAAAACATAACTTAATGTAAAAAAAAAGTTGATCAGGTTTCTTTCTAACATACCATTAATTCTAGAAAACCATAACAATTACTGTAGATTTCTCAGAATAATAAAAGGGAACCCGCAAATGATCAGAAAGTTAAGGTGATGTGATTTCTAATAACCATCTCTAGTTAATTAGCCATGGATTTATTATGAAGACCTGTTTCACGAATAAAAGTTGATTATACATTTTTCAACCGTGTATGACAATCATAATTACAAATTATAAAGTTATAACTTCCAGTTCAAATGTGATGCTACCCATCAAAAGTTTTACCCAAGACTACCATAACATTAACATAATATAAATCACACCATTAGTTCATCACAAATTACATAAGTTTCATCCAATTAGGATGATAATGAGAGTTTAGCTCATAATGAGCTTGAACATAACAACAAATAACATAGAATATAGATATGAAATCATCGGTGCAATACAACAATCAAACCTGTGATCCACAATGGATGATGTTTAGACAACCCCGAGCTTCTTCCATGTTTTGTAGGCACCTCCCGAGCCTCCAAATAGTCTTGAAGACTTGATTCCCAATAGAGTTCTGCAGAGTAACTCCCTCACCAAAGCTTGCCAAAATAGTGAACTTAGGCCTCTATTTATAAGCTTTCTGGAGTGTTTAAGCACGGCCCCGTGCCTAAAAGACACGGCCCCGTGCTAGTACAATGCTTACGAAAATTGGACGGCTCGTACATGCAGGTTGTGTTGGGCACGACCCTGTGCTAAATGGGGCAAGTCCCCGTGTTTGAGGTGGGGCACGACCCCGTGCTTACTTTTAGGGGACAATACTTTTTATCCTGGCAGATGTCCAAACACGGGGGGGGGGGGGGGTGCCAATTTGAGCATGGGGGTGTGTTTCAGGCAAGGCATGGGGGCGTGCTTAATAAGATACGAACCCATGCTTGGACTCCAAAGATCGGATTTATTCAATTTCTTGTCAAATATGCTTCTTTTGTCCATCTTACCCTTTTTAACACCTGAAAATACAATTTAACAATTTTAAGTACATAATCATCATTTTAGGGGAGATATTAATGAATAATTGAAGTGATTTTGATAGGATTTTTATGTATAATTTGGAGCACATCAATAATCCTCAACAAAGAAAACTTGACTTGAAGACAATTTGTTGTTTCTTTATAGGATATCTTGATCATTCAAAGGGATATGGATTTTATTGTCCTTCTCATACTACTCGCATCATGGAAAATCGTCATGCTGTGTTTTTAAAGGATTCTAATGTCAGTGGAAGCAATGAACTTCAAGAGATTGACTTACAAGACGTGCAAGAGGAGGGGGGATGGGCTTTCTACACTTACCTCCTATTACACCTCTTGTACATGGCACTGTACCATTACATAACAACACACCATTATCTCACATTTCCTCAAAATTTCATGTTGCTCCAAACATTCATGTAAATGAAGCACCATCAAACACACATGAGCAAGTCCCTCAAATGACCGTTGAAACTATAGAACCCGAAAATCAGCTAAGGAGGTGATCACGGTCTAGGCCTACTAATTTTGATGATTATGTAACCTACCTTAATGAAGCTGATCTGGATTTAGGAAAGTGTAATGATCCAACCCCTATAATAAAGCCATTAGTAGTGATCAATCTTCTGAATGGAATAATGCTATGATCGATAAGCTTGATTCCATGTATAAGAATGACGTCTGAAAATTGGTTGAACTACCCAAGGGCGTACCCGTAAGATGTCAATGGGTTTTCAAAACCAAATTAGACCCGAATGGTAATATTGAACGACATAAAGCACGATTGGTTGCTAAAGGCTATACTAGATAGGAGGGAATTGATTATCAGAAAACCTTTTCACCTATTTCACAGAAAGGTTCCTTAAGGATCACTATGGCTTTAGTAGCTTATTTTAAATTAGAGTTACATCAATTGGATGTTAAAACCACTTCCTTAATGGTGACCTACATGAGGATGTGTTCATTAACTAACCTGAAGGTTTCAAACCTAAAGGTGAAGAACACTTAGTTTGTAAGTTAAAGAAATCCATATACGGGTTAAAACAAGCATCATATCAGTGGTATTAAAATTTTATAAAGTCATGAGTAAACAAGGTCTTTATAAAAAATCAAGTGGATCAATGCACCCACCTCAAAATGAGTGGGAGCAATTTTGCTATACTTATCCTTTACGTAGATGACATTCTATTAGCAAGTAATAGTTTTGATTTATTGAATGAGTCAAAACGAATACTTTCACATAATTTTGACATGAAATATCTCGGAGAAGCTTTTTATGTAATAGGCATTGAAATACACCAAGATGGAAATGGGATATTAGGATTGTCTCAAAAGGCATATATTGAAGGTGTCCTTACACATTATAATATGTAACATTGCTCTCCCTTAGTTGCTCAAGTAGTTAAAGGAGACGTGTTTTTGTTCATTTTAGTATCCGAAAACAAAGGATGACAAGGAGCATATGCAACTGATACCTGATGCTTCAGTAGTGGAAAGTTTAATGTATGCTCAAGTATGTATTTGTCTTGATATTGCATATATTGTTGGAATGCTAGGCCAATATCAATCTAATCCTGGCCTAGATCATTGGAAAGCGGCAAAGAAAGTATTTAGAAATCTTCATGGGACAAAAGAGTATAAGTTGACGTACAGAAAAACTAATAACTTAGAAGTGGTGGGCTATTCTGATTCTGACTTTGCTAAATGCAAAGATGATAAGAAATTAACATCGGGGTATATATTTATGTTAGCAGGCGGACCTATTCATGGAGGAGTCATAAGCAGCAGTTGATGACAACCTCAACAATGATGGCATAATACATTGCGGTTTATAATGCAACTTGCCATGGGATTTTGTTAAGAAATCTTATTACCAGACTCAAAATTGTTGACTCCATATCACGACCGTTGAAGATTTGCTGTGGCAACTTAGTTGTCGTCAGTTTCTCGAATATTAATAGTTTGAGTGGAGTAAACGCAAATAATATTTGTATCAAGAATATTAGCACAAAAGATATGCTTGTAGATCCGATGACTAATGGTCACCACCCAAAACTTTCCAAGAACTCGTAACCAGATGGGTTTTACTAAAGACTTTATATAATAGCATATCAGGTGTGCATTAATGATTAATGTGATTTCCTCAAATATTTATTTTATCTATAATAAATTAGATGTGTGCTTAATGATCCATAGACAAATTTTTATAGATGAATATTGTACATTAAGGGTTTATATAAGTCATTTTGGTTTTTTGTTTAATGTTTTATATTAAGACTTTAGTATAACTGTTGGGGGTCTCGAATTAACTTCAATTCGAATGACTATAACTATTTACTACAAGTTCCAATATGAAACTTGATGAGTGTTTAACTTGGCCAAACATATGTATACTCATAACAAATGTTCACTCGCACAAGTGGGAGAATGTTAGAAATAACCCGTAATATGTGGCCTACGGATCATTTAAATAAGTTTCACCTAATGATATAATTAGTCCCTAATAGTATGAGGGGGTTATTTGATGGAAATACCCTATAATTATAATTAGGGTTTCCCCTTAGATGCTATAAATAGAGGAGCAGGGAGATAACAAAAAACACAACAATAACCTATTCTCTCAAGATCATCCATCGATACTTCTAAACATCATAACGGGAACGAATCTCACGATCATGGCATCATCCTCAATATCATCGATCTCTATTGTAAATTTTATCGTTTTAATGTTTTGTTTCATATTTGGGGTTGAATCAACATGATTAGGGTTTCATGTTTTCATTCATGTTTCAAGATATAATCAACATTGTGTAGTGATAAAAAAATAACACATAATAATGGTGACCACCGCTACTAAAAATAGGTGTACTCCAAAAATCAAAATTAAGAATATCAAACGGAGAAGAAGTAAAGATAAAGCATAAAAAATGGTAATGTAATATGCTTCCCAATTACACAAGATTGACCAAGTCTATCAGTCTTAAAGTTGTTAACAAAAATACAATTTGTTTCATTCAAAGTACGCAATAAAGAAGATCTGTGACGGCCTAAATGCTTGTGCC
The DNA here is from genome assembly GCA_025215565.1 of Flaveria ramosissima. Lineage (NCBI taxonomy): Eukaryota > Viridiplantae > Streptophyta > Magnoliopsida > Asterales > Asteraceae > Flaveria > Flaveria ramosissima. Next base: position 43,828,067 of record CM046038.1, read on the forward strand.
ATAAGTATTGAGGAAGAGCAATAAAGGTTGAAGGACTTGAAAATGCAAATACGGATGGTAAGTATAGGGGACATAGATATCTGGTGCTGTTATATCGAAGAATAGGAATCCAAATCTGGAAGTCCTTCACACGAACACCAAAGTTGTCAAATTCTATTAAATTTTTTTTATTATCATTCATAAGTTGTCTAAAGTGTAACATCCGCCCATTTTCAAACTACAAACCCGAACCCGTTGGGTCTGTTATAAAAAAATCAAACATATTATTTAAACTATTTTATTCATTTTGGTGATTAAAAAACAATAAGTGTGTTTCTTAACTAATTTTGTGTATTTTATTATCCAATTTTCATATATTATACCATTTAACCAATTTATAAATATTAAATTGTTATTTAGCATTTATGAGTTTTAATTATTATATAGAAATAAATAATTATGTTTTAAAATTTTTATGAAATTTATAAAGTTTTTATAAATAAATAATTTGAGTAATTATTTACATTTTAATTTATAAAGTATGGGGCTCAAAATGTAATTATTAAAACCTTGTTTTATAAAAGTTTGACATAAAATAATAAGTGCTTAAAACTATAGGGACCAAAAGTATAATATCACTTTTAATTCACCCGAACCCCCACCTTCGCCCTTGTCTTCTCCGGCCATTAATCCGGCCATCTCCGGCGACATCCAAACACAAACATTCACTCGATCCAACCCAATCGAAAATCCCTATAACAATTTATGCACATGTTTCGAACCCTCGACCGGTTACAAGACGAATTTAAACTCTGTTAATGTCGTATGACCCGAAACTGATATAATCGTTTCAAATGTGAAGCTGTTACTCGATTATAAATCAAAATCATCAAAAATCATTTACTTGCATCAACTTTGTGATCATTGCGATCATGAATGACTCATCAATTGAAACAAGTAACGTGCGGATCAATCATAACTCGAGCTGAAACACCCGAATCAAAGTTCAACCCGTTCGATATGAAACTGACCAAATCCATCCTATATAAGTGAGGGTAAACCTCATAATCTATTCCTTCGAACCTTCTGTAATCTCAATTCCAGTCAAAACACACACACACACGAAAATCGGTCACCTCGTCCTGTTGCGTTGTTCTTGATCTTGCTACCATTGAATCAGCCTCAACCCTGGTAAATTAAACACATTCTCATACTCGTTTGTGCATGGATAATCAAAGCCCTAAGGTTGATTTCATTGTTATCATCGATTGGGTGTTCAATTGGGATCTAATCGAGAGCTAGGGTTCATGTGATATTGGTAGTTTCTGTATTAAGTATTTTATAAATTTTCTTTTGAAAACCTAAACAGATCTGGGCATGCAGCCCACTGTAATAAGCCTTACACATATACATGAGGTCCGGAATCGAACCCGGGCACCCTTAAATTGATTTTTTAACCTTTTCTTTTTATAAATTAAATCACAGAAATTATTTACATCTTATTAAATTAAAATAAAATTATTTTGTAACTAAATTTGTTCCGTAAACTTATATTTAAATTCTTGAAACTTTTAGAACAATATAATTTTCTATTATCTTTTATTCTTATTTTAAGGTTTTGATATTATAAAACCTTTATAAAAATTATTTAAAAGTTTAAAAACTTTATAAAATGATTTTAAATCAAACCTAAATAATTTCAAATTATTTTGCAAGTCATTTAAATAATTAAATATTAAATTAATTATATTTATCAAGTTTTAAATATTTAATTATTAAATTAATTCTTTCACACTTTATACTCAACCATCACTTAATCAATTATTATTAACGTTTAAGTAATATTTATTATTCAATTTCACTAATGATTCATTATTGTTTTCAATCTCAATTATTTAATCTACTTATTCCATCTTTATGAAATCAAAATATTATTTTTTTACATTATTTTATTTAGACTAATTATCAAAACCTCAAATTTCAATTGCAATCCTAATTCATATTTGATCGTTATTTATATTATTATTCTAATCCTAAGATATCAAACCTTAGGTTGAATCGTGAAGGAATCGTTGGAGAATCTCATTTTCTTATTATTATTCTGTAACACCCGGTTATTTCTTAAAAAGAAATGAAAGAACAAGAAACGAAGAATAAAAGAAGAAAAAGCAATAAAGCCCAAGTAGAGGGACTAAAAGTGTCCAAAAGGACAAAATCTTTGAAAAGTTGGTGTAAAGGTGGGCATGGCCGCCCACCGTCATTTCACATCACCATCTTCTTCGTTTTTAGAGAGAGAGAGAGCAGGAGAAAACTCTCGGCTTGTAGAAGAAGAAGAAGAAGTGAACGAATTCAAGGTAAGAATTCGTGGTTTTTACATGTTTATGACGGGTTTTATCTCGGTTATGTGTTTATGTGCTTATGGGTTGTGTTTGTGCTCGGGTGTGTGTGTGTTTTTGGGATGTTGTTTCTAGGTGTTTTGAACTCTTTGCAAGCGGGTAAAAAGGAAGAACACCCAAGTTGCACCAGGTGAGTTTCTAGACCCCGGTTTTACTTGTTTTTAAACTCTCTTGGGGCTGAAAATGTATGTAAAATGTTTTTACAAGTTTATGTATGTTTACCCGTATGTATTATGCATGTTGAATGTTAGTTCTTAGTTGTTTATAGGTTGTTCATGTTTAGAATAGCCATGTTAAGCTTAGAACAGATAGGTTTGATGTTTGGATTCGAAATCATGCTAGAAACAAGTTGAACAGAAGGTTCATGCGCCTAAATAAGGTCCATACGCCTGAAAAATGCCTTAGAAAAAATTAAGTATAAACCCATGCGCCTGAACAGTAGCCCATGCGTCTGAAATTTGCCTTACATTTTTCTAAGTATAGCCCATGCGCCTAAAGTGGCCCATGCGCCTAAGGTGGCTCATGCGCCCAAGTGGCCCATGGGCCTAAGTGTTTCCATGCGCCTGAATTGTCATGCACCTAAGAGTAAAAATGGTTAAGTGTTGGCTAATGCGCCTATATAGTGAGGAAACGCCCAAACAGGGCTCATGCGCCTAAATAGGGCCCATGCGCCTAAACCCTTAGAATTTATTACAGAATGTTTTGGGAGTCTGTGTCCATAGGGTTTTTACCAAGGTTGACTAGGGCTTATTAATGATGGGTTTCATGCATGATTATGAATGATAATGATTGATTATGACTGTCTAATGATTGTTCCTTATTATTATTATTATTGCTATTAATATTATTACTTATAGAATGTGACTTTACGTGGTATATTATTATCGTAACGTAAAGTATATTGTAATAATAAAGAGAAAGAGCAATAAAGAAAAGAAGATGAACATTAATAAAATGTTAACAAGTCTTGCAAGCTTATAGGAGGTACACGACCGTGTTGTCGTTAGCTCAACTGTGCTGCGGGTTAGCTACCCTTTTATGCACACAGGGCCAGTCTTGGAGATTGGCAGGACCCTTGTAGCGTATCCTGGGTGATTGGGTCGGCCTTGTATACAGTACACAACACCCTTTCAAGGGATACAGTTCACCCTTTCGAGGGATATAGTTTACCCTTTCGAGGGATATAGATGGCCCATCACCCGTTTTCCATCGCGCATATAGTTGGGGTATTGCTCATTGGTCCATACAGACAGTGAAAGATAAAGATAAAAGAAAACAGAATAAACAAGGCATACAGTAAAAAGATCGAACAGTATCTGTTCATATAGTTAATGCGTGCTCGCATATACAGCAATGAATTGTAATTTTAAAGGAAAAGAGAATTTTCATATACAACATACAGAAATTATTTTATTACCTATAAAACTAGAACTCACTCAGCAACGCTGACTTTTATACATTTTCAGTTGGCAGGTAAATATTGCTGAGGATGGCACGAGGGTGAAGCTACTCGGCAGGGAAAGACTGACACCCATTCATAACTATTATTGCTGTTGTTTTGTAAGGCAATTAAACAGTTCTTTTTGTATCTCATCAACAATAGTGTATTGCTTAACAACAGTGTTTAATGAAATAAAATGAATGGTTTTTGATAAAATGATTCCACTGCTTAAGTTCGTAAATTTATAATGTATTTAATGCTGTGAATGGCCAACTATGAGGTCTCCGGGAACGGGGCCTTACAAGTTGGTATCAGAGCCAAAGTTTAAGAGAATTGGGTTAAATAAACTTTTAATACCTAAACTTAAACTGAAAATGGGACAAATAGAGGGATGTCAGCCCGAGTAGCTACGTGCCATCAGGTATGTCTTTTCTTAATGTTAACCGGTATTATGTGCGCATGCTATTTGATTTATGTGTTCTTAGTAGATTTAGATACTGATTAAGTCAGGATAGGAAATGCTTGGGGTATGAAGAGTAAAGTAAGTGGCTAATCACAACTGGCCACTGTAATTAGGGACTTACTATACTTAACATAAACTGAGCTATTACCTTGAATGACCGCGTTAGTGTTTGAATCTTATAGTGTGCTTTAGAGGATGGCTGGCGGTAGATCTTCCAAGGCCTCTCGTGGTGGAGGTAACGGTGCTGCTCCGCGACCTAAGAGTGGGAGACCCAGAGTCGAGAAGGTGGTTCATGAGGGACCAGAGACCCCTCATCCGGAGGGTGGCGACGAGAGCGCCAATCTGAGAGCCTCAGTAAAGGAGGCTGTGGTGGAAGAGGTTCATCAGGTCATGCAGACAATCCTACCGTCTGTGATGACCGAAGTGATCAAGGCGTTAAAGGACGGGGAGAGAAACCGGTCCTCGGGAGGACGGGAACAACCAGAGCCGGAAACGGTTCTCTCTGATGACGAGGAGGAAGAAGAAGAGCCTACGCTGGAGGCGGCTCGAGGCTGTAACTACGGGGCGTTTATGAGATGCAAGCCCCATGCCTTCGACGGAAATGGCACTGCGTCTGCTGCTCACCGGTGGGTGAGGGAAATGGAGGCCGTTCTTGATATCAGTGAGTGCCGTGAGGATCAGAAGGTGAAATTCGCTACCCACTCTTTTGTAGACTCGGCTTTATGTTGGTGGGACAACATTGTCCAAGCCGAGGGTAGTAGGGCCATTGGGAGAATGAGATGGCCTGAACTAAAGAAGTTAGTGATCGAGGAATTCTGTCCTCACAGAGAGATGGATAAGGTAGAAAGAGAGTTCCTGCAGCTGGAGGCGGGAATGATGACACACCAGCAGTACACCACTAAATTTAATGAAATGGCGCGACTGGTGCCCGATCAAGTGACGCCGCTGTCACAAAAGATTAAGAGATACATCCAGGGGCTGCCGGCGGATATTCGTAGGCATATGATTGCCGCCCGGCCGAGCACCTTTAGATCGGCGGTTGATTTGGCTGGCAGATTGTATGATGAGCGCAGGTGGTGGTGGCTGAGGTGAACAAGAAGGGTGGAGGTGATCGTAACTGGAATGGGAAACGGTTTGGAAGTGGAGGAGCCGCTCCAAACAGTAAGATGGCGAAGGTGAGTGACCGACGTGTGGTCACAACTGGTGCAGAACGGAAGAAGTGTGGCAAGTGTGGAAGGGAGCATACTGGTAAGTGCAGGATGGGGATGAACGTATGCTTCAGGTGTGGCCAGCCTGGCCACATCGCTAGAGACTGCAAGAAGCCGAGGGCGGAGAGCTCGGGAGCGGGGAACAAGAAACCAGAGGAAGGAGGGCAGGGGGCAAGTGCTAGAGCTTACACTATGACCCGGGAGGAAGCCAGAGCTGATCCCGATGTTATGTCAGGTATGTTTCTAGTAAACCAAATTTATGCCTCTGTATTATTTGATTCAGGTGCTAGCAGGAGTTTTATTTCCACTACTTTCTGTGCTAAGTTGCCTGTTAGTAGTAGAAAGATTAGTGAACCATTTGATGTAGAAACTGCCATTGGTAAGTCCACCAGAATTACTGATGTGATAGAGGACTGTGCCATAGAATTAGAAGGTCATAGGTTCGCTGCTAGGTTGCACATGATACCCCTAGGTGGATTTGATGTAGTGCTAGGGATAGACTGGTTAGCAACCTATGAAGCAAATATCGTGTGTCGCAAGAAGATGATTCGGTTAATTGCGCCCGATAAGAGTTTGGTTACGATTCATGGAGATCGCGTTACTACGATTCCGAAGATGATTTCGATGGCGGTGGCGGGGAAGTGCATGAGACGTGGATGTAGTGCCTATTTAGCCTACGTAAAAGATGTGGATACGTCGGTACCACAATTGTCTGAGGTGCCTGTGGTGCGCGACTTCCCGGACGTATTCCCAGAAGACTTACCCGGCGTGCCACCAGACCGCGAGATTGAGTTCTAAATTGATTTGATACCCGGTGCTCAACCCGTTGCCAAAGCACCATATCGGTTAGCTCCGACAGAAATGATAGAGCTGATGGAGCAGTTGCAAGAGCTGCTCGATAAGGAGTTCATTAGACCGAGTATATCTCCCTGGGGTGCTCAGGTCCTGTTTATGAAGAAGAAAGACGGTAGTATGAGGATGTGCATTGACTACTGAGAGCTGAACAAGTTGACGGTGAAGAACCGATACCCCTTACCAAGAATTGATGATCTGTTTGACCCGCTCCAAGGTGCCAGTTGGTTTTCAAGATAGATCTACGATCTGGTTACCATCAATTGAAGGTGAAGGAACAAGACATTCCTAAGACAGCTTTCCGTACGCGTTATGGACATTACGAGTTCCTCGTTATGTCTTTTGGTCTAACTAACGCGCCAGCTGCCTTTATGGACTTGATGAATCGAGTGTGCCGGCAAATGTTTGATAGATCAGTGATTGTGTTCATTGATGATATCCTGATCTACTCGAGGAGCGAAGAAGAGCATGCCGGTCACATTCGGGAGGTGTTAGAGACCTTAAGAAGGGAGAAGTTGTATGCTAAATTCTCCAAGTGCGCATTTTGGTTGCGCGAAGTTCAATTCTTAGGTCATGTGATAAATCCCGAGGGGATTATGGTAGACCCTGCAAAGGTGGAGGCAGTGATGCAATGGAAGTCTCCAAAGACGCCATCCGAGATTCGTAGTTTCTTGGGTTTAGCGGGCTATTACAGAAGATTCATCCAAGACTTTTCCAAGATCGCTTCTCCACTAACCAAGTTGACTCGTAAGGATGTGAAGTTCATGTGGGATCAAGAGCAAGAAAGGGCTTTTGAGGAGTTGAAGGCAAGACTGACCAAAGCCCTTGTCTTGTCATTACCCGAAGAAAGCGAGGATTTGGTGGTCTATTCAGATGCTTCCTACTCGGGATTGGGTTGCGTGTTGATGCAGCGAGGTAAGGTGATAGCCTACGCATCCCAACAACTGAAGGTGCATGAGGTTAATTATCCTACTCATGACCTGGAGTTAGCAGCAATGGTCTTCGCACTAAAGATTTGGAGGCACTATCTGTACGGGACGAAGTGCACCATCTTCACTGACAACAAGAGCTTGAAGTACTTCTTCGAGCAGAAGGATCTGAACATGAGGCAGAGACGATGGTTGGAGCTTATAAAGGATTATGACTGCGAAATCCATTACCATCCGGGCAAAGCCAACGTGGTGGCTGATGCCCTTAGCCGAAAAGAGAGACCCGAGCTGATTCGGGTGAAAGCATATCAACTGATCATGACCTCTGATGTGATGAAGCAAGTCACAGAGTTTCAAGATGAGGCATTGAAAGAAGATCATCTTAACTCTGAAAGGATGAGAGGTCTAGTTGGGGAATTGGGTGTGATAGGATCGGATCAATTAGATTTGAATTTTTGCAGCGGAATATAACAAAGTAAGATCGAATTCAAGCAAGAAAATGATGAATATGCAAACACACAATAACAATTATAGAGAGAGAATATTTCTGTTAACGGAATGTTTTCATTCACGTGTAATGCTTCGGTTAGAATACAACTAGGTCAACATCCCTTATATAGAGGAATGTGACGTCTGCTGATGTCACTTGATAGTGACATCTAACAGAATTATACAAACAACTGAAATAATGAAAACTACTGAAATGTTCTCAACAACTGATCACATCTCAGAGAATGCTAAGTACAAAAACATAAAACTACTGACCTATAACTACTGAAACAATAAACTACTGAAAGGAAAAATTACAAGTACTGAAAAGGAAAAACCATCACAACTACTGAAGTTAACAACTTCAGCTGTTGTGACAACTACTGATCACTCTGATCTTCAGACTTTGTCTTCAGTTCTTTACTTTCAGACTTTGTCTTCAGACCTTTGTAATCAGCTGATGTCTTCAGCTGTTGTGATCTTCTTCAGCAGTTATAATGTCTGTGGGACTTAGAGGTTTTTCTGATCAGGCTCATTGGTTCTTTTGGTCCAACAAACTCCCCCCGAACCAATACAGCCAAAACTTTTAACTTTATTGATGATCCCACTTATTCTTTGGCAGAAATACCCTCTTGATCAGCTTCAGAGGTAATCAAATAAGCATAGGCCGGAAAAAGGTTTCTAATCTTTTGATTGGCTAAGTATGGAAGGGAACTCTGTCTTGGGGAAACTGGACACAGAGTCTTGTCCCAACCATGAAACCTATTTCCCATTGATGAGTCTGTAAGACTCTCTTGCATAGGCCTCAAGGAGAACAACTTGTTCCTCCTTGGTGAGTTCTTCTGCTTCTCCCTCAAAGAAGAATTCAGGCCCATAGTATTCAGACAGATACCTCACTGTCTTCCCATTCTTCAACTCAACAGTTGTGATCTCTCTGTATGCAAATTCATCTGGATGAGAGCCTTCAAGCAGCAACTGGAGTTCACTCTTTTGAAGATCTTCAAGTCTTTTGTATAACAACCCCTTCTTGATCATTTTGTTCTCAAGTATAGATAGATGGGTTGATTTTGAGGTGTGTGCTCTCTTGAATTCTTCAATAATTTCCCAGGGTGAGACTACCATGGCCAACATAATTACAGCATTCAAAGTCTTTCTCACTTGGCCATGATATCTACTTGGTATGTTCTTCTTGTGTATTCTGGAACTTACCCTAGGGTCTGGCCAAATCCTCACTCTTTCTCTTTGATGTTGGAATGTATGTCTAAGAGTGTACAGCCTCTGAGCTTGTTTCTTCATTGCTTGAATGGATGAGGACTGAGGGAAGTCCTTTTCAACCATTTTAAGAAATTGCTCATCATGCTACTTCTGTTGTTCTTCTTCTTCAATCTTAACTTTAACCATTTGCCTTTGAGTTTCAGGAGTTATTGTTTGTGATTGACTCCTAGGCTTAAGTTTCTTCATTTCAAGAATAGCTGATATTGGCAAATTATCCTCTTCATCCTCTTCTTCTTCTTCTTCCATCCTCAGCAGCCTTCTTTTTCTTTTAGGTGCATCACTGGTGGTAGATTGAATGGGTTTCTTAGGTAAAGGGGTTGGTTTAGAGGGTTGTGAGGTTGGTTGTTTTGAGGATTGTGAGGGTAATTGTTTTGGAGGTTGTGAGGTTGGTTGTTTTGAGGATTGTGAGGGTAAATGTTTTGGAGGCTGTGAGGTTGGTTGTTTTGGTAAGGGAGATTTGAAAGGCTGCTCTATCATTTTATTTGTGAGGGTGGCTTTGGATAACTTAGCCATGTCAGATCTCTTCCCAGCACCAGATGGACTTGATTCCTGAGACATTTTGGCAAGCAGTTCTTTTAATCTGCAAACCTCAGCCTCAAGAATGGTGTTTTGGGCTAAGACTTCAAAGAAAAAGCCCAGGTCATCATCAGTATAAGCTGAATCACCAGACCTCCTGAGTGAATCAGGATGAACATGTGCAGAGTGTAGATCAGTAATCACATGTGCCCCTTTGTCTTGGAACTGGGGACTTCCTGCCTCAGGAGCAAGTCCTTCATTGGCAGTTGCCTCTGGTAAGGTCTTAGAGATGATACCTGCTTCATCCTGTTCATGTGTTGAAATAGGGGAAGAGGTAGCCTCACCAGATGTTCTAGTCTCCACATCTACACTAGGAGATTGAACTTTATAATCCCTAAGCTGTGGGTTGTCAACTACATTTTGATCCTCTCCCTCAGCTGTTGAGGTTTTCCCAGTGTTAACAGGTTTCTGGGGAGGAGTAGAGGAATGTAGTTGAGTCAGCACTTGTGCAATGACTGCAGTTGGGCTTGTAGGGGTGGTATCAGTGGGAGATGGAGGTGAAAAGGTTTGCACCTGGGGAGAGTGGTGCTCTTCAATGGCAATCTTCGCAAGTGAGATAGATTCCAGTAATGTGGTTTCCCCAATGTTGGTTGCATCAGGATCCTGTTGAGAGGATACCTGAGCGGTTTCAGCTGGTGGAGTCATTGAAACTACAAGGGGATTAAGGCTTGTAGTTTCATCCTGCGTTTGTGCTGTAGGGGCATCATCAGGGGACTCAACTCCCTGAGTAGCCTTTTTGGTTTTCTTTGGTTTTGGTTTGGAGGGGACTTTAGATTTGGAGGTGGAGGCTGTGGGTTCCCTCTGCTTGGGTTTTAGCAGTTTCGCAACCTCTTTGAGTTGTGGGTTTGAGTTGTGCCTGGAGTATACCTCTGGCAAAACTACCAGAGCAGGGACTCCAAGGCCAACAAGGCCATCAGATTTTAATTGATTTAGAATTATAGCCATAAGAAACATTGGATATAATATCCATCTGTTTGCCACAGGTTTCATTGCCAAATCTTTTAATTCCAAAAAGATAATTTCAGAAAAATTTAGATTTTGATGTTCAAGGATAAAGTATAATACATGTTGCCACCGGGATGACATTTGATCCCATGAGGATGTTTAGGGGGCAAGAAAAACATTGATCATGTAGAAAATGAGTCGCTCAGCATCATGAAAGTGCTTCTTCAGAATGGTAGTAGCACTTAGTTCACCCTCATAACCATGATTTGCAAAAGATAGATCAATGGTGCCTTTGGGGTATTTGGTGGTATAGGTGGCATCATTCAGGTCTAGGGTTTGACGAATGATCTCAGGAGTGATGACCACCCGTTTCTGGTTGACAAACGACTGGAGAGTGATGGTGTCATCATTCTCAGCAGTATGAACAGTGACGTTTGTCCAAAATTGGCAAAGGGTATCGGGATAGATGGTAGGATTCAAGAGAAAGGCTGTGCGGTATTGGGAATCAACCATCAAATCCATAGCAACATCAAACTTGTTCCAAAATGGTGATTTGGTAAGGTGAGCGACACAGTTGTGTCGGGGTTTGATTTGCATGGTCGCCATTAATGGAAGATGAACATTTGGAGAATGGGTTATGAAAAGTTTGAAGTTAGGGTTAGGTATATATAGGTTATGAAACGGTTGAAAGAAAACAACTGAAAGTTTTGGTGTGAGTCATCAGGTGTTAGAAAACAACTGAAGACATGGTTTTAACTTTCAGATGTTGTAAACAACTAAAGACTTGGTGTTGGTCATCAGTAGTTGTAAAACTACTGAAGACTTGGTTTTGGCTTCAGTTGTTTTGAAATGAAACAGTAGTTGTCGTCAATTCACAAAGTTCAGCTGTTTCAATGACCTTCACACTTACTCATCAGATCATCTGATTTTCAGATGTTTCATTGGTCATCAGTACTTATTTATTATAAAAGACATCAGTAGTTTGAACTACATCAGTACTTTCTAACAAATGAAGTATTTCAGTACTTTTAAGTAATTTAGTCTTCAGTAGTTATAAAACTACTGAAGATAAAATGACTTATCAGCACTTATATTTGATAAAAGTATACTAATGCTCATCAGTATTTATTGACTAAGAGCATCAGTAGTTGTCAAATTATTCTAGTTGCAGCATACCAAGCCTGAGTACAAGATTATGAAAAGTTGCACTATCCAAAGGCTTTCATCATAATGCACTTTTGACATCCATTTGAAAAACTTTAAGGTTATGAAAAGCAGCATAAGCTAAAAACAATCTAATTGCCTCCAGTCTGGCTACAGGGGCAAAGGTTTCATCATAATCAATACCTTCTTCTTGTGAAAACCCCTGTACAACCAGTCTGGCCTTGTTCTTGACAATTTGGCCTTTTTCATCAGTTTTATTCCTAAACACCCATTTAGTGCCTATTGCACACTTACCTTGGGGTAGAGGAACCAGTTCCCACACTTGCTGTTTTTGAAATTGAAGAAGCTCAAGCTGCATGGCTTCAACCCATCCATTGTCCCTTAAGGCCACATGATAATTCTTTGGCTCTTGCTGACTGATGAAGAGAGCATAGAGACAGAAATTGGACAATTGACTTCTTGTTGAAACACCAGCATTAATGTCACCAATGATCTGGGACATGGGATGATTCTTCAATTCTTGATATGCAATAATATCTGTGCAAGTGTTTGTAGGAGATTCAGCAGCAACAGATGTTGATTCAGACTCTTGAAACCTAGACTGCGATGGCAGTTCAAATGAAGTAGAGGATTCAGAGATTTCATCAGCATTTGTTGTGGATGGAGTTGCTGAGGCTATAGGAACATCAAGTGTAGTAGAAACAGGCAGATGATCACTACAACTTGCATTTGAATCATCAGATGGAGAGGATGGAACTTCAGAAACAACAACAGGTGGAGGCTGATATGGAACATATTGCAGTATGTCCAAGTCAAACATCTCAACAGGGTTTTGAGGAATCTTGTCTTTTGGAGATTCATTAAACTTGACATGCAAAGTTTCTTCAACAATCTTTGTTCTACAATTGAAAACTCTGTATGCCTTGCAAGTATATGAATACCCAACAAAATACCCTGCATCCACCTTAGATTCAAACTTCTGAAGTATATTCTTTGTGTTAAGAATATAACATGGACACCCAAATGCTCTAAAGAATGAAATCAAAGGGGCCAAATGATGTAAGAGCTCATAAGGAGTCTTCATCAACCTCTGATTCACTAATACTCTATTCTGAACATAGCAAGCTGTGTTGACAGCTTCAGCCCAAAAGGTTAGTGGCAAACCTGAGTCAGCCAACATTGTCCTTGCGGCTTCAATAAGGGTCCTGTTCTTTCTCTCCACCACTTCATTTTGCTCTGGAGTTCTTTGAATACTATATTTTCTTTTGATTCCCTTAGACAAATAGAATTCATCAAGAGTGTGATTCCTAAACTCTGTCCCATTATCACTTCTTACACATTTGACTGGAAGTGAATGCTGCTTTTCCACATGCAACACAAAATAAATGATACTTTGAGCAGCCGCATCCTTGGAATGCAAGAAGAAAGTCCATACATATCTGGAATAATCATCCACAATTACCAGACAGTACTTTTTCTTTGCCATGCTCATTACTCTCACAGGACCAAAGAGATCCATATGCAGTAATTGCAAGCAGGCAGTGGACTTAGGTTCTTCTATAGGAGGGAATGAAGCTTTCTGTTGCTTTCCTTTTAAGCAAGCTGGACAGTTATCATCACACTTGAACTCCTTCAATGGCAAACCTCTCACTAAACCATGATGAATGAGCTGATTCATGTTCTTAAGATTCACATGACCAAGCCTTCTATGTCATAGTTCAGATTCTTGAGGAGAGGCTTTGGAGAACAGACATGGATGGCCTTTAAGATCAATTTTCTTTGATAGATCTAAAGCATATACTCTTCCAATCCTGTTGGCCTTCAGGAGAGTATATTCATCCAATATCTTGTCAATCTTGTGCAAAACTTTGGAAGACAGAATCCTACAGTTTTGACTTGTGAAAAGTGCAACATGCCCTTTATCACACATTTGACTGACACTCAAAAGATTGTATTTGAGGTTCTCCACATGGTTAACATCATCAAATCTTATCTCTCCATTTGAGATAAAACCTTTCCTAATGATGTAACCCTTGGCATCATTTCCAAAAGAAACAAATCCCTTCTTCCCTTGAGAATAGTCATGAAAAAGAGAGCTGCTCCCTGTCATATGCATGGATCCTCCACTGTCCACATACCAGATGCTTCTTTGGCATGCTGAAGAACCCTGCATTTTTCACAAACATTAGTTAGCCTTTGAGACCCAAACCTTTTGGTTTTGGGTCTGTTTTCATCAACAGGTGTTAAACTAACAGATTGTGCATGATTAACAGCCTTTGAAGATGTAGATGGTACTAAAAAGGATTCCTTGGATTTTGGCTTAGGTGTCCTTTTCAGTGATTTAATCACAGAAACATCTAATTGGTTAACTCTCCCCAATAGATGTTGAACCATCATCACAAGTTGTGTCTGATTGGTTGTTAGAGTTTTCAACTTAGTTGACACATCAGTACTTGTAGATGATTTGTTCTTGTGATTCACTACATTCTTCTTTTGAAAAGACACAGACTTAGTCTGAGTTTTTAATATTCCCTGAGGAATATTTGCAGCTGTTGTTTGACAAACCCCTTCCTGCTTTGTGACTTTTTGAAAAAGCTTTGGTTTATCAAATTGAGATGATTGAGGTACAAACTTGGTTTGGAATTCATTTTTCATTTTATGCATTTCCTTCTTAATGATTTTCTCTTTGTTGAATTTTAAACCCTTGTTATACCAGCATTCATCAGTAAGATGATTAAACAAGCCACATATTTCACATGGCTTTCTTTTCATCTTTTCTTGATCAACTGCTGAAGTTGATGAAACTACTGAAGATTTGTTCTTCAGTACTTTCTTCCCTTCAGTACTTTTGGGAAGTACTGAAGGATTTTCAACAACTGAAGATTTCTTCTTCAGAAGTTTTCTATCAATACTTTTTAGAATCCTGATAAATTTTTCAGCAGTTGTCAAGGAATGCTTGTTTTCCTCTTATTTGAAATGCTCTTCAGGTGTTGTGTTTTGCCCTTCAGTACTTTGAGTACCTTGTGGAACAACACCTGAATTTCTCAGTCTCTTCTTGATCAAGTGTTTCGAAGCAGTGGGACCATCAGCAATTTGATTAGCTGAGGTACTCACACTCTCTTCATCCTCAGATTTTGAATTATCATTTGAGGATGAAACACCTGATGATGTGGTTTGGGAATGACAGTCATCCTCAGATTTTTACTTTTAATTTGGGAGTAAAATCTGTGGGAGGTATGGTATGATTATACCCAATCCCAAACTTCACATTAGAAGCAGTTTGCTTACTGAGAAGCATTTCAAATCCCTTGCATGATGTTACCCAGCGTTCACAATCAACTTGGGTAGCTGCAAGTGTTTCTTTGAGATTCTTGTGATTTTCCAGAATTACCTCTACCTTTGCTTTTTCATCAGTAATTTGACACTTAAGTTTATAAATCTCCTCATCCTTCTCTTTTAAAACAGACTCAAACTCAGCTTTTCTTTTGGAAATTGCTTTTTCTAGATCAAGGTTTTGATTAATTAAAGCTACATTTGCTTCCCTAATAGAAACAAAAGCAGCTATGCATGATTCAAAACATAACTTAGCCTTAGCCTCAAAAGATACCTGTGGTACCTGTGATGATAAAGGATTTTCATCTGCAGACTCCAGGGCCATTAGAGCAAGATTCCAAAAGGGTTTTCACCACCATGTTGACCAGCACCAGCAAATTGTTCAGAATAACCAGAGACATCATCTGGTAAGCTGCTCCAGTCAACAACCTCAGGAGTGAAAAAGCTCTGATGAGATTGAGATTGAGATTGCTGATTTGTTTGAGATGGTTGAGGATCAGGTAGAGCATGTGGTTGTTGAGCCATGGGTACAGAAACTTGACCAGACTGAGGCATGTAAAAACATGGATAAGGTATGGCATTGGGCTTTGAGGGACAAAGTATGCAGGAGATGATTGATGTTGTGAATGATGATCAGAACTGGTAGAATGTTGCCCTTTGGATTGTGAGCTATTGCTTGGAAAAGTCACAAAGGGTGCAGATGAGTTAGATCCAGATGATCTACACTCTCTAGCAAAATGTCCAAGTCTATGGCACTTGTGACATCTCAACTTACTCTTGTCAAAACCAACCTTGGTTTTGCCAGAGAGACCAAGGAATTTTCTACCTGTTCTTTTGTAAAACTTTTGAGATCTGATATTAATCAATGCCATTTGGCTCAGAATATCCATCTCTTCCAGATCATCATCAGCAATTCCTTTCAAATCATCCATCATAAAACACAAATTATCAACACTAAAACCTGAGTTACCCTCAACTCCAACAAAAGCATGATTTCCACTGTTTGAAGAGAAATCAATATGCTCATCATATGAACTTTCAGATGAAGCATATTCAAACTCATGACCAACCATAGCAGTGTTACCTGGTACAAAGTCATCAGTGAGCTTTCCAGATGAAGATAGTTTCCTTTTCTATTCTATCTCTCTCTCAAATGTTAAGAGTTTCCCATGAAGTTGGGTGAGAGATAGAGTATCCAGATTTGCACTAGAGCGTAGGACAATGGTGTAAGTGTCCCATCTCTCAGGCAGGGATCTGAGGAATCTGTTATTCATCTGGTTGTTTGTGTATTCATGTTGAACCATTTTTAGCTCAGAGATCAAACATGAAAACCGCTCAAACTGTTGAGTCAATGTCTCACCCTTCCTATG
This sequence comes from Flaveria ramosissima, assembly GCA_025215565.1. Lineage (NCBI taxonomy): Eukaryota > Viridiplantae > Streptophyta > Magnoliopsida > Asterales > Asteraceae > Flaveria > Flaveria ramosissima. Next base: position 43,844,487 of record CM046038.1, read on the forward strand.
AGAGAATGTCTCATATTGCTGGGCAAGGATTTCTCTGTTGTTTGCTAAGACCACATCAGTTCCTCCAAATTGTTCCTTCAGAGCAACCCAGAGATCATAGGCACTTTCATGATGCATAAGCCCAGAATAGATTTCATTAGGCAGTGCCATGGCCATAATTCCATGGGCTTTAGCATCAATCTCAAACAGCTTTAAATCCTCATCAGAATATTGTTCCTTCTTCTTAGGAACCATCTCATTTGTTTCAAGATTACTCACCATAGGCTTGTATGGTCCATGAACCACAGACTTCCAACAACCTAAACTGTTAACAGACAGGTGATGGAGCATTCGGCGTTGCCATATGTTATACTCACTCCTAACAAGCATCGGAGGCTTAGTTGAGGAGCCAGTATTGTGAGGATCATTGATTGAAGTAGTCATTTTCACTAATTCAATCGAATTCAATGAGATTAAAATCAGTCTAGTTTGAAAACTCAACAACACAATTTGAAAACACAATTAGAATCTCAATTAATTAACTGGAAGCAACAGAAAATCAATCTCTATAATCAATTCTTGCAAAAATGCTAATTCGATCAACCTTAGCTATCAAAAGAGCAGTTTCAATGATCAATTGTTAGATCGATCATTGATTAACCAGCTCTGATACCATTTGATAGGATCGGATCAATTAGATTTGAATTTTTGCAGCGGAATATAACAAAGTAAGATCGAATTCAAGCAAGAAAATGATGAATATGCAAACACACAATAACAATTATAGAGAGAGAATATTTTTGTTAAAGGAATGTTTTCATTCACGCGTAATGCTTCGGTTAGAATACAACTAGGTCAACATCCCTTATATAGAGGAATGTGACGTCTGCTGATGTCACTTGATAGTGACATCAACAGAATTATACAAACAACTGAAATAATGAAAACTACTGAAATGTTCTCAACAACTGATCACATCTCAGAGAATGCTAAGTACAAAAACATAAAACTACTGACCTATAACTACTAAAACAATAAACTACTGAAAGGAAAAATTACAAGTACTGAAAAGGAAAAACCATCACAACTACTGAAGTTAACAACTTCAGCTGTTGTGACAACTACTGATCACTCTGATCTTCAGACTTTGTCTTCAGTTCTTTACTTTCAGACTTTGTCTTCAGACCTTTGTAATCAGCTGATGTCTTCAGCTGTTGTGATCTTCTTCAGCAGTTATAATGTCTGTGGGACTTAGAGGTTTTTTTGAGCAGGCTCATTGGTTCTTTTGGTCCAACAGGGTGAAAACACACTTGGTGTTAAAACTCGATTTGGACGAGTGTGGATTCCTCGTTTTGGGGATCTACGGGCGAAGATTATGGATGAAGCTCACAAGACTCGATACTCCATTCATCCTGGTGCCACAAAGATGTATCAAGATATGAAGAAAGATTATTGGTGGCCGGGTATGAAGCGTGACATGGTGGAGTATGTGAGCAAGTGCCTTACTTGTTTGCAAGTGAAGGCCGAACATCAGAAGCCATATGGGAAGATCCAGCCTTTGGATATACCGGAATGGAAGTGGGAGCACATCACCATGGATTTCATTACGAAGCTGTCGCGTACGCCAAAAGGGTACGATGCCATATGGGTGATTGTATATCGTTTGACGAAGAGTGCTCACTTCCTACTGATCCGCGAGACATATTCAGAGGTTGGCTGACCTGTTCATCAAGGAGATTGTATCTCGTCATGGTGTGCCGGTTTCCATCGTGTCTGATCATGACACTCGGTTTACCTCTAAATTCTGGAAGAAATTCCACGACGCCATGGGGACAAGATTACACATTAGCATGGCTTATCATCCCCAAACTGATGGTCAGTCAGAAAGAACCATTCAGACATTGGAGGACATGCTTCGGGCGTGTGTGATTGATTTTGGGGGAAGTTGGGATGACCACTTACCGTTAGCTGAATTCTCGTATAATAACAATTATCATGCCAGTATTGGCATGCCACCATACGAGATGCTATACGGTAGAAGATGTAGGACGCCCGTATGTTGGGGAGACATTGGGTAGAAAGAATTAGGAGGTGTCGAGGTGATCGAGGCTACGACCGAGAAGCTAGAAAAGATTAACGGCGCAGACCGATCGAGTTCCAGGTGGGTGACCGGGTTATGTTGAAGGTCTCACCTTGGAAGGGAATTATCCGATTCAGGAAGCGGGGCAAGTTGAGCCCAAGGTATATAGGCCCTTTCCGAATCATTGCTCGAGTTGGAGAGGTGGCCTATGGGTTAGAGTTACCAGAGGAGTTAAGTGGAATTCACCCAATATTCCATGTATCTCATCTGAGAAAGTGCTTAGCCGATGAAGACATGATTGTTCCACTGGAAGATATCGAGGTAGACAAAAGGCTCAATTACGTGGAGCAACCAGTGGCAATCATCGATAGAAAAAAGAAGAGGCTGAGGAATAAAGTGGTTCCTTTTGTGCGTGTACAGTGGAAGCACAGGAAGGGATCCGAATCTACATGGGAGACTGAGGAGGAGATGAGGCAGCATTATCCTCGTCTGTTTGAGGAATAACAGGTTTCGGGGACGAAACCTATATAAGGGGGGTGAACTTGTAACACCCAGTTATTTCTTGAAAAGAAAAGAAAGAACAAGAAACGAAGAATAAAAGAAGGAAAAGCAATAAAGCCCAAGTAGAGGGACTAAAAGTGTCCAAAAGGACAAAATCTTTGAAAAGTTGGTGTAAAGGTGGGCGTGGCCGCCCACCCTCATTTCACATCACCATCTTCTTCGTTTTTAGAGAGAGAGCAGGAGAAAACTCTCGGCTTGTAGAAGAAGAAGAAGAAGTGAACAAATTCAAGGTAAGAATTCGTGGTTTTTACATGTTTATGACGGGTTTTATCCCGGTTATGTGTTTATGTGCTTATGGGTTGTGTTTGTGCTCGGGTGTGTGTGTGTGTTTTTGGGATGTTGTTTCTAGGTGTTTTGAACTCTTTGCAAGCGGGTAAAAAGGAAGAACACCCAAGTTGCACCAGGTGAGTTTCTAGACCCCGGTTTTACTTGTTTTTAAACTCTCTTGGGGCTGAAAATGTATGTAAAATGTTTTTACAAGTTTATGTATGTTTACCCGTATGTATTATGCATGTTGAATGTTAGTTCTTAGTTGCTTATAGGTTGTTCATGTTTAGAATAGCCATGTTAAGCTTAGAACAGATAGGTTTGATGTTTGGATTCAAAATCATGCTAGAAACAAGTTGAACAGAAGGTTCATGCGCCTAAATAAGGTCCATACGCCTGAAAAATGCCTTAGACAAAATTAAGTATAAACCCATGCGCCTGAACAGTAGCCCATCCGTCTGAAACTTGCCTTACAATTTTCTAAGTATAGCCCATGCGTCTAAAGTGGCCCATGCGCCTAAGGTGGCTCATGCGCCCAAGTGGCCCATGCGCCTAAGTGTTTCCATGCACCTGAATTGTCATGCGCCTAAGAGTAAAAATGGTTAAGTGTTGGCTAATGCGCCTATATAGTGAGGAAACACTTAAACAGGGCTCATGCGCCTAAATAGGGCCCATGCGCCTAAACCCTTAAAATTTATTACAGAATGTTTTGGGAGTCTGTGTCCTTAGGGTTTTGACCAAGGTTGACTAGGGCTTATTAATGATGGGTTTCATGCATGATTATGAATGATAATGATTGATTATGATTGTCTAATGATTGTTCCTTATTATTATTATTATTGCTATTAATATTATTACTTATAGAATGTGACTTTACGTGGTATATTTATTATCGTAACGTAAAGTATATTGTAATAATAAAGAGAAAGAGCAATAAAGAAAAGAAGAGGAACATTAATATAATGTTAACAAGTCTTGCAAGCTTATAGGAGGTACACGACCATGTTGTCGTTAGCTCAACTGTGTTACGGGTTAGCTACACTTTTATGCACACAGGGCCAGTCTTGGAGATTGGCAGGACCCTTGTAGCGTACCCTGGGTGATTGGGTCGGCCTTGTATACAGTACACAACACCCTTTCGAGGGATACAGTTCACCCTTTCGAGGGATATAGTTTACCCTTTCGAGGGATATAGATGGCCCATCACCCATTTTCCATCGCGCATATAGTTGGGGTATTGCTCATTGGTCCATACAGACAGTGAAAGATAAAGATAAAAGAAAACAGAATAAACAAGGCATACAGTAAAAAGATCGAACAGTATTTGTTCATATACTTAATGTGTGCTCGCATATACAGCAATGAATTGTATTTTTAAAGGAAAAGAGTATTTTCATATACAACATACAGAAATTATTTTATTACCTATAAAACTAGAACTCACTCAGCAACGCTGACTTTTATACATTTTCAGTTGGTAGGTAAATATTGCTGAGGATGACACGAGGGTGAAGTTACTCGGTAGGGAAAGACTGACACCCATTCATAACTATTATTGCTGTTGTTTTGTAATGCAATTAAACAGTTCTTTTTGTATCTCATTAACAATAGTGTATTGCTTAACAACAGTGTTTAATGAAATGAAATGAATATTTTTGATAAAATGATTCCGCTGCTTAAGTTCGTAAATTTATAATGTATTTAATGTAGTGAATAGCCAACTGTGAGGTCTCCGGGAACGGGGCCTTACATATTCAAAAATGCATCTTATATCATGTGAGTGTTTCATGCCCCTTTTTACTTTATTTCACACCTTTTAGGGTGAAACATGTTAAACTTATAAATATATACTTGTAAAACATCTTGAAACTTGTAATGCACGAGCAATTCGTTTATAAACTTGTCATGGTTATTTGAGATACTTGTGAGCCTTATATGATAGTTATCTTGAAAACACAATCATTAACTATTGCTAGCCTAGCAACGTCATAGATCTATGGGCTTGACAAGCCTATTTTGTGCTAAAACCGAGGTTAAAGCCTGCTCCTGATGACGTATTCTTGTTCATCATGGGAACCAAGTACACTTAGCTAATCGTTATAACTTATAGTGGCCATCTTTTGTCAAGGTTTGATTGTATCATTATGCTATCTATATTCTAGCATTATTTCTTAACCTATGACATGAATTGCCTCTTAAAAGTTGTTTTTATACGTATGTACAAATTCATGGAAACTCACCAACATTATATGTTGACCGTATTTTTAACATGTTTCAGAATTGCTATTTTGAGGACTTCTTCATGCACATATAGGACTTGGACCTAGTTTAATTAAAGAATATTATTTTGTTGTTTGAATCTTTATTGCATTGTAATGATATATTTGTTTAATATTATCTCAACTTATTTAATTCCATGAGCTATGAACAATCGTTTCACATTCGTCCGCCCCGATTATTCCGCCGTCGGTCGGGGTGTGACATAAAGGATGATCAATTTTAATGAGAATGAAAGGCATTATTGATGTGGATATGTGGGAAAGATGGTTAATGGGTGGTGTAACCCGTCCCGTTAATCAGAATTTTGAAACCATTGCCAACAACAACATGGTTAAAGATGTTATTATTAAAATAAGAATAGAGCATAGTGCAATGCAACTATGCAAGGGTCCGAAAGAGTCCATGCCACTTTGCAAGAAAATTTATTAGCTAACAACTTCCAGCTGTCTCAGTTCTACTCAAGGATCTCTCTCACGAGAGGCAGTAAAGAGGTTCATTATAGTAGTTAAGTAGTAATAGCTCTAGAGTATACATTTATTCATGTATTTGGCTCCTTGAGCCACCATTTCATACAGTAGTTAAGTAGTCGTCAGTTGAAAATCATCCAAAATTTCCTTCCTCCCATCTTGCTAGATCTTTTACTTGCTCATCATTATGCTCTTGGTACTGGTCGTGTGGTTAGTGGCATTAGTCTCAAGATACCGGTTGGGATCCGGATTGAAGGTCACTAGTGGCCTTTTTGATGTTTGTTGGAGCAAAGTAATGGTCTGATGGCGTGTAGGTTTATGAAGAATCAAGCCGGAGTAAACCCACTCCTAGCGAGGGATATGATCGTCATGAGAACTGAGAGGGAGTCGTGAGGCATGGACTGGAAAGATTCTAACCCCATAGGCAACCAAGGACAATTATGATATGAGAAAGGCTGCAAGAGATGTGAAGATTAGGTTTTGTTATTGTTGCTAATGTGATCCAAATTATACATATAAAATACATCAATTACACATCAATTATTTCATAAACTCTTACTGAAAATGATGATTTGATACTTAAATCATTCATATTGTGTTTTCAGGCTTGGAAAAGACCATGATGAATAAAAGGAGCTTAAATAAGAAGAAAATAAAGAAAATCAAGTTTTGGCATTCAAGCATGGGGTCGTGCTTCATGAGGCACGCCCCCATGCCCAGCCTGAAACACACCCCTGTGCTTAAATCAACACACCCCTGTGTTTGTTGACCCGACAGGACAAAAAGTACGGTTCCCCGACCTAAGGCATGGGGGCGTGCCCCAGGAGGCACGGGGCCGTGCCCCACCATAAACACGGGGTCGTGCCCTATTGAACACGGGGCCGTGCCCGACAAGCTCTGAGAGTACTAGCCGACCAACTTTTACGTACATTGTACTAGCACGGGGTCGTGCCTTTTAGGCATGGGGCCGTGCTTAAACACTCCAGAAAGCCTATAAATAGGACTTCATTTGCGACTTTGAGAGTAGCTTTTGGGAGGTGAAGTGCTGGTGTTCCCTCTCGGGAACCTAGCCTTCGGAGGTCCTTAGAATGTTTTGGAGGTTTATTCAACACTTAGAAGAAGCTTGGGATCGTTTAACATCATCCATAATGGATCACCAGTTTGATTCTTCTAATTTATTGATGATTTCATTACTATCTTTTATCTTTGTTTGTTATGTTCAAGCTCCTTGTGAGCTAAACTTCATGTGTTATCCTAATTTAATGAAACTTATGTAATTTATAATGAACTAATGGTGTGATATATATTATGTTAATGTTATGGTGGTCTTGGGAAAACTATTAATGGATAGCATCTACATTTGAATGGGAAGTTATAAATTTATGGTTTGTGATTGCGATTGTCATACACGGTTGAAAAACATATGATCAACATTCATTCGTGAAACCGGTCTTCATAATAAATCCATGGATAATGAACTAGAAATGGTTATTAGAAATCATATCACTTTAACTTTCTGATCATTTGCGGGTTCCCTGTTATTAGTTTGAGAAATCTTCAGTAATTGTTATGGTTTTCTAAAATTAATGGTATGTTATGAATGAACCTGATCAACTCTCTTTTTAACATTAAGTTATGTTTTCAGAAATCGTATATCAAATAGGTCACAAAAGATTTACCTACATTACTAGGGCTTTGATCTAAGCAGTAAAATCAGCCTGACGTGATCCTAGTCACTACGGAGCAGGATAGACGAGAAATCGCGCCAGCTCATCTTTATAAACATTAACATTATTACATTAATCCATATCTTTAAATCACACCCCAAGTTTATCACAGTTATATAAGTGTAATCTAAATTAGGATAACAACCTTACTTCACTGAAAGAATCACCAAAAGTCTCAACCTATTTTTATTTATTTTTATTTATCGTTATTATGTTTAACTTATTATTTTCTAAAACATAAAACTAATAGTCAATTATAAGGGTTGTTGAGTAGGCTTAGTGTATCCACGGATTGATACTCGGTTCTTACCAACACTATATTACCATACGAGAGAAACACTTGCCTTTTGTGTGTGTGGTTTAGTATTAGTAATAACCTTTTAAACTTAATACGTGCAAAGAATCTATAACAAAATATATATACTATCCGCACCCTTAAGTTTTTGGCGCCTTTGCCGGGGACACATGTTAGTTTGAAAGATGATCCAAATTTTTGACTATTTTGTTTTATTTCAAAACAATATATATATATATATATATATATATATATATATATATATATATATATATATATATATATATATATATATATATATATATATATTTAAAAAAAGTTTTAAAAATGAAAGAAGATGTCTATCCACAAAATGCTATCAAGGTTGAAAAGAATGATGGACTAAGCTTCAAAGCCAATGGTAATTGGTTAATGGCCAAATCGATGTACCAACTAAGATTTTCTTGGAGGTGATAAACCTCCACCTCATTAAAAACTAAGTGTGGGGAAGGGTCTAGCCAAGGACCCGTAACCAAAACATGGCTCTATGTTATTTTCTGTCTATTTATTTTATTTTGTGTGCTTAGGATTTTAATTTTATGTTTTAAATAATTTGGTGATGTTTTAGATTAATCCTGATGATTCTTTTGAGCTTAGTCAAGACGGCTGTGGAAAAACGATCGCATGCATTTGACTCATCATTTTAGGGGAGTTTTCGTTTGCCTTTCTCTATTTAATATTTATTGTGAATCACATTGAGGATAATGTGAAGTTTAAGTGTGGGGAAGGGTAATACATGCTTGATACTTTGCTTATAAATAGGTCCAAGTTATAATTAAATCTTTTGCAAAAAGTCACTCTAGTTTGTGGCAACAACACCGGAAACATGAAACAATTTATAAGTATACGTTTTCGAGAAATAAATAAGAAAATAAAGCAAACCCAAATAATCTTAAAATGTTTTTTGTGATATCTTGAAAAGCAAGAAGAGTTGGTGAAAATATTCAAATATGTAAAATGAAACACTTATACCCAATTCTATTCGATGTATGAGCTTATTTTTTAGCCTAAAACAAGCTTTGCATTTATGCATTTTTTTTGCTTTCATTATGGATATATTGAGGCTGCCTTATGTTGCGTGTGAATTAGAACTTGTTTTGGGTATGCATTTCAAAACCTTATAAGTGTTTCTTGCATAAAAAGGATTTAGGCAATTAGGAAAACCCGACATTCGAGCCTCTACCATTTTCAAATATCCTTACCCAAACATTATCCCTAGTTAGCCTCGTTGAGCTTAAACGTTTTCATTTTTTATCACCCAAATCACTAAGCCACTTAACCAAAAAGCCTTCAACAATACCCGTTTTCGTTAAAGACATGTTTTGGCTTATTTCAAAAAAAAGAAAGAAAGAAAGAAAAAAGAAGGAAGAAGAAAACTAGTTCCATCATTTTATGGTATTTCAAGATATGTCTTCAAAAAAGGAAAAATGATATGAAAGATTCCTAACTTGTGGGGAACTAGTTTCATGAAGAAAAATACAACAAAAACCAAACTGAATCCAATAATTCGACATCCAAATCCGTTGGGTGCTTTTAGGCTCAAAGCCGAACGACCCTTAAAAAGAAAGGATAGCTACGTATATCATCGGGTTAAGGAGGAGGTGCAGTTTTTGAAAATGCAATACAGTCTTGACGATCTGACCATAAACGAGTCCTCAAGTTAGCATATCCCTTCTAGCTTGAGTATTGTATAAGGAACCATTTTATTGGTTTCCCTTTAGTTTATGAAATAAGCCAAGACCACTGTTTTTAGCATTTAGCCACTTTCACCCAAATAATCCATACCCTGAACCCGAGCCAAATTACAACCCATCAAAGACCTAATGATTTATGCAAGTAAATACTTAACATAGGTGGAGATTTGATCCCTACCAAGCATATGATTTCACACGTATTCATACTAGGCAATTGAGCGTATTAGTCATAATTCATCTTATGTATGATTACATATATATAGCCGAGTATGAGTGCACCTTGTGAGAAGTGTGAATTTTTACAAGTTAAAAATATTAAGAAACCATTCTATTGCTTGAAAGGATATCATTCCACATGTGCTTAACTGTTTATATTTGGGTAAACCAAGTTTGCTTGTATAGTTCTTGAAAGACATATTTATATCTTGATTTATTTGGTTTTTGGTGGTGTTGCTATTTTGAGTGATTTTTTTAGGACAAGCAAAGTTTAAGTGTGGGGATATTTGATGTGATCCAAATTATACATATAAAACACATCAATTACACATCAGTTATTCCATAAACTCTTATTGAAAATGATGATTTGATACTTAAATCATTCATATTGTGTTTTCAGGCTTGAAAAAGACCATGATGAACAAAAGGAGCTTAAATAAGAAGAAAATAAAGAAAATCAAGTTTTGGAATTCAAGCATGGGGTCGTGCTTCATGAGGCACGCCCCCATGCCTAGCCTGAAACACACCCCCGTGCTTAAATCAACACACCCCCGTGTTTGTTGACCCAACAGGACAAAAAGTACGATTCCCCGACCCGAGGCACAGGGGCGTGCCCCAGGAGGCATGGGGTCGTGCCCCACCACAAACACTTGGTCGTGCCCAACAAGCTCTGAGCGAACTAGCCGACCAACTTTTACGTACATTGTACTAGCACGGGGTCGTGCCTTTTAGGCACGGGGCCGTGCTTAAACACTCCAGAAAGCCTATAAATATGACTTCATTTGCAACTTTGAGAGTAGCTTTTGGGAGGTGAAGTGCTGGTGTTCCCTCTCGGGAACCCAGCCTTTGAAGGTCCTTAGAAGGTTTTGGAGGTTCATTCAACACTTAGAAGAAGCTTGGGATTGTTTAACATCATCCATAATGGATAACCGGTTTGATTGTTCTAATTTACCGATGATTTCATTACTATCTTTTATCTTTGTTATTATGTTCAAGCTCCTTGTGAGCTAAACTTCATGTGTTATCTTAATTTAATAAAACTTATGTAATTTGTGATGAACTAATGATGTGATATATATTATGTTAATGTTATGGTGGTCTTGGGAAAACTATTTATGGGTAGCATCTACATTTGAACGAGAAGTTATAAATTTATGGTTTGTGATTGCGATTGTCATACACGGTTGAAAAATGTACGATCAACGTTCATTTGCGAAACCGGTCTTCATAATAAATCCATGGCTAATGAACTAGAAATAGTTATTAGAAATCATATCACTTTAACTTTCTGATCATTTGCGGGTTCCCTCTTATTAGTTTGAGAAATCTTCAGTAATTGTTATGGTTTTCTAAAATTAATGGTATGTTAGGAAGAAACCTGATCAACTCTCTTTTTAACAGTAAGTTATGTTTTCAGAAATTGTATGTCAAATAGGTCACAAAAGATTCACCTACATTACTAGGGCTTTGATCTAAGCAGTAAAATCAGCCTGACGTGATCCTAGTCACTACGAAGCAGGATAGATGAGAAATCGCGCCAGCTCATCTTTATAAACATTAACATAATTACATTAATCCATATCTTTAGATCACATAACCAATTCATCACAGTTATATAAGTGTAATCTAAATTAGGATAACAACTTTACTTCACTGAAAGAATCACCAAATGTCTCAACCTATCTTTATCTATTTTTATTTATCGTTATTATGTTTAACTTATCATTTTTTAAAACATAAAACTAATAGTCAATTATGAGGGTTGTTGAGTAGGCTTAGGGGCTGTTTGGCAGCCTCTTAATCAGCCTCTTAATGGTTCAGATGTCTGAATGGTTCAACACTTAATGGTTCAGACTATTTGTTTTGCAAGCAGATGTCTGAATGGTTCAGACATTTGCCTTTGAATGGTTAAGCATTATACTAGTGCTGAATGGTTAAGAGGTCTAATGCTGAATGGTTAAGACCTCTTATCTGAATTGATCAGACATTTGCATTTGAATAGTAAACTGATATACTACCTCTTAATGATTCAGACCTCTTAATGGTTCAGCACTTAATGGTTCAAACCTCTTATTGGTTCAGCACTTAATCATTCATAAGTTGCCAAACAGCCCCTTAGTGTGTCCACGGATTGATACTCGGTTCTTACCAACACTATATTACCATACGACATGTACACTTGCCTTTTGTGTGTGTGGTTTAGTATTAGTAATAACCTTTTAAAACTTAATATGTGCAAAGAATCTATATCAAAATATATATACTATCCGCACCCATCAGTTGCCAAGACCACGAGAGCAGTCGTGACCCTATCTATGACTACCCCTACCTTGTTCGCGAGTAGGATGATCTGAATCGTGACCAGAGTAGCACTGTTGTTATTCAAGGTCAAACCAAGATGCATGTTAAGATGGTGTTGTACCTGTTGCTGAGTTAAGTAAGGTGGTTGCAGTGGGCTGCCATGTTTGGCATTAGATATAATATGCTAGGCAATCAACTGATACAGTTCTTCCTTGTGGGTCTCCTCCATAATCAACTTTAAGTGTGTTTCTTAAAACCCCGATAAATAGGAAATTTCTTGGATAAGCATGGTCAACCAATCATATTGGCCATTAAGCACGTGATACGTTGCAAAACAAGACACTCATTTGTAACCGAGGCATCCACGTTTGCAAGTTGATCCGATAATACTTTGAGAGGTTGACAGTATGCGGTAATGTTGGGGAAAAAATCAAACCTGATTTTGAAAAACTTTTTCTCGAGAGTTGTGGTTATTTTGAAAGATGTTGGCAAGGGCCGCCCACGCTTGAGAAACAATAGAGTTGGGCTTGAAAATAATTTGGAGAAGATCATTAGATATGGTGCCATAAATCCATTGCAACACGATAGCACAGATGCGATCCCAATGTTCTTAGTCGGTCTTTAGTTTGTCTTTGTCTTTATCCGCTGCTATAGAGGAGGAAGCTTTAGCGGGTGGTATGATGTGATCTAGTATTTGAAAAGGATGACAATGTATTTTAAAGAGTTCAACTCCATGTCCAAAGTAATGGAGATGAAGTTACAGATGTTAGTTATGGTTACATCAAGGTGTAGTTTATCCATGAGAATAAGAAGAAGGAGAAGCGCGTGAGAGAAGGGTGGTAGATCAAAAAAGAAGGCTGTCGACGACTAGGGTTATCGGTTACGGGCGGGTAGGGTTTTTAGGGGAGAAATTGAAATTAGGTAATCAGAGTAGGCTCTAATACGATAATATAATGTAAACCGTCTCCACTTATTTATAATTACAATATTTATGTAATATGTCCCTAAACTATATGTGATGGACAATATATCTGGTCTAATAGATGGACATGGGAATGGAAATAGAGATCTCAAGTAGAAGTTAAATAACATAAACTTTCATATTTTCTTTAACTTTAGGGATGAAGATGATTATAGGGAACACATTGTGACATAAATAAAATTTTTTGCATACAACTTCAGCATATGGTTCGGAGCTCAGCTTGTTTGCTTTAGTTGTAAGTTCTAGATAAAGCCATGATTTGAATCCCTGGTCTTTAAATTCTTTTACTAGCTGACCACTCTATGTTATAAAACATTATTCTACCATTTTTTTAACTTCCTTAGAGTTTACAATGTTTCTTCCACCATGTCGCATTCTTATTTTCCCCTTGCAAGTTCCTTTCACTGATATGTCACATGTGTTTGCTTTTAATGTCGCTTTCTTTGTAGCAGGTTTCCTCTCTTTACTTTCTTTTGATTATTGTTTCTTGTGTTTTCTTAATTTTTTTGTGGATGTCTACATGGATTGTATAGGAGTTGATTTATTGTTGTTTGTTGAAGATGACAGATACTACCATCAAGGAATATACTCAACAACCTGAGTTCAACAACTAATTTATTAGCTACATCATGCACATATCAAGGCTAATTAATAATAGTTTTATGATCTAATGCAAATTTATTTAAGTTGTTAATTCCATGTGAATACCTTACAACTCAATGTTAACAAGACATGTTTCACTAATGTAAAGCTTCTGAGTTCTGACCCAACTTTTATTATGATTAGTAGATGAAAACCAAGTATATTAGTGAATTTGAACTTTCATTAAATAGAAAATTTTGGTTTCCTTCCTTTGAATATGAAATGATTCTTAATTTGAAAAAAAAACAAATTTTATAAGTCAAAACGTGTCGGTTAACCTGTTTAGCTTTAGGCGGATCAGAAAGAAGGAACAATGTGGCAAGTAAGCTCAAATGTTGTTAGGCTTCAACTGAAGTCTAAGTCTAGTCTACCTGTATTAACTAGATTGTATATTTTTAATTTTATGAATTTTAAGTTAGTGGTACTATAATCACTATGTATTGAGTTTTAAATGTAGGTACAATAACTATTTTCTTAAAAAAATTAAACAAAAAACCTTATTAATCCAAAAAGCCTAAGAAGGCTTTGGGGATGACATGTGGCACTCCTTTATTTTCTTAAACAAGGATAATATAGGATATGAAAAAAATATGTATTCTAAAAAGAAAGAGCGGCCATTACCATTACCTATGAGTTATCTTTGGAGCTTTGTTCGATTAATGAATGATTGTAGTTTGATTGAATGAAACTATACTTCTATTACTAAACATTGTAGAAGCGATTGAATGTTTGGTGCTCATTTTGAAGTAGGAACTCCATGTTGACGATAGAAGACCCGTGTGGTGCGTATAGTTTTGGTGTTGATTCGATCAATTTTATTTTTTTTTTTAATCCTAATATGTTTTTTTTTATATTCTTATTTTTTGAGCATGCAATGTAGATGATCATTAATTTTGTAATGGATTATTCATGATCATTGTTTAATTTGTATCATCGTTGTGCCTAGTCGATTAATTTAGTTTGTAATATATTTGTAATGATGTTGTAATTGTTTAAGAGTGTGTAATGTAGATGATCACTTTGTTATTGATTTAACATGATCATAGTGATTTTCGTCTCATTTTTGTTTAAGTTTTTGATGTACTATTGTATGATTAGTAATTATGGTAGTTATTAAACATGATGATTATGCATTTTGTATCATCATTGTCTCTAACATACTAGTAATTAAAAATAAATTAACAATGTATTAGTATTAAATATGATCATTATAGCATTTTTGTATCTAATATATTTGTACCATTATGTTTTTTGTTTATGTTTTTATGTTTATGTTCTATTGCATCATATCTTCTAACATCATTGTGTTATATATATATATATATATATATATATATATATATATATATAATATATATATATATATATATATATACACACACACATATATATATACATATATATATACATATATACATATATATATATATATATATATATATACATATATATATATATACATATATATATATATATCTATCTATCTCTCTCTCTCTCTCTCTCTCTCTCTCTCTCTCTCTATCTCTCTCTCTCTCTCTCTCTCTCTCTCTCTCTCCCTCTCTCTCTATCTCTCTCTCTATCTCTCTCTCTCCCTCTCTCTCTCTCTCTATCTCTCTCTATCTCTCTCTATCTCTCTATCTCTCTACACTCTCTATCTATACACCCACACACACCATATATATATATATATATCTATATATATCTATATATATATATATATATATATATATATATATATATGTGTGTGTGTGTGTGTTATTGTGTGTTTTTCATTTGATATTGTATTTTATTGATGTATATGTCCAGAGTTGCAAAGATGATGTACCTAAAATACTTGTGTCATTGTATTTTTTGGTTATATATGTTCTTATGTTTATGTTCTGTAGTTTTGAAAGAAAGAGGAAATTACACGGATTGTCCCTGAGATTTGCCTAAATTTCACCTTTCGCACCTGGGATTAAAAGATTACAAGTTTAGTCCTAAGGTTTGAAAAAACATTGTACTTTTCGCCCCTAGGTCTACCGTCGCTAGTTTTTTACATTAAAATTTAGAAAAGGATGATTTCACCCCTAAACCCAGCACCCCACCCATACCCCCCTTTTGGAGACTTCCCTTCCCACCACCGTTCGACCTTTACCACCATCGTCCGACCTTCACCACCACCATCCATCGTCGAACCTTGTAACTATCACCGTCGCACCTTACCAGCATTGCTATCCCGCATCAACTCTAAACATTTACAGAACAAAACCACCACCTTGACAGCGGTGGCAATGCAAGAAATGACTAGAGGTTCTTGATTTGAAATAAGTTTGCTATGGCAAAAAGTGTGGTGGTGTTAGAGAATTTGCAGTCAAAGTTGCAGGTGGTGGTGGTGTTTATTGGAATTTGTATAGTAGATTGAATAGAAAAGGTGGAAATAACTTAAGGTGGAAAAGAAAGTTGTGAGTGGTGGATTGATGATGGTGTGGTAATGGCGGTGGAGGTTGTGGTTAGAAGGAGGAGGAGGAGAAGTAAAATGGGTAGGGGTGTGGGTATGGGTGTTATGTAAATTAATATATTTTTAAAAAAGTTTTAAGGGTAAAATAGTCATTTAACACCCATTTAAGGGAACTTATTAACCGTCCACAGTGAAGACGGTTGACTCGTTCCCGATGAACACGGTTGCACGATAGCCATTGAATTCTCTAGTTGCTTTTCTCTATGATGTCTGACTTCACGGACCATGGTGATTACAGGATCGGTTTCTGTCACTCAACACAAGTATTATCTCTCAAACTCACTAAGTCACTCGGTTTGTTGAAGCAGAATCCCTTAAGAGTTGATAATAATATACTAAGTAAACAAACACAAGAAGATAGTTTTTCAAGATACATGTATATATTACTTCTCAACTCAAAGTGTTACAAGACTCTTACAAGCATGTTTACAGAGTTACAATGAGAAACTATATATACTACTATCTACAGCCGGTTATACTTTGATACCAGATGGGAACCTACGACTAAAGCAAATACTACATTGCTAACAGGTAAGGTATCCAAGATAAAATACTATCTAAGATTTGGTAGTCATGACATGTCCATAGCTTTCCTTTTGTCACCAACTAAATTTGGTAACCGTACTAACTGACAAGGAATGAACAACGGAATAAAGTATGGTCAACTACATGGGCGTGGGAAAGCACCATGCAGTATCTTAGAGGTTGCAGTGGATCTGTTAGAAGGATCATACTTATGTCCACTGGTTCATAGCAGGTTCTTCTGAAGGTTAACTGGCTTCGAAAGAAGAACAAGTTCTTCCGAAGCCACTTATACTTTGGAAGAGTCTACTTCTTTCGAGGCTTGATGATCTTCATCTTCGGAAGTCATTGTCTTAAATTCTTCTAAAAGTTGATTTTTGGAAGAGGGAAGACCTTGTCTTCGGAAGTTAAAGTTCCTCTTTGGAAGCTCTTTTAGTCTTGACCTTCGGTAGTTCAGCTTTTGCCTTTGGAAGTTCATCACCAGTTGCACCAAAAATATTTGAAGTGTTTGTTTTGGTTGCACCAGCCTTATTTGATCCAACAAACTCCCCCTAGGCTGATGCTACCAAAACCTCACTTGTTTCTGCTTCTTAAAACTTTCAACACTAAGAGCATTCACATCCCATTCCTTATCTTTATCCATATAATTACACTAAAAATCACAACTTCTTCTCTATCCTTTTAATTAAATAATATATTTTTATACCTTTTTCATTACATTTCTCTCTTCTTTACTCACAACCACTTTCAAAAATATTAAAAAAATTATAAGGATTGAACAGTGAATCCTTAAATTTACAGATGAACAGTAACATTTTCTTTCTCCTCCACTCAAAACCATCCCATATAATTTAAAGACTCACACTCACATAATTTTAAAACATGGGTTGTGAATGCTCTAAGGAGAGAAGATGTTTATCTGTCTCTTTGTTCTTTCCAGATGTAGTGCTGAGAAGTTTGTACAAATCCTTCGTAGATAACAGATCAAGTCTGTCACTCTGAATGATATGTACCCTTTCTTGTGACCTTTGAAGAGAGTTAGTTGACGGGAATTGTAGTCATACTCCCATCTAACTATAGACTCCAGTTCAGGACCTTCAACCATTTGAAGAAAGGCTTTGCCTTTGGTTGCTGACCCTTCCTTTTCATCCTTCTCTCTCAGCTTCAACTCTTCTTCAATCTTGGCCCTTGGTGTAAGTTCAGCCAGATGAAGACTGCTCAAATGATGTGAGCAGCTATTTCAGAGTTAGAGGGATTGGAGAATGGTTTCTTTGCTAACTCAGTAATGTTAAATCTGCTTAAGTGTGGTAGAGAGGAGGCATTAAGCCTGTTGATCTCACCATTCTCTCTTTCTACAACAAAGTTGTGAGAAGAGCCTTCGAACCTCCACTGAACTATTTTCTTCCTAGGAACAAGAGGTTGAGATGGTAATTTGTCTTCCTTACTAGTGTCCAGTAGAGTCTCTAGTTTTCTTCTCAGCTTCTTCTCTTCTGCTTCAAGAGAGTCAGAGTTTGTTGCCAAGAGTTTGAGAGTCTGGTTCAGTGTTCCTCTAGTCAGATCAAGGAATTGTTCTCTTGTGAGGGAACATGAGGAGCCATCAATGAAGGTTAGCTTGATGGACCCCTCCTCACAGGAGATATCATTCAGTGTAGTACATTTGATGAGCTTCCTCTTGAACTCCTTAAACACTTCTAAGGTTAGAGGTTTAGAGGGTTGAGAGGATGACTTAGGTGGCTGTTAGGTAGATGATGGTTGGGTTTTGGAGAGTATTTTGGGTTTAAGGATAAGTAGTGGAGGTGGTTGTTTTGAAGGAACTAGTGTGGTAGAGGTATGGTTGATGGTATGGGTTTAGGAGTGTAAGGTTCGGTGGTTGGTTCGGTTTTGATGGGGAAAGGAAGAGGAGTTGGTTCTAGTTGAGGTTAGGGTTGTGGTATGGGTTTAAAAGTCATCCCCTGCATTCTTCTATACATCTCCTTCCTTCTTCCTGAGCGAATGTCAGCCTTAATGTCACTGACATGTTGCTGCAGGGTCTTCTCAGACATGGGGCCAACTTGCCTGCCAAAGAAGCCATAGGCCCTGAGATAATCCTTCATCTAGGCTTTATCTCCTATCTTCTTGACAGCTACAAGTTGCGCTTCTTCTTCCTCTTCTTCTCGTTTAGCTTTTCCCTGGAAGCCCTCTTTCTCTCTTTGTTCATTTGGTCTTGTTCCTTTTTGAAAAGCCACAAGGCCGTATCATTATCATGAGGAGTCAGTTCCTCAAAAGAGAATCCCCTGGAGCTCAGAAAAGCTATCCTTTCATCCCTGAGGTGTTGCTCAGCTTCCTCCTTCTTTCTCTATTATTCCTCTTCTAAGGCCAACCTTGCTGTCTCTTCTTGTTCTATCTGCAGCAGGGTTGCCTTTTCTAACTCCACCAACTCCTCTAGCTGCAACCAGATTGACAAGCTTGTCAATAATCTCCACCCTTCTCTGATTGTTGATAGCCTCCTGATTGACTACAATTGCTTTGCTACTTGCAGCTAATAGTTTCTCAGAGGGAAGCCTACCTTTTCTTCTAAGCTTTTCCAGCCTTTCCTCCTCTTGCAGTTCTTCCGCAGTCAACTTCCTTTTACCCTTGATGTCTTCGGAAGCTTGAGACTTTGGAGGTTCTTGCGTAGAGGTTTCAAGTTGGTGGGTGGTGATTTGAGCATGTGATGATGATGATGTTTGAGTAAGAGGTGTTTCGAGAAAGTCTTCACTATTTACCTCAGATGCTAGTTCATGGTCTGAATATGTGATAATTAGATAATCAAACATAGATCATAGACCTTTCGCAGCTTGGATCTCAGCTTCGGAAGTCTGAAATACTTTTTTCGCAGTTTTGACTTCTGCTTCGGAAGTTAGTGGCATTTCACTATATGTCCAACTGTTTCCGTTGCTGGGCCATCAGTCCCCATATCCTCTTTGAATTCAATCTTAGGTTCAATGTGGACCTTAGGTTGACCAACTTCCTTGACAGTGGTAGATGGTGTATTCCACCTTTGAAGCTCTTCAACTCCAAAATATGCCAAAGCAACATCTAGGCTTGGCTGTTGAAGGGAGGAGCTCATCAGAAATTTGGTTAGGAATCTATTCAAATCAATGAGCATCCTTGGATCCACTTGAACGATGACTGGAGGAGGCTCAGGAAAAATAATTGATTGCTGAGCAGGATATATTGAAGAGAGAGTAGAGAGAACTAAGCTTTGCTGCTCCATGTGTGTTTCACTCTAAACATCCTCCTCCTTTTTGGTAGCATCATCTTGAGAGGTAGATGAGCTAGAGGAAGAAGTTAGAGAGACTTGTATAGGTACATGCTAACAGATCTCTCAATCTGTTTCTTAGCTAGTTGAGCCTTGAAAGTCAATCTTAAGTTGTTAAGTGGCAGACCTATCCTCTAAGTCTTAACCCTGGATTCAAGGTTTGAGACTTTAGAAAGTAGGTCTTGAATGGTGAGTTGCAAACTTCCCTCATCTTCTTTAGAAGAATCATGGGAAGATGAGGTAACATACCTAGTATATTCATCCTCACCACCAGATGTGGTTTCTTGGCGCCCTGGTTTCCCTTGCTTAATGATGTCTCTTTTAGTGTCATCAAAAGGCACAGTTGCTGTAGATTCAGTCTCAGATATGTTACCACTGTCCTTAGGGTCCTTGAGGCACCTTCAGTAGTGGTAGCTGAATCTACATGAGTTCCTTCCACTCTAGTGGAACTCACCTCAATTTGGGTTTGCTGATGCGGGCTAGAAATCAAAGATCTCTCTAGGCTCTCTTGATCTTTAGAGAGGTGTTGTGGATCAACTTTATTGCCTTGAAGAGACATGATTACTTCATCAGTACCTATAAGAAGGTCAGTAAAGGATATGGAAGTTAAGCTTAATGACCCGAGACTTTAATCAATGTCTAATGGCATTGAGCCTGTGATGGGGTTGTCCTTTTTCGGCTGCTCAGGAGAGTATAGAGACTCATCCTGAGGGTTTTCAGCTTGGGTTTGGGGCTCATGGGATTGAGACTGAGGAGACTCGATACCCATATTGAGGTCAAATGTGAAGGAATGTGGGACCTCAGACTGAGTGGGAGCCCATGTTTCCACTCTAGCCTTTTTGTATAGAACAAGGGAAACTTGTTCAATCAGAGGAGATTGAACAAGGGTTTGTTTAGAGCGTCTCTGGTATGTAATCTTGATGGAGTGAGAAGGAAGATTTGGCAATGTGGTGGTTGTTGCTGGTGTGGGTTCATCACCTGTGGGGTTAACAGGGATGTCACCAGGAGCCATTGGCTCAATCATACCTGGAAGTAGCTCAGTGTGTCTTCCAGTGAAGTTGGTGGATACCCTCTTTAACACCTTCAAGATGGTCAGCCTCATGTGAGGGACAGTTAGAGTAGCTGCACAGACAAGCGGTACTCTGATCCAGCTCACAGTTGATTATGTGATGAATAAACCTGGGATACATGTAAAATGTTTCCCTCTAAAGGTTTCCCATAAGATTAGTAAGCACAAATCTTGAGTAGTTGAAGCGGAGGCCTTTTACCAACCCGTGAACTAGGCATCCTAGTTCATAAAGGATTTGATCCCAACCCCCACACTTATTTGACAGGTAGTGAAGGACTATGTATAGCAGGAATTTCTATTTATATGAGAAATTAAACTTGTACACCGTGGACCTGCTCACATCACCACCATATCCCATCTGGGTATATGTGTCATCTAGGTCTGATTTGGGGAATTCCGTAGGAGAGCCTTCATCATGAAGTTCGAGATGCTCCCAGATGATTTGTTCGGATATGATCAATTCCTGGCCACAAGTGCTTGACCGAATCACCCTAACTCCATTCAAGGTTACAATCTGTCCGTTCCCCAGAACTCTGCCATTTGGTTTGAGTAAATAGTGGAGTTGACAGTTAGGACAGTGTAGTAGGTCGATTGGGTAAGGAAATGTATGATTTCGGCAAAGTCGGCATCCTTAGAAGAGTCAAGGAGTGTGACTTGGTTGTGCTGAGGGTTTAGTGCCATTGTGTCAGAATGTTACAGTGGAAATGAGGTTGATTCTAGGATAAAACTGGAGATGATGGAAACTTAGGGTTGTGAAATTGGTAAAAAGATTAAAAGGATAGGTCAGGAGTATTTAAATGGGTGAAATGACGGATGGATAAGGTGAAATGACAGTTTGGGGTATGATGTGACAATGGGGTAAGGTTAAATTTCATTTAAAATATTCCAACATCATTAATAAAATCTTTGCCTTTTTCAGAGTGGGGCCCAAAAGATTTCCGTTATACAGTAGAGCTTTCTTCTGAGTGTAAAGCTTTTCCGAAGGTAATCTTCTTCCGAAGCCAAACTTACTTCCGAAGATAAATTTATCCAAATTTACTTCCAAGAGTAAGAAGGCCTTCCGAGTGGAGAAGTTTATTAAGTTTCGGAAGTAGATTTGATATGTTATCAAATACTTCTTCCGAGACTAAAAATTCTTCTGAAGATAAGATTACCCTTGGAGGAATTTTCCTTCGGAAGATATATATATGACATCTTCTGAGGGTTAATTTCTCTTCGGAAGAATTTACACTTAGTAAAATTTTGAAGAAAAACCTTTTGTAACAGGGCTTAGGTTGTATTGACAAAGACAAGACACATTTTAAAAAGGTTTTCAAATGAGATAAACTAATCAATGTTTATCATCCCAATAGTTGTAATAAGAAACTTAAATCTTTGTTCATCAAATGTTTGGTGAACAAATCAGCATATTGTTTATTTGAGTCAAATTTGACCAGTTTAATCAAGTTTTTCTTATGAATATCTCTAATGAAATGATACATGATGTCAATATGCTTTGTCTTGGAGTGCTTGACAGGATCTTCTGTAATAGAAATGGCACTCTTGTTGTCAATGTGGATAGGAGTTTCCATGAAATTGAGTCCATAAGCGAACATCTGGTTTTGAATCCATAGGAGCTGAGCACATTAACTAGCAGCAGCAATGTATTCAGCTTCAGCAATTGATGTTGAGACATAGGATTGCTTCTTGTATTGCCATGAAATTATCCTTCCACCAAGAAATTGACATCCTCCTGATGTTGATTTCTTGTTGATGTTACAACCACCATAGTCACTTTCAGTGTAGCCATAGAGATTGAAGTTGTTGTTCCTTGGATACCAGAGACCCAGTTTAGGTGCTCCTTTGAGATATCTAAGGATTCACTTGGCAATAAATAGATGAGACACCTTTGGAGCAGCCTGATATCTTACAAAGATGCAAGTTGCAAACATGATATCAGGTCTACTTGCTGTGAGATACATCAGAGATCCAATGATTGCCCTATATTGATGTTGATCATCATCCTTTCCCTCAAAGGGAGGACAAAGATTGTGATTTCTGGGTATAGGAGTCTTTGCTAGCTTGCAATCTTTCATATTAAATCTTTCTAAGATATCTTGAACATACTTAGATTGATTGTTAAAGAACCCTTCTTTCATCTGTTTTACCTAAGTTCCAAGGAAAAAGCCTATTTTTCCCATGGAACTCATTTCAAATTTCTTCTTCATAATGTTCTCAAAGACCTTACACATTTGGTCATTTGATAAACGAAATATGATGTCATCAACATAGACTTGTACGAGCAAAATGTCTTTCCATGACTTTCTTATGAATAAAGTCTAGTCAATGGTACCCTTGGTGTAACCATTCTTCAGAAGAAACTGAGACAAGGTCTCATACCACAGCCTAGGTGCTTGGTGCAGCCCATAGAGAGATTTATTAATTTGCACACATAGGTGGAGTGCTATGGGTCTTCAAATCGAAGAGGCTGGCACACATAGACTTCCCTGTCTATATCCTCATATAGAAAGGCACAATTGACATCAAGCTGGTAAACTGTAAAGTTCTTGGATGTTGCATATGCAACAAAGATCCTCACTGCCTCAAGTCTTGCAACAGGTGCAAAGACATTAGTGTAATCAATTTCTTCCTCTTGTGTATACCCTTGAACTACCAGTCTTGCCTTGTTCTTGATAATCAATCCTCTGTCATCTTTCTTGTTCCTGAATACCCATTTAGTGCCTATTGGTACTTGACCGGATGGTAGTGGACATAGGTTTCAAACCTTTTGTCTTTTGAATTGAAGCAATTCCTCTTGCATTGATTCAATCCAACTTCTATCCTTCAAGGCTTCTTCTATCTTCTTTGGCTTCATCTGTGATAAGAAACATGAGTACAAGCAGACATTCCCATTGTGAGTTTGTCTCCTTGTTCTCAAGCCTTCAGAAACATCTCCAATGATGTTCTTAGCTGAGTGAGTGTTATGAATCCTGAGCCTAGAAATTACATCCAGTTGCATGGATAGATCCAAATTAGACATGTTTTGATCAGGAACTTGAATACTTGGTCCAGCTGATGTCTCACATTCATTCAGTGAGGACTAACTGAATGAAGGAGAGACAACATCAATATCAGTTGGTTGTGGAGCAGTATTAACAGTTGCCTTTTCCTTCAAAATACTGCTTCACTCAACTTGGTGTTGTACATTGTCACTGGATGAGTTTTGACGCTCACTTTGTTGACAACTTGTTAAAACTCCATTGGATCTTGTGATAGTTATACTGTTGGATCTTCCAATGGTGAGAGCTTGATTTTCATCAACTCTTGGAGAACTTGGAAGAGGTCTGGGTAACTCAAAAAGTTAATCATCATCAGAATCACTTTGAGTACCTGTTCCAGCTGAAACATTCTCACAAGAGGATTTAGAATAGTTTGGAAACAATTCTAAATCAAAGATATGATCAGGTCCATTCCCCTTAACATAAGGAGTGTGCTCATTAACAACAATGTTGGATGATTCCTCAAATTGTTGATTTCTAATGTTATAAACTCTATAGGCAATAGAGTTGGAGGAGTATCCAACAAAGATAGCATCATCCGACTTTTCAGCAAATTTTGCTAAATTGTCCTTTGTGTTAAGTATGGTACACCTGCTGCCAAAGGACCTAAGAAAGCCAATGAACGGTGGCCTCTTGTTCTATAGCTCATAAGGGGTCTTTCCATGTGGCTTAACTACAAGAACTTTGTTCTACACATAGCATACAGTGTTGACTACCTCTGCCCAGAATGTTAGAGGCAGTTTTGAATCAGCTAACATGGGTCGAGCAGCCTCAATAAGTGTCCTATTTATCCTCTCAGCAACACCATTTTGTTGAGGAGTTCTATGGGCACTATACTGTCTGGCAATCCCTTTTGAGTTACAAAATGAGTTAAGAACTTGATTCTTAAACTCAGTCCCTTGATCACTTCTAATAATCATAACCTTGTGATCAATTTGCTTTTCTAATTTAAGAATAAAAGATTTTAAGGTATCAGCAGTTTCATCTTTAGTTCTTAAAAAGAATACCCATGTAAATTTAGAAAAATCATCAACGATCACAAGGCAGTATGATTTCCTTCCAATGCTCATTATACTTGTGGGATCAAATAGATCCATGTGCAATAAGTTTAATGGAGTGGTGATAGAGTTAACTACTTTGGTTTTAAGAGATGCTCTATGTTGCTTCCCTTTCAGACATGCAACAGAGTTATCTTTGTAGAAAAATTCCTTTTTAGGCAAACCATGTACCAAGTTATTTTTAACCAATTTATTCATGATTTTAAAATTTACATGACACATTTGTTTATGTCATAAATTTGACTCATTACCATCAGCTTTGGATAGAAAGCATGATACTTCACCTAATGGGGAAGCATTGTTCATTTCTCACTTGTAAATATCCCTTTTCCTGGGAGATCTAAGAAGCACCGATTCCTGAGGAATTGTCATCCCGGGTTTGAGGATAATGCACTCATGTTCTGTGAAAAGAATTTGGTGCTTTTGATCATAAAACTGAGAAACACTTAAAAGATTGTGTTAAGCTGTTTGACAAAGTTTACTTTGTCAACTCTTAACTTGTCGTTGGATACACTTCCTCTGTCAGTAATGTATCCTACAGCCTCACCTCCAAATTGAACAGAATTTCCATCAAAATGTTGAAATAATTGAGGAAGATATCTGTTCCCAGGCATGTTCCTGGAGCATCCACTATCTACATTCCACACATTGTCATTTTTGTCATGTGGATGTCCATGCACATAAGGTGAAAAAGTTAGTTTTTATTGAAACCCAAGCCTTGCTGGTCTTGGGCTTTTCCAATGATGAGGATTTATTTAAACCAAAATGTATGCATGGGGGTTCAATAGATGTTTGTGAAGAAGAGGGTTGGGCTGCAGTATCTTGTTTGATCTTCCAACCCATCCCTTGGTTGATCAATGTAAATGAGATTGATGAAGCTTAGGCAGCATGTCATACTTCCGAGGCTTCTTTCTTCTTGGAAGAAGCTTTTCTCACCTTTTCTTCTAAAGCAGACTTCTTTTTGGAAGGCTTCAAAGGAACTCTTTTGTTCTTTTGAATTTTATTAGCCTTTTCTTCCAAAGCTATTTTCCCTTTGGGAGAATGAGTTTCTTCCGAAAGCAACTTTGCTTCGGAAACAAGCTTTCCTTTTCTCATCACTTGGACCATGTGATAGCGTCCAAATGTAAAACTCTCCTTGACTTCTTCTTTCTTAACATTATTTGCATAATGTGTGCTTGCAGGATTGTAGTAACAATCTTTAGCCATATGGTTTTGCAGACCACACATTATGCATGCAATGTTAACCTTTATGGGATGCGAAGGCGGTTGTTTCTTGCTTTTCTTGTCTTCATCAACAGTCTTTCCCTTCAACTTCTGATCCTTCAGCAAGACAGGAGTGCTAGTATTACACTCCTATCTAGGATCAGAGCTTCCAACCACTTGGAATACTACTAAAATAAATACACCCTTTCGTTTTGGGCTTATTTTCAACTTGGATTCAGCCACTTTCTTTGTAGTTTTTCTGGCTGCCTTAGCCCTGTTTCTTTTGGATTTGGTGGTTAGGGGTTGATCATTATTGGTGGGAATGGGTTGATTTACCTGATCCTTCCCTGTGATGGTCTCCATAGTTGCATCACTCTTCAACTCATGAGGTGGTGGGTCAATAGTTAGTACCTCTTGCTCTTTGGTCCCACATCTTGGTTATCTGATAGACACATAAGAATGTGGTGGAGCAATTTTATTGGTTCACAACCCACCTTTGTTTTGATAATAAATTTTTTGAGTGGGAGGATGATGCAAGAATTGCTTGGAAGTTTTGCTCATAAATAGCATGCTTACTGACTTGAGCCTCAACTGTGACTAGCTGGGCTTGAGCCTCACTCAATTTGGATATTAAATCTTTGATTTAAGTCTTACAGTTGGTGTGTTCATGTTTTAAAAAAGGACACAGTTTTCTCCAACTCTTCAATTTTCATTTTATAGTCAGATTCAACCCTTTTAAAATCACTTTTAAGGATATTTAAAGACTTAATATCATATTCAATTTCCATATTGTAGTCCTGATACAATTTAACTTTGGCAATACAAGCTAGAGTACAGAGGTGTTCAAATACCTTGTTGTCATCAGTTCCAACCATCAATGCTTGAGCAGAGGTCACATCCTGCACCATGAAGCTCCAGTCCACCTCTTGAGCAACAGCAATTGTGTGTTGTTCAGTTGACTTCCCGGTTGCTTTAGGTGTGGTGGGATGTGTGGAGGCTTGAGAGGTTCCCAGATTGAATTTGGGAGCCTTGCATTCCTTGAAAAGTGGCCAAGTTGGTTACAGTTATAAGATTTAGCCTTTGTCTTGTCAAACCCAAACTTGCTGTTAGTTGGGTTTTGGAGAAATTGCCTTCCAGTTCTCTTAAAGAAATTCTTCGCCCTGTAAGTTAACAGAGCCATCTGTTGGACAATGTCCATGTACTCGACATCATCTGGGCTGAAACATTCTAGATCATCAAAGTAAAACTGAAAATCACTAGAATGCCCATTTCACACAAAGGCACAACTATCCTGGAAAGGACTTGACTGAGCCTGTTGAGACCTTGGAGTCTCAGGAAAGGTAATGTATGGCCCAGAAGAACAAGATGGCTACTAAGAGTAAGTCAGGTACTGCTCACCTGGTGACCTCTCTTGTTTTCCATCTCTACACGGTATCCATCAAGGATTCCATATAATTCAGTCATCGTGAGAGAGTTTAAGTTCTCTGTCCTCTTGATAGAGTCACAGTAGAAAGTCCACTTATTTAGAATTGCACTCATGAACTTTCTTGAGAGATCTCTCATCTCAAGAGTCACTCCCACAGACTAAGTGATGAAATAAGTTCCATATACCTGAAGTATTGCTTACTGAAGGTCTCTCCAGCAATGTAAATAAAGTTTTCAAATTGTTGCTTTAATGGAATCTTTCTTAGAGTCATTGGAGCTGGCATACATTTAAGACAAAGCATCAAAGAGTTCTTTGGTTGACTGACAATGCTCAAAACCCACCATGATGAAGTTGGGTATGGCAGTCATAAGAACAGTCATTGCTTTTCTATCGATCTCTAGTCACTTGTGGTCTTCATCAGAATAGTCTTCAACAGCCTTCTCTATCATAACACCATTGCCAGCCGGTGCTGCAACCTTTGGCTTGTAAGGTCCATTGGTGATAGATTTCCACATCAGGCTGTCTTAATACCTAATGAAACCTTCAATACATCTGCTCCAAGATCTGAAGATCTCAGGGGTAATGATGGGTGCTTTAGACATCGTCCCCATTTCACCTTCAGATGATTTTTGATTGTGGACCATTTTGAGTGCGGTGAAAGAATGAGTGAAGAAAAGGTTGATTTGGATGGTAAGATATCATAATCAAGAGCCTAAGAAGCTCTTATACCAATTGCAGAATTAGTTTTTTTCACTAAACACAAGTATTATCTCTCAAACTCACTAAGTCACTCGGTTTGATGAAGCAGAATCCCTTAAGAGTTGATAATAATATACTAAGTAAACAAACACAAGAAGATAGGTTTTCAAGATACTTGTACATATTACTTCTTAACTTAAAGTGTTACAAGACTCTTACAAGCATGTTTACAGAGTTACAATAAGAAACTATATATACTACTATCTACAGCCGGTTATACTTTGATACCAGCTGGGAACCTATGACTAAAGCAAATACTACATTGCTAAAGGTAAGGTATCCTAGATAAAATACTATCTAAGATTTGGTAGTCATGACATTTCCATGACTTACCTTTTTGTCACCAACTAAAGTTGGTAACTGTACTAACTGATAAGGGATGAATAGTGAAATAAAGTATGATCAACTACATGGGCGTGGGAAAGCAGCATGTAGTATCTTAGAGGTTGCAGCGGATCTGTCAGAAGGATCATACTTATGTCCACTGGTTCATGGCAGGTTCTTTCGAAGGTTAACTGGCTTCGAAAGAACAAGTTCTTCCGAAGCCACTTGTACTACGGAAGAGTCTACTTCTTCCGAGGCTTGATGATCTTCATACTTCAGAAGTCATTGTCTTGAACTCTTTTAAAAGTTGATCTTCGGAAGAGGGAAGACCTTGTCTTCGGAAGTAAGAGTTCTTTTTCGGAAGCTCTTTCAGTCTTGACCTTCGGAAGTTCAGTTTTTGCCTTCGGAAGTTCATCATAAGTTGCATCAAAAATATTAAGTGTTTGTTTTAGTTGCACCAGTCTTACTTGATCCAACAATGATTGACGTTCATGATGATGAAGTGGTTTTGTAGAGATGAAAGTACCATAATGTCATTCCGTTTTCTTTAAGGTCCAACATAATTACAAGTTTGCCACCACGTAAGTATGTGCCATCGAATCTTCATTAGTGATTTGATCTAACGGCTATAAATGCTTCTAACACCTTTAAATTTTATTAAGCTTTCTACAATAGCCAGACTCGTTTTCTTTTATGCTTCTTTATTTAAAAAAAATAAATACACTTTACTGAAATGCCATGGCTTTGACGTTCTGAGTCAAACTATTGCTTTTAAGTTTTAAGCCTGTTTTCTTAAACATATTCCGTTTAAAAAAACTTCTTATGTGTTGAAATTAACTTCCTAACTTTAGCACATCATTTTAATTACAATACATGCATATTTTCTTGATAAATGTTTTCATTTAAAACACTTATCTAAAAGATGTAGGGAGAAGTACGAGTAGTTGGGGTACATCAAATAAAAATTAAGACAAAGTTAGAATGTGTATTATAAAGTAAAACTTAATTTAGTCTTGTTGCAATGAATGAGTTAACTGGATTAAAACTTGCAAAAATACATTCGAGTGAGTCTTGAAGTCAAAGTAAACAAGCTATTATATACTTATATTTTGACTGCCATTATATTTATAAATTATTAAGCAATGACCCAAGTTATTATATAAGCAATTTAATATTTATATATAAACGTGTTAGGAGTGGGTATTTTTCATCCTATCTAATTTCTATAGTCCATCACGTTAGCTTTTTCTATCCGTCACACTCTATCCTAAATCTTATATCTTGAAAATTTATCCACCTCAATACCTCATCACTAAACAAAGTTATAATACTTACTCAAAACATGTAAATAAAGCATAAAAAATAAATAATTCTATTAATCAAAACATGCTTCCAATATGATCTGATCAAAGGTTGTTGTAGGTTGCTTGGTGGGGCAATTCTATAATAGCATTTTCATTTACTTCTTGATCGGTTAGTACTTAGTAGGATTAATTTAATAAATAGAACATATTGTTGCACCTTTGATTTCAAAATCATGGTTAAATAATGCAAATGTAAATTGTTTTTTTTAGATTTTTTAAGACTGATAACACACACGCACTAATTCTACTTTTAAATTTACACACATGCCTCTTCTGAACTTGGTGATGCCATGGACTATGAAGACGCCTCGTTTGAACTTGATGTAATGTTACTGGTATGCACATATTTGTTATACATAGCCTTTAAACTAGATGATGGAGAGTGGAGACATTGTTTAAATTTTTAAGGTTTCACAATAATGGTGTGATAAATATGAATATGTTAAATGGTATGCTTAATAGTATGCTTAAGGGTTGTTTTTCACAATAATTTGTGTAATTTGTAAAAAATTGTATGAGTGACACTTTAACGACATGGCATTTCAAACTATACTAATATATTAAACATAACCTTAGGACACATATGTAATTTTATAAAAAATTAAGAGTTAAGACACCTAATTCAAACTTATAAGCATTAGGTACAAGTGTTCTATGCAACCATCTCTATTTTGACCCTCATTTAATAAACTTATTCTAAATAATAAATTAGTTAATTCATATTATTAATCATTATTTAACAATATGAGATTATTTATTTCACTATACTATGTATTTTATCATTTATAATACTTTAAATTACCATTTAAATTTATTAATAAGTATTATTTTATTTGACTACTTAACTATATAAGTACTAAATACTTTAATAATAATAATAATAATAATAATAATAATAATAATAATAATAATAATAATAATAATAATAATAATAATAATAATAATAATAATAATAATAATATTAATATTAATATTAATATTAATATTAATATTAATATTAATAATACTAATAAAATTTATAAATAAGTAGTATCTTATTTGATTACTTAACTATATAATTACTAAATATTTTTATAATAATGATGGTAATTATAATCTATATTTGTATATATAAAACGTTTGAGAAAGACATACTTGTAATGTTACTTAAAAGTTAAGACACCTAATATTACTTTTTTAAATATAAGGTACAAGTACTATATACAATAGTTTTTAATTTACCCCTATTTCATAAATTTCTCTTAATTATATATTATTTAATATATATTTATTTTAAGTATTGTCTAGTATTGTCTTACTTATAATATATTAAATTTATATTAAAATATATACATTTTTTATTTATTAATTTATATAATACTATTTTATTTAAGTATTATTTTATTTAAACAATTAAGTATACAATCATTAAATATTTATATAGTTATAATAATAATATTATTAAAATATATCAGTGTTTAAGGTAGGCTGAATAAGATGGTTTATAACACCCGTCACATCCAGTGGCGGATCTAGAATAAAAGTTTAGGGGTAAGGTAAAAAAAAATTTACCGTACATTTATTTTAATAAAAGAAAAACTACGATAATAAAGAGGTTCAAATGAAGATCATTCAAATCAATTTTTTTGGTATTGAAGGAACTGATCCCAAAAAAATAAAAACCTAATGAGTAGTTGACCAACATAATCATCAATTGGTTGCATATCATTATCATTATTAGAAGCAATATCCTTCTGGTAGTATAGTTTTGATTAACTCGGTCCTTAATGCTCTTCCTACTTATTATTTTTCGCTTTATAAGGCCCCTTTGCAGGTAATTAAAACCCTTTAAAGCATGCGAAGAATCTTCTTCTAGGGTGGTACATCGGACAATAAGAAGATAAATTGGGTCTCATGGGAAAAAATAACGATAGCCAAGGAGTACGGCGGTCTCGGGTTTGGTTCTTTGATAGACGCAAATGTTCCAATGATGGCTAAATGGTGGTGGAGATTCAAGATGGAGAAGGGTGCCTTATGGAGAAAAGTAATATAGGCCATACACCAAAGTACACAATCTTGGGGTTTTGTACCTGTTTGATTATCCTATTTGGGTCCTTGGAAAGAAATTTTTAACATATCACATACAGTAGAGAAGTGGGGAATTAACTTGTCCAGCTTGATTAAAGCAATTCCATGTAGTGGTTTAAAAATCGCATTTTAGACAGATTGTTGGTTGAATGAGGGGCCACTGGTCTTTTTGTTTCCAAGACTGTATGCGGCTGAAAAGTCCAAATTTTGTTGCATATCTGAGAGAGTCCAGTACACTGTGAATGGGGCATCTTTTTCATTATGTTGGAAAAAAAAGATTATCATCTCCTATTGAACTGGATGAGTTCAAACAGCTTATGGATTTGGTGTCGAACGCAAGCCGACTGGAAATGAAGATCGATGGGTTTGGTTGCTAGATTCAACCGATTGCTTCTCTGTGGCGACTTTAAAGAATAAAATTCAGGACCTTAGATATGCAAAGCCAAGTTTCGTACTTGATTGGCTTAATTAGGTTCCAAGAAAGGTCAATTGCTTGGTGTGGAGAGCGGAAATGGAGCGCATTTCAATATTAAAATCATTTGCTGAAAGAAATGTAAACGTTGAAGCAATCAATTGTGTTTTTTGTGGAGAGTATGTGGAAACAGCAATACATATTTTTGCGGGTTGCAAGATGGCTTTGTCACTTTGGGGATCTCATTGCGAAATGGTGTTGTATCTCCCACATTTTTATGCTTTTGATGTTAGGGACTTGTCATAAATTCACAAGCATATCCCAGGCTCAATGATAAAGAAGAAGGTTGTTCACTCTATCATTTTAACGACCATATGGTGCTTATGGAAGTCTAGAAATGATGCTTTGTTTAACAACAAACCCCCATCGTTGGAAAGAATGTTCAAAAAAGTGAAGTTCTTAAGTAATCTATGGATTAATAATCGCTCAAGGAAATCCAAATCGACATGGGAACAATGGTGCGCTTTTGATGTGTAATATGGTTGAGTAATTAATTGTAATAGAAAAGTAATTGTAAACTGGTCTAGCTCCCGGCTAGTACCTTCTTAATAATAATATTTTTGTTGGCCGTTAAAAAAAATATCCTTCTCTTGAATATTTTTTAACTAAAATTGCCAATAATAATTTGTTTTTTCAACTTTCAAATCCTTAATTTTATAACAAATAACACCAAAAGATTACAAATTATATTTGAAAATAACACAATCAAAACCCAAATTTCAATATCAAATCCCTAATTCATATTTTAAATCCGTATTTTATATACCTAATTTCATACGCCTAAATATTAGAAATTGAGCTAAATAACCATCAAAAAATATCCTGCTCTTGAAATATTTTAAATCACTAATTTGTATAATATATAACACTTGAATATTAGAAAATGATCATAGGTGGGAGGTGGCAAAAACAATTTTTTTTCTTTGAAGTGGACGGTGAAAGATCATAGGTGGGAGGTGGCAAGGCCGCCGCAGCAAGCGACAGGTCGGCGGTGGTCGACCGGCGGTTCAAGGCTTCAGGTGCAGTGGGGTGGTCGGCCGGTGTGGGTGGAGGGTGGCTATGGGAAATGTCGATGGGCAATGGATGTTTATTTTTTCCTTTTAAGTTTTATATTTGATTTTTTTGTTTGGGCTAATTAGTTATTAGTTTTGGGTGTTTTAAGTTGTTTGATATTTTTGTCTTAATTGTTCTTTAGGGCTTATTGATTACTATTGTATTGGACTACTGGTTATCATGGGCTTATTAGTTATTTATGTAATTACAAAATTAATATTTTTTATAAAACATTAGACTATTTTTTTATAAAATTTAAAACTTTCTATGAAGTGTTGAGTTTAAAAAAATTTAGAGGTAACATAATATTTTTTTCAGGGGTAACATAAACTGTAAGTTTTAATTTTTTTACACAAATACATAATTTTTTTACACTACTCGTTAAAAGTTCAGGGGTAGTGGAGGCTACCACTTCTATTAAGGTAGATCCGCCCTTGGTCACATCACTATATATAACAAATATAAAAGATAATGAGTAGTGAATGTGAATATTTTGTAATGTCATCATAATAATTTTTTTCTTCAAACTAATTACAAAACCTACTTTGTTTTTTTATTTTTTATAAATTTACATTTAAACCCTTAAGGATTTTCGAAACTAACCATAACATTTTATCTCTCACTTTTTTATTCTTTTAAATTGATACCTACTCATTTAATTTTTTTGAAAAATTTATACCTAAGCCATCGAGTAATGTCAAATTTACATGTAATCACGTGAACTTTTTTTTAAATAATTTTATACTTAAGCCTTTGAATTATATCAAATTTACATGTAATCACGTGAACTTTTTTTTATTTTATATATAAGAATTCGAGTTATGTCAAATTTTCTTTTAACCAATTTAAATAGAGCTCATAATTATAATAAAGTCTTTATTTACGTATTCGTTATTTTTATTATCTAGTTTTATGTATTTATTTTTTATATTACATGTTTTGATCTACGTTTAACACGTAATTTTTTTAGGTGATTAGTACTAACATATAAATTATTGGAATTAAATCTTTCAACTTTTATAACCTTGTTGCATAGCACGGTCTACCAACTAGTAAATAGATATGTGTATAACTCGTAAGAGTTTTAGATTTGTTTTAAGGAAAGATGAGGAATGATTGGAGAGTAGCCATATGGGTGAAGGATCGTCCATGTTCACCGATTGAGAATCATGTGCCATGATTGATTTGATTTCAAGTAAAGAGGTGTGAGTCTGTGAGAGGAGGAATATAGAGTAAAGAAGGTCACGTGACACCCATGTGCACTCAAGGAATTTGGTCTATGGCCCCATTCTCTCTTAAATAAACTCCTTTGTGTAGTAATGTCAACATCTTCAACAAATCCTTTTAACAAATAATTACAAAACAAAGTAAGGTTGATAAGCGTGTTTGCTGATTCACCTAAATAAAATTAAATAAGATCCTTATAGAAACCATTAAATAACTAAAACATAAATTAACTATGTGATTGTTACATATAGAGATGTTAAGGACCACCTATTGTAGGGGGTCTTGGATGGTTTTTGAGTCTATTATTATGTCATTGACTTTAAGAACCTCAAAGGTAGGTTTCATTAGTTTATTTTTCTCCTCTAAACTATTATAAAGTTTAAATTTTATTCATAAATTTTGTATTTACCTTGTACAAGATTTGGAAAATATTAATACATAAGCTTATAAAACATAAAAATAGATTTACGTTATGTTTAAAATATTTAGAATTTGATTACAACTCGCCAGCCTTTTAACTCATTTCGATAAATAGGTTAAATGATTGTTAAGGGGTTTTATGGTTTGGAATTTGTACGGACTTAAGTTGTTTTCTTTGGCACAAATAAATACATGTGTTATGTTTTCATTGAATGCTTTAACCGGTCAATCCGAAACTCATCACCAACCAATGCGTCGAAGGAGGTTCTATTGTTTAATTATTATAAACTTCAATTTTGTAAGATTTACTATAATTTCTTTCTAAAATTTAAAATTTCGGCCCAATTCTGTAAAATTTAAGGTTTTGCACCAGAGATGCTCTTGTTGTATCCTTTCAACTTGTTAAGTATAATATATCTTTCTTCCACTTCATTAGTCACAATATTTTCTATAATCTATTACATTATCCTTGACCAAAAGGTAATTTATTTAAATCTTAATTATATAGTAACGTTTAGAACTCATCACATTCATGTTTAATACCTTACTCCATCCTCCTTAATTAAAGTAACTAAGGAGGAGCCTCTATTCACTGAATATATAATGAGTAAAATGCTGAATTATTTTAAGATAAAAGAACAAACTAAAATTGTATAGCATTTATTAATAACTTTTAATCTTTTAAGCTATATGTTATTACATATATATCGTAGGTTACATATATAATAATCCATTATATATGTTAATACATATATAAAACCACTAATACTAAAAAAACTTTAAATCACTTCTCATTTAATTGTTAAGATACTAGACATTTTTACTTCATTGATCACAACAATTCTCTTACATGTGATCAAAAGACTAAAGAGTAACACGTTGAATTAATAATTATGTATATGTAAATTTTTGGAACATGACAATATGACATGATTTGGAATACTCAATCATCGCATTTTTAATCTACAATATAAAAATACAAATAAAAGACAAGCCAAGTCACATCACATGTAGGGGAAAATAATTTATGCTCCCCAACTATAATACAATTACAATTACATCGAGTGAGAAGAGAGAAACCCTACTACTGAGTCAACTCGGTTAGCATCGAGTTGAGCCGAATCAATGTTTACTTGGTGGTGGTGGTACCGCGGGCTTGCACTGGTAGCACTTGGCAAAAAGACCGAATGTATCAACTTGTTTTACAAAGTTGGTCATACTCGCCCACCCACCAAACCCAAACCCGACCACTAGCACCCAAACGACGACAAATGCATTGAGCACATACATAGCCGTCCAGCTTGACATGAAACGAGGTGGTTTCTCGGCTGCATTCTGAAAACAAATAAACCAAGACAAACCAAGTTATAAACATATGGTATACAAATCTATATTTTTAAACAGTAATTTTTACTTTTAAATACCACCTAATAAACTTGTAATTCCAAATATTTGAAGCCATACTAAATTAGTAAATTTGTGACGAACAATTACTAATGTCAGTAGACTATATGGCCAATACAGAAGGTAAGTGTTACCTGGCGGGCAGAAGAAGTCCTGTAAGTGAGCATATGGGCAAGGGCAGGGATGATGTAGACGGTGAAGCTGACCAAAAGTGCCCCGACTGCGGAATTAATGGGTCCGAAGAAGGGGAAGATGATAGCCAAGAACCAAATAGGTATCACGACAGGCAGCCTTGCTAACGCCCGTAAAAAGATGCTCTTTGTGTCGTGCATCCCGATCACCTTCTCCCACACAAAGTACAAGGGTGTGCAAGCGAATCCAAATGTAATAAACTGTCCATCATATAAAAATAAAAATGTAAGCAACAACCAAGTAAACAACCATTGTTCATTGCATGGTTGTACAGTACAATAAGAATTGCAAGAAGAAAAATGCTCACATGCTTTATCAAACTGTTTACTTTATGACTACTCCTAAATAAAGGTTAAGATTAGTTCCGTATTGTTAAATTTACCAATTTCTATATCCATTAAGTTGACACAATAAAAAACAAAAATACCTTTTTTAGGAACTTTTACAGCAATCAAAAGCCTTTTTTTTTTTACTTTTAAATTAAGATGGCAGAGGACGGAAGTAAACAAAAATCAATAACTGTCTAGGTAATTCATATCCTATGATGAGTTGGTGTAAATTAATCACAACGTAAGATAAGTAGATCGAGTAGGATAAATACATAACATCTAGTCGTAAAAAAAACAAAAGAAAGTAAATCAACCTGATGAATGAGCATGAGAATGACTGCGGCATCACGCCAACGGGACTTCGGAAGGAGAGAGAAGGCGTTGGAGTGGTTAAGAAGCTCATCACCAAACGCCCAGTACACCACCGCCGAAGACGGAAGGGTTAATGTAAAAACATACAGCGTCGCAAGAAGGTAAATATACTTAAACTTTTGAGGCTTCCACATAGCGTGCATAATTTCCCTATACATCATGCAAAAAGAGTTGTACAACAACGTTTAATATTCGCACATAAAACCTCTAAAAGAAAGTAAAAACGCAACGCTTACACAGTGACAGCATGTCCCCCGAAGGTATACAAGATATTAGTCGCTCCGGTGAAATACAACACCAGCTTCGTGGGGCCAGAGTGCACTACACCATCAACCTAAATCACCATTTTTACAAATGTGAGTTGTACATCGTGCATTGGGGGTAGTACAATAATATTATTTTACCTGGCCGTGAATTAGAGCTGCAATGGCCATGTACCAAGCGGTGTAAGTGGTCATGCCAAGCCCAAGAAATGACCAGATTCTGTAGTTGTGGAATGATGGGATGAAGACAGTGGTTGCACAACATGCTCCAAATATGTACGTCCATGTCCTCTTGTCTAGATTGTCGTTTATGTAGTATATGTTACTGTCATAAACTCAATATTAGATCAATGTTCGATCGATTGTGGCTCAAGAAACACATAATTTGATTCATTAATGGACAAAAAGATGAAATCCCCTGTTCTTCTGTGGGTTTGATTGATCCATGAATGGACAAAAAGATGAAATCCCATGTTTATCTTCGGTTTATTTGATCAAGTAATGTAGGAAAACAAGAAATGCTCTGTTAATCTTTTTTTTAGGTAAAGGGATTTACCCTGGTGATTTTAAATGCTCTGTTAATCTTGGGTTTATTTGATCCATTAATGGTGAAAAAGAAGAAATCCCCTGTTTTCCTTGGTTTATTTGATCAATTGGAGGTGAATAAATACTCAATTTGATCCATTTATGGATTAAAAAACAAGAAATCTCCTGTTCCTATTTGGTTTATTTGATCAATCAATGGACAAAAACAGGAAATCCCCTGTTCAGCTTTGGTTTATTTGATCCATTAATGGTGAAAAAAATACACAAATTGATCCATTTACAAACAAAAAACAAAGAAATCCCATGTTCATCTTTGGTTTATCTGATCAATTGCAGGTAAAAAAACAAGCATTTATACCTTGCACAAGCTATAAGTTGAATTACAGAGCCAAATAGAAGAAAAGTGCAGTTAAAAGCTAATCCAATTGCTTTCCAATAAGATCCCAACAGTCCATCAAGAACTTCAAACCACTGCAAATTCCAAAAGTAATCTGTTTAGCATTCAATTCAATTTAACTACTAATGAT
Source organism: Flaveria ramosissima (assembly GCA_025215565.1). NCBI lineage: Eukaryota > Viridiplantae > Streptophyta > Magnoliopsida > Asterales > Asteraceae > Flaveria > Flaveria ramosissima. The sequence goes on from CM046038.1 coordinate 43,883,432, forward strand.
ATAATTATAAAAAAAAACTCAAACCTGTATAACATGATTCTTGAAATTAACATTTTCTTTTTCTTTTCTAGATCTATACTCAACATAAAGAACACTGATAAGATAAGCAGTCCAGCTGCCAAGAAGACCATAAAAAATCTGCAGAACAATCCCCGACGCCATACCCAATTGAGAAAACGAGTATGGAAGCGTTAACAGCACTTGTGCCACCTGCATAAACACTTGTACATTCAGTCTCCAACAATCATCAAAACAAGAATCAAATTGGTGAAAAATAATATTATTCTGATTCGGGTTTCACTTGATTTGAAGCACAACTGAACCAAGCATCCCACGCAGATCCTCCATGCCAGAGTATGTTCTTCATGCTGAAAACAGAGTGATCTTCAACCTCTGCTTCTCCTTCTTTCGAGCTTTCACCCTCGTTGTAACTCGATCGGACGATTGATTCTTCGTTTTCACCCACCATTTTCATCTGTTTGAAAGAACCCAGATCTCAGAAAGTTATAAACTCAAGATTCAAACAAGTAAATGTTCATGAAATTGAGAATTCTCACCGATTAGATCCCTAAAGATAGAGTTAACTTTTGAATTGTTGTAGTATGTATGTATGTATGTATGCAATGAAGTTAATTGTGGTGTGCAGAAATGATTGTTAAAGTGGCCGCTAAAAACATAAATGCGTGAGGTTTTAGGGAGTTTTGTGCAGAGGGCGGCGGTGTGAGGGGCTGCAGCGGCGGTGGGAACAGAGGGAGACACTCTTCAGAGGTCTTAATTAACCATAAAGTGTGGAGAGATGAAGAAAAGCAGACACTTTTTATAGTATATATTATTCATTTAATATGGATGTTCATATTATTACATTAAACAATTTGGAATCTCGTTGGACGATAATTATTAGTGTACATATAGTAGTAGTTTCTTTTTTTATGAGTTTAAAGGTTTGAGTTTTAACGGTTCGGTTTACTGTTAGCGATTTGTAAAATCGGTTTGCCTTCTTGTCCTTAGAAGTCACTGCCTATGAGTCGCCGGCTCATTCTTTAACAGGCACGCGGTCAAAGCCCCGTGACACTTTCATGAACGAGACCACCTCTGTCACGGCTTCGATATCATCAACTAGCGATGAGGAGAAAAGTCGCCCAATGTATGGTCACTGAATTCAAACGGCACTTGGATGGTCCTGTGCATGTATAGGCTTGGGTCTTTCATTTGGGCCCTGATTTTATAATCCAATTTTATTTTTATATATATAAAGCACAGTGATGTCTTTATCATCAATCCATTCAGCCGTCACGTCAGCCGAGAAGACGTTAGTGTTTTATTTTTATTTTTATTTTATTTTTGGTTTATAGTTTGAGTTTTAACTAAACCTTATGAACCGGACTGAAAATATGAAAATATGTATATGTATGTAATCTTAAGAAGGAGAAAAAATGAATGATAGCTTTATGTTAGAATTTCTAGGCTCTTTTTGGTTCTATTTCAATGGGAAAAAAGATAGGAAAAATCATTCAATAAGATGGCATAAGGTATGTGGTTTAAATACATATGAAATATCATTGTTTGTTATGCATTTTTGAGAATTTCCCCCAGTTTTTCTATCGATAAAATAACAAGACAACAAGTTGCCGGTTCAAATCACTAAACCGCCAGAAATAAATCAGGTTTAATGGTACGGGTACTCCAACCAATCTAGTAGGTTTTGTTTAGTTTTTCTAAAAACTATAAATACCATATTGGTCTAGAATGTATGTTAAAACCGTCAAAATTACTAAACTATAAGTATCCTTAAGCATAATATAGATTTAAAAGTAGTATTAGATGTCTATGTTTCATTCTAGAAGAACTTACTCTCTTTATGTATAGCTTTTCCAACTCTATAAACCATTTTTACCCTCATGATTCAGTGTTCCTATATAGTATGTAAAGAGTGATAGTTTACACAATGATTGTTTATGTTGTTTGGTTATAAATCAGAAAAATTGTTTAATTAAATAGTTAGTTGGTTTTATGATCGGTCTTAACATCAGATAGAAAATGAATGAGCTCATCATGCTTGGAAATTCGAGCTGAGTTCTTTGTTCGTCAATTGCCACTTCTTTGGCGACCATTCGTAATACTATTGTGAGGGTAATATAAAGTGTTGTCATGTCACTGTCGTAAGTAGTAAAAACTATCATTCTTACCCTTAGTTGAAGGCGTAATACCCAGGTGATGATAACATCAAGAATTATTTATGTATTTAATCTGAGTATAATATTCTTAGATTACATAAGTGTTGCATATATGTAGTATATCAAACTACATATGTGCAGTACATCATATTATGTTTATGATGTATCGTGATACTACATATAAGTTGTATTGATTTATAATTTTTTTCATTTTGATATAACTATTTATACTCAAATGAAAGACAAAAATTTTGTAATTTAATAGCGTATTTTAAAAAAAACTAAAAATAATGTATTAAAAAGTTATAAGCATTTAAATTTAAAGGAGTAGTTCATAAGTTCTCAACTAGAATTAGCTCTTAAGTGAACCCAACCTTGTAAACAAATGTTTATACATGTGTAATTAATAAAAATTTTAGATGTTTACATACGGTCCACGTTCAAACAATTCAAAATTTAAGTAGATTTTTTCAAACTATACGTATGCATTTTTGCCCACTTTTTTCATATTGATTTTCACAACGTTTCCAAGGCAGCAAACTAAGACACTTAAATGGATTAAACGTCTAAAACAAAATCGTAAGAACACACAAGAATGTGAAAACAAAAACTTAATAAAAAGGTAAAATTAATTTAAATAACTTTAATATTAAAACTCTGTATATTCGATTGTTAAATTCGAAATGAAAATAAAATTTAAAAATAGCTTAAAAATACTAACTAAATACAATCTTAAACTGTAACGATGACCACTTGGTTTTAAAACCTTTTTATATATACGTGTAAGTTATTTATTTATATATGTTAAGTAAACTATTCAAGTATAAGCAAACTATTTAAATATATAAAATATTGATAAAGAATGGAACATCTCTATCTCGATCTTAGATCATTGGTAAAAGTCAACGAAGAAGGAAACTAAATCCGTAAGTCAATTCAAGTGTATAAACAAAAATAAAATGAAAAGTTGAAGCTTGAGTGACGGAGGATTAACCTACAAAATGGTTTGTTTAATTCATTCGTACATATAATAATATACAGCCGTTAACGTTACTTACACCCCTTGTTTTTTATGTTCACAAGTGGTTTCCAATTTCCATTCATATGTTCACAGGTAAAGTTGGTAACAAAACTTATTCAAATAATTAACCAATCCAAACTAAAAACACTAATAGAATTTAATCAAACAAAACCTAGGTACAAAAAGTTATTAGTTCGGTATAATTCAATGCTGATCACTACAAACAAATAGTAAAAAATCGCATCAAATTCGGTCACATTGCATCCTCCCTACATCACACGATGTTTTGGAATTGATGAGAATCATTTTTTTCTAAGTTTAAGTCAAATATATGATTTTTGTAGAACCTCATGAATCATTTGTGGTGTTATGTGTTTTTAAGAGGACATTCAAATGCTTAAAATGTTGTAATTTTAATCAAAGGGTTTGGGTTCAAACCAATATACTTAGAACTGGATTGTTTAGTAAATCGGTCGACCTTATTAGTTATATACATAATTTAGTATAAGTATTTTATATATATATATTTCATATTATATATAAAACTCAACAATAATTATACGCGCAACACTTCAATTAATCGTTCGACCTACGCGTTAAAATCATTAAAGTTTAAAAAAATTTAAAATAAAAAAATAAAAATTCAATCTGACCCGGCTCCCGATCGGCCACTGAACCGTTACGAACCGGTCGTTTCTTCAAAAACAAAAAAGTTGGGATCGATTAGGCTGGTAGCCCAATCGAATCACGGTTCAATCGGTCAGACCATCCAGTTTGATCTTAGTCAAACAACAATGGTTCAAATCTTGTACAATATAGATGTGATAGATTTTAAAAACATTATAAAAGGTAAAATAAATATTATGTTTGTTCCCGAACAATAAAAATTATGGGTTGGTGTATAATTATTCATTTGATGGATAAAAAGTATAAAAAAAGGAAAAAAATAAAAAAAAAAAAGGTAAAAGAGAGAGAAAGCAGGCGTATAAGCTGGCGGCCAACTAAACGTTGCACGCGGAGCATGAAAGGTGACCCCACTTCAGCGCCGGCTCACCATGCACGAAGATGCTCTCTGGTCTCTCCTTCAATGCATACACATACATACACTCTATGTATATGTATTTGTATATGTATATATCAATCAAATCACACATGCATCTTATGTTTCCATGCTTTCTCTTCAATCTTAATTTAACTATACATTCATTATTATTATTATTTATTATTTTCAGTTGTATTCAAATCTTACGCTAGCTTTAAACTATTATCATTTATTCAATTCAAAATATATTTTATATATCTCTCTAACTAGAGTTCTTAAAATAGCAAGTTTTTCTGGAAAAAATCGTTCGACAAGAACTTGTTTGTAAACTCTGAATCAGTAGTTGATGAACTAATAATTGTTGTTTGGTAAAATTCATAAATACCTGTGCAGAATAACTATTTTACACTTCGAAAGTATTTTATGTTGAATGAAATTTATATGTTTGATTGTATATCTAAATGACAGTACAGAATGATAAATAACTATAAAAATACAAAAAATTATAGATATTATTCTAAATACAACATATTAAAATCAAAATATAACATAATCTCATCCAAATTCAAGTCTCTGATCTTTTCAATTCTTCCTATGGCTAACCGTAACTATTGCCAACAAAGTAAAATGAAAATGATAATCTCATCCTCTAAATCTATAAGCTAGTTGTTAACAATTAAAAACAACCATAAACAAATTAAGTCAGATAAAACCCAAGTTTCATATAGCAGCAACTTCTTGAATCAAAATAAACACATTTTTCATAAACTAGTTTTGTAATCTACCAACATCTTGAATCAAATAAAACCCATATTTCACAAAGTATCAACTTCTTAAAATAAAACAAATACATTTTGCAGGATCGGGTTTTGTCACTTAACACTTGTAATTCTCTCAAACTCACTTATAATATCACTCAAACAAGATGAAGCAATGCCTTTAACAAGAGTTGATAATAATATAATAAGTAATCAAAGCAACAAGCAGGAGTATTTTCAAGGTACTTGTATATATTACTTCTCAACTCAAGATTACAAGACACTTACAAGCATATAACATGAGTTACAATGAGAAACTATATATACTAGATCCTACAGCCGGTTATACTTGATACCAGCTGGAAACCTACGACTAAAGCATATACTACAATGCTATAGTTTAGGTATCTTAGATAAAGTATTATCTAAGATATGGTAGTCATGACATGTCCATGACTTACCTTTTGTCACCAACTAAAGATGACAACTGTACTTAACATAAAAAGGTAAACAGTATATTAAAGTATGGTCAACTACATGGCTTTTGAGAAAACGCCATGCAGTATCTCAGAGATTTGCAGCGGACTGTCAGACAGACCATACTTATGTCTACTGGATAATAGAAGTGTCTTCCGAAGGTTAACTGGCTTCGGAAGAACAAGTTCTTCCGAAGCCACTTATACTTCGGAAGATGCTTCTATGCTTCCGAGGCTTTAAGGACTTCTTTATACTTCGGAAGTTGACTTCAGAACTTTGTCTTCAAGTGTTGATTCTTCGGAAGTAACTTCTTTATCTTCGGAAGTTGGAGTTTTCCTTCGGAAGTGTATTTTACACTTAGACTTCGGAAGTGCTCCTTCTTCCTTCGGAAGTCCCACACTTGGCTTCGGAAGTCCTTTGTATGCAGTACTCAAAATCTTCTAAGTGATATGGTTTTGGTTGCAACAGCCTCTCTAGATCCAACAAACTCCCCCTAGGCTGATGCTACCAAAACTTCACTTATTTCTACTTCTCAAAGTCTTCAGCACCAGGGACAACAGATATTTGTCTGTCTCTCTGTTCTTTCCGGAAGTGGTGCTGAGAAGCTTGTACAAGTCATTCGTGGATAGGAGATCCAGTCTATCACTTTGAATGACATGTACCCTTTGTTGTGACCCCCTGAAGAGAGTTAGTTGACGGGAGTTGTAGTCATACTCCCATCTAACTATGGACTCAAGTTCAGGACCTTCAACCATTTGAAGAAAGGCTTTGCCTTTGGTTGCTGATCCTTTCCTTTCCTCCTCCTCTCTCAGTTTTGACTCCTCTTCGACCTTGCTTCTGGCAGTGAGCTCGGCCATGTGAAGGCTGCCAAGATGATTTCTGATGTGGGCAGCTACATCGGAGTTTGAGGGGTTGGAGAATGGTTTCTTTGCTAACTCAGCAATATCAAATCTGCTTAAGTGTAGCAGAGATGAGGCATTCAGCCTGTTAATCTCACCATTCTCTCTCTCAACAACAAAGTTGTGAGAAGAGTCTTCGAACCTCCACTGGACTATCTTCTTTCTGGGTACAAGAGGTTGTCTTGGTACCCTATCTCCTTTCTTTGTGTCCAGCAGAGTCACCAGCCTTCTCCTCAGCTTCTTTTCTTCCTCATTCAATGTATCTGAATTGAGGCCAAGGAGTCTTGCGGCTTGGTCCAAAGTTCCTCTTGGCAGATCAAGAAACTCATCTCTAGTGAGGGAACTTGAGGATCTATCAACATAAGTCAGGTTGACTGTATCCTCCTCACATGAGATGTCGCTCAGAGTAGTGCAGTTGATGAGCTTGGTTTTGATCGCCTTGAATTCCTCCATAGAGAGATGTTTGGAAGGCTGAGTGGATGGTTTGATTGGTTGTTGGGTAGGTTTAGAAGTTTGGGTTCTGGGTAAGGTTTTAGGTTGGATGATGGGTAGTTTAGGTGGTTGAGGTGAGGGAGTTGGTAGTTGTGATGGTGTAGGTTCAGGGGTGAAAGGTTCAGGTTCAGTTTTGATTGGGAAGGGAAAGGGTATTGGTTCAGGTTGATGTTGGGTTTGGATATTGGGCTGAGGGGTGGCTTTGAAGGTCATCCCCTGTCCCCTTCTATACATCTCCTTTCTTCTCCCCGCACGAATGTCAGCCTTGATGTCACTGACATGTCGTTGGAGAGTCTTCTCAGACATTGGACCCACTTGCCTGCCAGAGAAGCCATGAGCTTTAAGATAGTTCTTCATCCAAGCTTTCTCACCTATCTTCTTGGCGGCAGACAGTCCAGCCTCTTCTTCTTTCTTCTTCTTCTCTACCAGCTTCTCCCTTGCAGCTCTCTTTCTCTCCTTCTCCATTTGATCTTGCTCTTTGTTAAAGAGCCATAAGATCGTGTCACTATTGTGTGGAGACAACTCCTCTTGAGAGAATCCTCTGGAGAGTAGGAAAGTGATCCTTTCTCTCCTGAGCTGCAGATCAGCTTCTCTTTCTTTTCTCAGCCTTTCTTCTTCCAAGGCCAACCTTGCAGCTTCTTCTTTTTGCTGTCTTTGCAGCAAGGTTGCCTTTTCAAGCTCTATCAGCTCCTCTAATGGTAGCAGGAGTACATCTTCCGAAGCAGCCCCTAGACTGACAAGTCTATCAATTACCTCCACCCTTCTTCTATTGTTGATTGCCTCTTGGTTGGCTGCAGCTGCTTTTGAACTTGCAGCTAACAGTTTCCTAGTTGGCAGTCTTCCTTTCCTTTTAAGTTTCTCCAACCTTTCTTCTTCTTGAAGTTCTTCCGAAGTCATCTTCCTTTTGCCTTTAATGTCTTCGGAAGTGCTAGACTTTGGTGGTTCTTGGGTAGAAGATTCAGGTTGGATGGTGGAGGTAGGAGCTGAGGTCAATGCAGATGTAATAGCTAGTGGTTGGCTGAGAAAGTCCTCCCTATTAACCTCAGATGCAAGTTCCAGAATTGCATCTGTGACTATTAGATCATCGGAAAGAGAGAACAGTCCTTCCGCAGCAGCAATTTCAGCTTCGAAAGTTTGTGTTAGTTCTTCCGAGGCTTCGAATTGTGCTTCGGAAGCCTGTGAAAACACACCTTCTGTCCCAACTGTTTCAGTTGCTGGGCCATCAGTCCTAGTTTCCCCTTCGAAATCAATCTCAGGTTCCACTTGGGCCTTAGGTTGACCAACTTCCTCAACAGTGGTAGGAGGTGCATTCAACCTCTGAAGCTCTTGAGCTCCAAAGTAAATCACAGACATATCCGGACTGGGTTGATCAATTAGGGACTCTAAAAGGAACTTGTTGAAGATCCTATTTAGATCCTGAAGCATCCTTTGATCCACTTGAAACACAACTGGAGGAGGCTCAGGGAAGATGGCAGCTTGTTGTCTTGAGCTCAAAGAAGTGAGAGCTTGACTGATGGAATCCTGTCTTTGGCTTTGTTCCTCAACATTCTCCCCCTTTTTGGTAGCATCATCTTGAGAGGTAGATGAGCTAGAGGAAGAGGTCAAGGAGACTTGAACTGGTACATGCCTAACAGATCTCTCAATCTGTTTCTCAGCTAGTTTGACCTTGAGACTTTCAATCTCAAGTTGCTGAGTGGCAGACCTATCCTCTAAAGTCTTAACCTTTGATTCAAGGTTTGAGACTTTAGAAAGTAGGTCTCTTATTGTGAGTTGCATTCTTCCCTCATCTTCCTTTGAAGAATCACGGGGAGATGAGGTAACATACCTAGTATGTTCATCCTCACCACCAGATGTGGTTTCTTGGCACCCTGGTTTCCCTTGCACAATGATGTCTCTTTCAGAGGCATCATAGGGCATGGTTGTCGTAGATTCAGTCTGACTATCGTTACCACTGTCCTGAGGATCCATTGAGGCTCCTTCAGTAGTGGCAGCTGAATCTACATGAGTCCCCTCCACATCAGTGGGACTCACCTCAGTAGGGCTTTGCTGGTGTGGGCTAGAGACAAGAGGTTTCTCTAGGCTCTGTTGATCCTTAATGGGGTGTTGTGGATCAACTTCATTGCCTTTGAGAGACATAGTCTCTTCACCAGCTCCGGTCAATAGGTCAGTAAAAGAAAAGGAATGAAGACCTAAGGACCCGGGACTTTGATCAATGTCAAAAGGCATTGAGCTGTCCCTTGGTGGCTGCTCAGGGGAGTATAGAGACTCACCCTGAGGGCTATCAGCTGGGATTATAGGCTCATGGGTCTGAGACTGAGGAGACTCAAGACCCATATTGAGGTCAATAGTGAAGGATTGGTGGACCTCTGGCTGAGTGGGAGCCCCTTGTTCCACTCTAGCCTTTTTGGTTTGAAGAGGAGGGCTTGTTCAATCAGAGTAGATTGAACAAGGGTTCGTTTGGTACGTCTCTGGTAGGTGACAGTGATTGGAGGAGAAGGTAGATTTGGAATGGTGAGGGTAGTTGCTGGTGTGGGTTCATCACCTGTGGGGTTAACAGGGATGTCACCAGGAGCCATTGGCTCAATCATACCTGGAAGTAGTGCGGTATCCCTTCCAGTGTAGTTGGTAGACACTCTCTTCAAGACTTTGAAGATGGTCGGCCTCATTTGGGGAGCAGACAGAGCAGCTGCACAGACAAGCTTACCCTGATCTAGCTCGCAGTTGATTATGTGCTGTAGAAATCTGGGATACATAAAGAATGTGTCCCTTTGCAGATTTCCCATGAGGTTAGTCAGCACAAACCTTGAGTAGTTGAAGCGCAGGCCTTGTACCAACCCATGAACTAGACACCCGAGTTCATAGGGAATTTGATCCCATCCCCCGGATTTGTTAGATAGGCAGTGAAGAACCACATGTAGCAGGAACTTCCACTTGTAGGAGAAGTTGAATTTGTAGACGGTAGACCTGCTTACATCTCCACCGTATCCCATTTGGAGATAAGAGTTATCTAACTCAGATTTGGGGAATTCTGTCGGTGCGCCTTCATCATGGAGCTCAAGATGCTCCCTGATGATTTGTTCAGTGATGACCAACTCTTGGCCACAAACACTTGACCTGATAGCACGAACCCCATTTAGGGTTTCAATCCGACCATTTGCCCAAAATTCGGACATTTGATTGGAGTAAATGGTAGGGTTTACGGTCAGTGCTGTGTAGTATGAAGATTGGGCTAAGAAAGAGATAATATCGGAGAAGTCAGCATCCCTTGAAGAGTCAAGGAGTGCGACCTGGTTGTGCTGAGGGTTTAGAGCCATTTGAGAAAGATAGCAGAGGAAAAGTTCTGAGAGAGGTAAATTGGAGAAGAAGAAAGCTTTTAGGGCAGTGAATTTGGTAAAAAGAGTGTAAGTGATTAACCGGAAGTATTTAAATGGGTGAAATGGCGGTTTAAAGGGTGGTTTGGATAAGATGATGTGAGGGTTCAGAGGATGATGTGACAGGGGCGGTAAGGTTAAGCCATTTAAATAATCCGACATCATTAACAAAATCTTTACTTTTTACAGAGTGGGGCCCAAAAGATTTCCGTTACACAGTAAAATCTTTCTTCCGAGTATAAGGTATTTCCGAAGGTAAAGTTCTTCCGAAGGCAAATATACTTCCGAAGGTAAATAAATTACTTCTGAAGATACATGTTGCTTTTCAAGTGGAGAGTATTAAGTGCTTCGGAAGTAGATCTGAGATAACCTCAATCGCTTCTTCCGAGACTTAGTACACTTCCGAGAAGAAAATTATCCTATGAGAAATTTGCTTCGGAAGTTATACTGGATATCTTCCGAAGGCAAGTTTCTCTTCGGAAGAACTTATACTTAGTTAAATAAGAAAGGATCTTTTGTAACAGGGCTTAGATTGTATTGACATAAGACTTTACATATTGAAAAGGTTTTCAATTGAGATTAACTAGTCAATGTTTATCATCCTAATAGCTGTAATGAGATATTTAAATCTTTGTTCATCAAATGCTGACAGGATCAATGATCACAAGTTTGAAGTATTAGAGTGTAATGCAGCGGAATGAAGAGAAGAATTAGTTAAATTATAGCAAGAGTATGTTATTTGTAACCAAATGCGAGAGCATATTTTTCTGTGATTTGGAATGTTTCAATAATGCCCAATATTATTGCTAAATCATTCACAGTTACAATAAGGTTGGCACTCCTTATATAGAGTGCAATCACTGCTGTAATCACGGGATGGTGATTACTAATAGATCTAGTACAAAAATAACTAATTCTTAATAAACTACTGAAATGTTCACAACTACTGAGAACATGTCAGAGTGCTAAGTATAAAACATGAAACAACTGAAAAAGAAACTACTGATACTACAACGACTGAAGAACAAACTCTTCAGTCGTTTTACAAAACTACTGAAAAGAGAAAATATAAAACTACTGAAAGCAAACCGTCACAACTACTGAAGAAGTCCTCTTCAGCTGTTGTGACAACGTCTGATACTTTGTCTTCAGCACTTGTGTCTTCAGACTTTGTCTTCAGCACTTGTGTCTTCAGACTTTGTCTTCAGCACTTGTGTCTTCAGACTTTGTCTTTAGCACTTGTGTCTTCAGACTTTGTCTTCAGCACTTGTGTCTTCAGACTTTGTCTTCAGCACTTGTGTCTTCAGACTTTGTCTTCAGCTGTTGTGGACTTCAGTAGTTGTTGTGACGTCTGTAGGACTTAAAGGTTTTTCTGATCCGGCTCATTGGTTCTTTTGGTCCAACAAACTCCCCCTGAACCAATGCAGCCAAAACCTTTAACTTTATTGAGGTCCCACTTATTGTTGGCAAAATGGATGGTCTTTTTCCTTCTTGATCAGTTGAGAAGATGACCCATATAAGCACCGGCCTGGAAGTAAGTCTCTGATGATTTGGTTGGCAAAGTATGGATGGGAGCTCTGTATTGGGGAATTGGACACTGAGCTGTTCCCCCATCCATGAAACTCACTTCCCATGTATAAGCCTGTAGGATTCTCTGGTGTATGCTCTGAGAAACATGATTTGTTCTTCCATAGTAAGATTCTCTGGTTCACCATCGAACAATCCTTCACGCCCATACAGCTCTGAGATGTATTTGGCCTGTTTGCCATTTTTGAGCTCAACTGTTGTGATCTGTCTGTAGGCAAACTCATCTGGGTGATTACCTTCAAGTAACAGACTGAGCTCATTTTGTTTGAAGTTCTCAAGCTTCTTGTAGACTAACCCCTTCTTGATTACTCTGTTTTCTAACATCTTTTGGGGAGGCTGTTTAGTCTCATAAGCCTTCTTGAAGTCTTCTACAATCTCCCAGGGTGATACTACAAGGACCACTGTGATCTATTCATCTACGATCCTTTTTATCTGGCCCTTGTATCGTGCAGGAATGTCCTTCTTCACAATTCTGTGAGCCACCCTAGGATCAGGCCACATCCTCACCTTTTCCTTTTGATATTGAAATGTGTTGGCAAGGGTGTACAGTCTCAGAGCTTCTTTCTTCATACTTATTATTGATGAAGAGGTAGCATAAGTTTTATCTATACTCTTTAGCATCTCTTCATCATGAAGCCTTTGCAATTGCTCTTCTTCGATCTTTACTCTCACAGTTTCCATCTGTGAGGTGGGAGTGATGGGTATAGATTTGGCTTTAGGCAAAGTTAGGACTGCAGAAAGAGGCAGCCTATCTTCTTCCTCATCATCCTCTTCTTCTTCTTCTTCTAGCCTCAACATCCTTCTCTTCTTCTTCTTGGATGCATCATCGGCTGTTGGTTTTGAGGGTAAAGGAGTTGGTTTAATGGGTTGTGGTAGTGGTGATTTTGAAGTGGTAGGTTTTGCAGGTTGTTCTAGCATTCTTGTAATGAGTGAGGCTTTGGAGTATTTTGCTAGTTCGTTTCTGTTTCCAGCACCTGCTTCATTTAGTGCTTCAATCACTAATCCCTTTGTATATGCTTCAGACGTACAGATCTTGGTGGTTATAGCCAAGATACTGTCCCTGGTCCATGACTTAATCTCTATCAATGATCTTCCAAGATACTTTGCAATAAATCTGATCATGATCTCCAGTCTTTCTCTTTCTAGCACATCATAACTTGCCCATCTTGAGTTAATATCTTCAACTTCAAGTCTTCTAATCTCTGAGTCAAGCTGTGCAGTATCGAACCCTTGTCTGTATAATTGGTCAATAATGGAGTCCATAGATTTACTATGTGTAGCATCCGCCATTTTGACCATCTCATCAAGTTGGAGTTCTTTTTCTTTTCTTTCAATCTTCCTCTTCTTATATGTGATGTGAAAGTCTTTGTGACTTTCACTCACTTGATCAGTGTCAGCTCCCTTCACATACTCTTCCTCTCCTTCTCAGTCTCTTTCACAACAACCTCTTCTTCCTCCTGTTCTCTCTCTATCAATATGCGCTTCCCTTTGTCTTTCACTGACTGACTCTCCCCCTTTTTGGTTGCATTGGTTGCAAGGGTTTGAGTAGTAGAAAGCCTTGTGCTCACAATCTCCTCCACCAGTGGCTGTATGATTGAGGGAAGTTTGTCATCCAAGGTTTTGATCACAATGTCGGTGATCATTGGGGTGATGAGAGGTAGGGATTTGTGGAATATAGCAGCTGTTTGCTCAGAGGGGTTTGTCCCTGAGAAACAGTGCCAGAAGTAGAGGCTGGTGGATTGAATGTTTTTAGTGGCTGAGTGTTTAGGAGACCTTCAGGTGAAGGTGCCATCTGTGGGTGTATGGTGGTATCAGATGGACTTGCTTCTTGAGAGAATTGGTCAAGTAGTCTTTGTAGTCTACTGACTTCTTCCTCAAGAATTGTGTTCTGGGCTAGAACATCATAAAAGAAGCCCAGGTCATCATCAGCAGATGCTGAATCACCTGACCTCCTGCTAGTAGCAAGATGTACATGCTCTGGGTGTAGACCAGATGTAGCATGTGCCCCTTTTTCTTGGAACTGGGGACTTCCAGCCTCAGGACGATGTCCTTCATCAGCTGTTGCCTCTGATGAGGTCTTAGCCATGTTACCAGCCTCAGTCTGATCATGTGCTGATGCAGAAGAGGTGGCAGCCTTACCAGATATTCTTGTCTCCGTATCTACACTAGGAGACTGAACATTTAAACCCCTGTGCTGTGGGTTGTCAGAAGCATGTTGATCCTCTACCTCATATCTGTGGTTTTCCCTTTAGGTAGTTGTCGGGGAGAAGGAGAGGCATGCAGCTGAGTCAGCACATTTGCAATTATAAGTGTTGGGCTTTGGGGGGCATTTTCATTGGGAGATAGGGTATTATGCACCTGGGGAGAATGGTGAGTGTCAATGGCAATCTCCTCAAATGAGGAAGATTCCAGATTTGTGGGTACCCCTTCTTTGGTTGCTTCAGGTTCCTTTTGAGAGGAATCCTGAGCGGCTGTGGCTGGGTGAGTCTCTGATACTACTGGGGGGTTTACACACCAGTAAGTATACCTGTCTTGGTGGTACAGGAGCATCTTCAGGGGACTCATCTTCCTGAATAGCTGTTTTGGTTCGTTTTGTTTTTGGTTTGGTGGGGACTTTGGATTTTGTGGTGGTGGCTGTGGGTTCCAGCTGCGTGGGTTTGCGCAGCTTGGCAGCCATTTTGAGTGATTGGTCAGAATTGTGCCGGGAGTATACTTCAGGCAATACAGCCATAGCAGGGACTCCCAGGCCAACAAGTCCCTCAGCTTGAAGCTGGTTTTCAATTAGCCATTATAAACCGAGGATATAATATCCAACGGTTAGAAAGTTGTTTTTGGGCCATATCCTTGAGCTCTAAGAATAATATTTCTGAAAAATTTAAAGGTTGTTGCTCAAGGATAGAGTACAGTACCTGTTGCCACCTTGTGGACATTTGATCCCATGATGAAGTCTTTGGAGCCAGGCAGACATTTACCATATGAAAGATAAGCCGTTCAGCATCCTGGAAATGTTTCTTCAATATGGTAGAGCACTCAGGTTTCCTTCGTATCCATGGTGGGCAAATGATAGATCAGTGGTGCCCTTTGGATAGCTAGTCGGAAAGTGGCATCATCCAGATTGAGGGTTTGGCGAAGAATCTCTGGATTGATGACCACCTTTTGGCTATGGACAAACGAATGAAGTGACTCTGTGTCATTCTCTCTCAGAAACAAGAGTGACGTTTGTCCAGAATTGGCTAAGGGATTCGGCATATATGGTGGGGTTTATCAGAAAGGCTGTTTGGTAAGGTGACTGGACCATTAAATCAATGGCGTTGTGAAACTTGGTCCAGAATGGTGATTTAGTAAGGTGAGCGACACAGTTGTGTCGAGGTTTTAGTTGCATGGTCGCCATGGATGAAGATTTTTGAACGTTAGGTTTGAGAGTAAAGGTGAGAAAAACTCTGGTGAGATAAGGGATTTATAGGGTAGGGTTATGAACCGACTGAAGGTTTTGGTGAGTCATCATTTGGTTAAACTGGTGATGACGTGGCATTAACTTTTAGAGGTTGAAGATGACTGACCGTATTGGTGTGATCATCAGTTGTTATAAAACAACTGAAGACTTGGTTTTAACCGTCAGACATTGAAACAGCTGAAGTCTTTGATTTAGTCTTCAGTAGTTTATGTACTACTGAAGACATGGTTTGGTCATCAGTTGGTGTAAACAGCTGAAGACTTAGTGGTAGTCTTCAGTAGTTGTAAACTACTGAAGACATAGCTGTGGCTTCAGTTGTTTAGAAACAGCAGTTGTAAAAACAACTGAAGAAAATTACTCATCAGCTGTTGTCGTCAATTCTTAGCTTTTCAGCCGTTTCAGTCTGACCACATTTAAAATCCGAGTTTGTTTCATTGGTCATCAGTACTTATCTATCTGCATTTCTGACATCAGCAGTTGTAGTTACATCAGCTGTTGTGATTTCATCAGCTGTTATAACTACATCAGCTGTTTTAACAAATGAAGTACTTATATATGACATGGTTACCAATGATCATCAGTATTTATTACTGAGATTATCAGTAATTGTCACTTATTCTAGCTGCAGCATACCAAGCCTTAACACCAGGTTGTGGAAAGTTGAACTATCCAAAGGCTTAGTAAAAATGTCTGCAAGCTCATCAGCACTAGGAACAAATTTTGGATCAATCAGACCTTTTTCAAAACAATCTCTAATAAAGTGATGTCTGATTTCAATATGTTTAGTCCTAGAGTGCTGGACAGGATTCTTGACAATACAAAGAGCTGAAGAACTGTCCATTAACAATGGAGTCTTAGTCTCAGTTATGCCATAATCCAATAATTGGTTTTGAAGCCATAATACCTGAGATGTACAACTTGCAGCAGCAATGTACTCGGCTTCAGCAGTTGATGTAGCAACTGAGGTTTGTTTCTTACTCTGCCAAGAAATCAAACAGTTGCCTAGGAATTGGCATCCACCAGAAGTTGATTTCCTGGTCAACTTACACCCTGCATAGTCACTGTCAGAAAAAGCAACTAATTTACCAGAATGTCTAGTAGAATACCATAAACCTAGAGATGGAGTGCCTTGCAAATATCTAAAGATCCTCTTGACTGCAATCAAATGAGACTCCTTAGGTGCAGCCTGAAATCTAGCACAAACACATGTAGCAAACATAATATCTGGTCTAGAAGCTGTTAGGTACATCAAGGACCCAATCATACATCTGTAAAGTGTTTCATCAACCACTTTACCTTTCTGATCTGTATCCAGTTGTGTGTGTTGCACATGGGAGTAGAACAGGGTTTACAATTTTGCAAATCAAATTTTTCCAAAAGATTTTTTTATATTTGGACTGATGAATGAAAATTCCATCAGCCTTTTGTTTGATTTGCAAACCCAGAAAGAATTGTAATTCCCCCATTGCACTCATTTCAAACTTTTGTTGCATCAGCTTTGTAAAGTCATCACACAACTGTGGATCAGAGGATGCAAAAATAATATCATCTACATAAATTTGAACAAGTAGATTATGCTGCCCTGCTTTCTTAATGAACAAAGTTTTATCTATGGTGCCTCTAGTAAAATTATTTTCAAGAAGAAAGTTTGATAATGTCTCATACCAGGCCCTAGGAGCTTGTTTCAACCCATAAAGAGCCTTATCAAGCTTATACACCCAATTAGGATGTTTGTTGTCCTCAAAACCTGGTGGTTGACATACATAAACCTCTTCTTTAATTTTCCCATACAGAAAAGCACTTTTGACATCCATTTGAAAAACTTTAAGATTTTGATAAGCAGCATAGGCTAAAAACAATCGAATTGCTTCCAGTCTGGCTACAAGAGCAAAGGTTTCATCATAATCAATACCTTCTTCTTGTGCAAACCCCTGAACCACCAGTCTGGCCTTGTTCTTAACAATAAGCCCATTTTCATCAGTCTTATTCCTAAACACCCATTTAGTGCCTATTGCACACTTACCTGGAGGTAGAGGAACAAGTTCCCACACTTGTTGTTTCTTGAACTGAAGAAGCTCAAGCTGCATGGCATCAACCCATCCATTGTCCTTTAATGCAATATGATAATTCTTTGGCTCTTGCTGACTAATGAAGAGAGCATAGAAGCAAAATTTGACAATTGACTTCTTGTTGATACTCCAGCAGTGATATCACCAATGATTTGAGACATAGGGTGATTCTTCAGATCTTGATACACAATGAGATCAGTGCAAGTGTTTGTAGCAGGCTCAGCAGCAACAGATGGTGATGGTGAAGAATTTCCTTGAAACCAATCAGTTGATGGTAGTTCAAAGGAAGTTGAAGTTGTAGAAATCTCATCAGCATTTGTTGTGGATTGTGCTGCTGTAGCTGCAGGAACATCAGGTCTAGCTGAATCAGGCAGTTGATCAGTAAATCTGAAGAGGTGAGTACTACTATCATCATCATCAGCACACCAGCAGTACCACCAGGTGGAGAACTGTTGACATGAGCAACAGCAGGAGTTTGATGAGGAGCATATTGTAGTATGTCCAAATCAAATATCTCCACAGGATTTTGTGGAATCTTGTCCTTTGGAGATTCATTAAACTTAACATGTAGAGTCTCTTCAACCATCTTTGTTCTACAGTTGAAGACTCTGTATGCTTTGCAAGTTGATGAATAACCAACAAAATATCCTGCATCCACCTTAGAATCAAATTTCTGGAGTTGATCCCTTGTGTTGAGAATGAAACAAGGACATCCAAAAGCTCTAAAGAATGAAATTAGAGGGGCCAAATGATGAAGAACTTCATATGGAGTTTTCATCAACCTCTTATTCACTAGCTCTATTTTGTACATAACAAGCAGTATTGATAGCTTCAGCCCAAAAAGTCATTGGCAATCCAGAGTCAGCCAACATGGACCTTGCAGCTTCAATAAGGGTCCTGTTCTTTCTCTCCACTACTCCATTTTGTTCAGGAGTTCTTGGAATGCTAAAATGCCTCTTGATTCCCTTTGAGAGGTAGAACTCATCAAGTGTATTGTTTCTAAATTCAGTTCCATTATCACTTCTAATACACTTGACTGAGAGGGAATACTGCTTCTCAACATACAACACAATAATCGATATCACTTGATGCTTCATCTATTTCAACAATCTCATACAAATCATAGTACATACCATCAATTACTTAGACAGTATTTCTTCTTAGCCATACTCATCACTCTCACAGGACCAAAGAGATCCATGTGAAGAAGCTGTAAGCAGGCTGTGGACTTAGGTTCTTCTATGGAAGGAAATGAAACTTTGTGCTGTTTTCCTTTTAGACAAGCAGTGCAGTCATCTTCACATTTAACTCCTTCATAGGCAATCCCCTTACTAAACCATGGTTAATCAGCTGATTTATGTTTTTGAGATTAACATGACCAGCCTTCTATGCCATAGTGTAGATTCTTGAGGGGAAGCCTTGGAAAATAGGCAAGGATGGCCTTTGAGATCTATTTTCTCAGAAAGATCTAAGGCATACACTCTTCCTGTCCTGTTGGCCTTAAGGAGAGTGTGTTTATCCAACACCTTGTCAATCAAACTCAGAACTTTGGATGACAGAATCCGGCAGTTCTGACTTGTGAAAAGAGCAACATGGCCTTTGTCACACATTTGACTGACACTCAAGAGGTTGTACTTGAGATTTTCCACATGGTTAACATCATCAAACTTTATTTCCCCATTGGAAACAAAGCCTTTGCCGATGATGTAACCCTTTGCATCATTGCCAAAAGATACAAATCCCTTCCTTCCTTGAGAGTAGTCATTAAGAAGTGATCTGTTTCCTGTCATATGCATGGATCCTCCACTGTCTACATACCAGATGCCTCTGTGGCATGTTGAAGAACCCTGCAGAACAAAGCAAATTAGTTAGATTTTGAGACCCAAACCTTTTTGGTTTTGGGCCTATTCACATCAACAGATGGTGGACTAACAAGTTTGCTAGAAATAACAGCTTGAGAGGAAGAAGATGGTGGAAAAGAGGAATCCTTTGCTTGGACCTCCTTTTCTGTGGATTCAACATAGGAACATCTAATTGGTTGACTCTTCCCAATAGATGTTGAACCATCATAACTAGCTGTGTCTGATTTTGTGATAAAGCTTTCAGCTCTTCAGACACATTAGCACTAGAGTTTGATAAGTTCTTATGTTGCTCCTTCTTCTTCTGAGCAACCTCAGCTGTTACCTGTTTAACCCCTTCCTTTTTGGATTTCTTTTTGGACTTAAGGATTACAGGATTTGATGTTGCTGGTACAAATGTGGCTTTAAACTCATTTTTCATTTTAACCATTTTCTCTTTAATTTCATCTTTATGTTTGAGTTTGGATCCTCTTTTGTACCAACAATCATCAGTGAGATGATTAAACAAACCACATACTTCACATGGTTTCTTTTTCATCTTATGTTGATCATCAACTAAAGAGGATGAAACTACTGAAGACTTGCTCTTCAGTACTTTGGAAGCACTATTTGCTTTCTTGGCTTCCTCTTTAGTAGTCTTCAAACTCTTTCTACTGACAGTTTTCTTCTTTTCAGTGCTGTCAGTAGTTGGAGCTTGAACTTCAGGAGTTAAATCTTGCTCTCCAGTCCTTTCAGGACTTTCAGAAATAACTCCTGAGTTGACCAACTCTTTGATCATGTGAGTGTCAGCAATTGAACTATCCATATTAGCTGATAAGTTCTGAGAGGGCTTATTGCTGACTTCAACTTTTGATGATGCTTTATCAGAAAGTGAATCACATGATGAGGTGGATTGGTTATTGCTTTCTCCATCAGATTTCACTTCTACTCTTGGAGCAAAATCTGTAGGAGGAGCAGTGTGATTATAACCAATGCCAAACTTCACATTGGAAGCTGATTGCTTACTAAGAAGCATCTCAAAACCTTTGCATGATTGCACCCATCGATCACACTCTACTTGGGTAACTGCAAGGGTTTCTTTAAGACTTTTCTGGTCCTCCAGAATAACCTCTAGCTTAGCCTTTTCATCATTTAATTGGCATTTAAGCTTATAAATCTCATCATTTTTACCATTAAGAGTAGACTCATACTCAGCTTGTCTTTTGGAAATTGTTTTCTCAAACTCAAGTTTTTCATTTATTAATGCTACATTTGCCTCTCTAATAGAGACAAAGGCAGCAATGCAAGATTCAGAACATAACTTGGCTTTGGCCTCTGAAGATACCTGAGTTACCTGTGAAGATGATGCAGTTGAGCAGGAACCCTCAGTTGATTCCAGAGCCATAAGTGCCAGATTTCCAAAAGGACTATCACCACCATGTTGATCAACACTTGTGAACAGTTGTTCATGACCAGACATGTCATCTGGCAAGCTGCTCCAATCAACAACTTCTGGGGTGAAGAAGCTATGTTGTTGAGGTTGAGGGGTTTGATGAGATGGTTGAGGTTCTGGAAGTGCATGAGGTTGTGGTACCATAGGAGCTTGAACTTGACTGGTTTGTGGCATGTAATAACACGGGTAAGGGTAAGGCATTTGACCCTGAGGAACAAAATATGCAGGAGATTGTAGTTGAGACTGATGACTAGAATTGACAGGATGTTGCCCTTTGTTTTGTTGACTATTGCTAGGAAAAGTCACAAAAGGTGCAGAGGAATTAGATCCAGATGATCTACATTCTCTAGCAAAGTGTCCAAGCCTTTGGCATCTGTGACACCTCAACTTACTCTTGTCAAAACCAACTTTGGTTTTGCCAGAGAGTCCTGGGAACTTTCTTCCAGTTCTTTTGTAGAACTTCTGAGATCTGATATTTATCAAGGCCATTTGGCTCAAAATATCCATCTCTTCTAAGTCATCATCAGCAATCCCCTTTGAGATCATCCATGATGAAGCATAGATTGTCATTATTACACCCAGAAAATTGACTATCAACACTCACAAATGCTGAATCAGAAATGTTTGAAGAGAAATCAATATGCTCATCATACTGGCATTCAGATGAAGCATATTCTGACTCATGACTAACCAGAGCAGTGTTGCCTGGTACAAAGTCCTCAGTGAGCTTACCAGATGAAGACAGTTTTCTCTTTGTTCTATCTCTCTCTCAAATGTGAGCAATTTCCCATGAAGTTGGGTGAGAGATAGTTTGTCCAAATTTGCACTGGAGCGTAGGACAATGGTATATGTATCCCATCTCTCAGGCAGTGATCTGAGAAATCTGTTATTCATCTGAACATTAGTATACTCATGTTTGACCATTTTCAATTCAGAGATCAAACAAGAGAACCGCTCAAACTGTTGAGTCAGTGTCTCACCTTTCCTATGAGAAATGTCTCATATTGTTGGGCAAGGATCTCTCTATTTTTGCCAAGACCTCATCTGTTCCTCCAAATTGTTCTTTCAAGGCATTCCAGAGGTCATGGGCAGATTCATAATGCATTAGCCCAGAATAAATTTCATTGGGTAGTGCCATGGCCAGAATTCCATGGGCTTTTGCATCTATCTCAAACAATTTCTTATCCTCATCTGAGTATTGATCCTTCCTCTTCGGAACCATTTGATTGGTTTCCGGGTTATTCACCATAGGCTTGTGTGGACCATGTACCACTGATGTCCAACAACCTGAGCTGTTAACAGACAGGTGATGGAGCATACGACGTTGCCATATGTTATACTCATTCCTAACCAGCATTGGAGGCTTGGTTGAGGAACCAGTATTGTGAGGATCATTGGAAGGAGTAGTCATTTTTGAAACTAAAAACAATTTTATTCAAGCAAAAATTTAGACACACCACAAAAACTCAATGAAAACCAAGAATAAGTCTCAGGATGAATGATTAAAAGCACAGAAAATTCAATCTCTATAACAGTTTCTTGCAAAAGAATGCTAATTCACTCAAACTTGGATCTTGAAGAGCAGTTTCAATGATCAATTATTAGATCGATCAATGATTAACCTGCTCTGATACCATTTGACAGGATCAATGATCACAAGTTTGAAGTATTAGAGTGTAATGCAGCGGAATGAAGAGAAGAATTAGTCAAATTATAGCAAGAGTATGTTATTTGTAACCAAATGCGAGAGCATATTTTTCTGTGATTTGGAATGTTTCAATAATGCCCATATTATTGCAAATCATTCACAGTTACAATAAGGTTGGCACTCCTTATATAGAGTGCAATCACTGCTGTATCACGGGGTGATGGCTATACTATATAGATTAATACAAAAACAATGATTATTACTAAACTACTGAAATGTTCACAACTACTGAGAACATGTCAGAGTGCTAAGTATAAAACATGAAACAACTGAAAAAGAAACTACTGATACTACAACGACTGAAGAACAAACTCTTCAGTCGTTTTACAAAACTACTGAAAAGAGAAAATATAAAACTACTGAAAGCAAACCGTCACAACTACTGAAGAAGTCCTCTTCAGCTGTTGTGACAACGTCTGATACTTTGTCTTCAGCACTTGTGTCTTCAGACTTTGTCTTCAGCACTTGTGTCTTCAGACTTTGTCTTCAGCACTTGTGTCTTCAGACTTTGTCTTTAGCACTTGTGTCTTCAGACTTTGTCTTCAGCACTTGTGTCTTCAGACTTTGTCTTCAGCACTTGTGTCTTCAGACTTTGTCTTCAGCTGTTGTGGACTTCAGTAGTTGTTGTGACGTCTGTAGGACTTAAAGGTTTTTCTGATCCGGCTCATTGGTTCTTTTGGTCCAACAAATGCTTTGGTGAACAAGTCAGCATATTGTTCATTTGAATCAACTTTGATTAGTTTTATAAGATTTTTCTCATGAATATCTCTAATGAAATGATACCTGATGTCAATATGCTTTGTCTTTGAGTGCTTTACTGGATTTTCAGTGATGGATATAGCACTGTTGTTGTCAATGTGGATAGGAGTGCTCATGAAGTTGAATCCATAGTCAATCATCTGGTTTTGAATCCACAGCAGCTGAGCACAGCAACTTGCAGCAGCAATGTATTCAGCTTCAGCAGTTGATGTAGAGACACAGGATTGCTTTTTGCATTGCCATGAGATGATCCTTCCACCAAGAAATTGACATCCACCTGATGTTGATTTCTTGTTGATGTTGCAGCCACCATAATCACTATCAGAGTAACCATAGAGATTAAAATCACTATTTCTTGGATACCAGAGACCTAACTTAGGTGCTCCTTTGAGGTATCTGAGGATTCTCTTGACAGCAATTAGGTGAGACACCTTTGGAGCAGCCTGATATCTTGCACAAATGCAGGTTGCAAACATGATGTCAGGTCTACTTGCTGTGAGATACATCAGAGAACCAATGATTGCTCTATACTGATGTTGATCAGTATCCTCCCCCTCAGAATCAGGGCATAAATCATGGTTTTTGGGTATGGGTGTCTTTGCTGCTTTACAATCCTTCATATCAAATCTCTCTAAGATATCATTGACATACTTAGATTGATTGATGAAAAACCCTTCCTTCAGTTGCTTTACCTGAATTCCAAGGAAAAAGTCCATTTTTCCCATAGAACTCATTTCGAACTTCTTCTTCATAATGCTCTCAAAGTCTTTGCACATTTGGTCATTTGAAGAACCAAATATGATGTCATCGACATAGACTTGAACTAGCAAAATGTCTTTCCCAGACTTTCTGATGAAGAGAGTCTTGTCAATGGTTCCTCTAGTATAACCATTCTTCAGAAGAAATTGAGACAATGTCTCATACCACAGCCTAGGTGCCTGGTGCAGCCCATATAGAGCTTTATCCAACTTGCACACATAGTTTGGATGTTGTGGGTCTTCAAATCCTGGAGGCTGGCATACATAGACTTCCCTATCTATATCCCCATATAGAAAGGCACACTTGACATCAAGCTGGTAGACAGTGAAATTCTTGGATGCAGCATAAGCAAGGAAGATCCTAACTGGCTCAAGTCTTGCAACAGGTGCAAAGACATCAGTATAATCAATTCCTTCCTCTTGAGTGTATCCTTGAACCACCAGTCTTGCCTTGTTCTTGATAATCAAGCCTCTGTCATCTCTTTTGTTTCTGAAAACCCACTTGGTGCCTATAGGTACTTGACCAGATGGTAGCGGACATAGGTTCCAAACCTTTTGTCTTTTGAATTGAAGCAGCTCCTCTTGCATTGATTCAACCCAGCTACTATCCTTCAAGGCATCTTCCACCTTCTTGGGTTCCATTTGGGATAAGAAGCATGAGTACAAGCAGACATTCCCATTGTGAGTTTGTCCCCTTGTTCTCACACCCTCAGAGACTTCCCCTATGATGTTTTCAGCTGGATGAGTATTGTGAATTCTGAGTCTTGGAATTACCTCCAGTTGCAAAGATAGGTCCAAGTTGGACATATTTTGCTCTGGAGCTTGAATACTTGGTCCAGCTGTTGTTTCAATCTCATTCAATGAGGACTGATTGAATGAAAGAGAGACATCATCATTTCTTTGCTGTGAAGCATCATTAACAGTTGCCTGTTCCTTCAAAATGCTGCTTCCATCAGCTTGGTGTTGTGTAGGATCACCTGAGGAGACTTGAAGATCATCAGGTGAATCCCTTGTTGAAGTTCCACTATTTCTTGAAATGGTTATACTGTCAGATCTTTCAATAGTGGGAACTTGATTTGTTGTTGTTCTTGGAGAACTTGGAGCAGGTCTGGGGAGCTCAAACAGTTGATCTTCATCAGAATTGCCTTGAGCACCTGTTCCAGCTGAAACATTCTCACAAGAAGGTTTAGAATAGTTTGGAAACAATTCTAAATCAAAAATATGATCAGGGCCATTCCCCCTAACACAAGGAGTGTGCTCATTAACTACAATGTTGGAAGATTCCTCAAATTGTTGGTTTTTAATATTATAAACCCTGTAAGCTTTAGAATGGGAGGAATATCCAACAAAGATAGCATCATCTGACTTTTCAGCAAATTTTGCCAAATTGTCTTTTGTGTTAAGTATGGTACACCTGCTGCCAAAGGACCTTAGAAAACCAATGAACGGTGGCCTCTTGTTCCATAGCTCATAAGGGGTCTTTCCATGTGGCTTTACTACAAGAACTCTGTTCTGCACATAGCATGCAGTGCTGACTGCCTCTGCCCAGAATGTTAGAGGCAGCTTTGAATCAGCTAACATAGTCCGAGCAGCCTCAATAAGTGTCCTATTTCTCCTCTCAGCAACACCATTTTGTTGAGGAGTTCTAGGAGCACTGTATTGTCTGGCAATCCCTTTTGAGTTACAGAATGAGTCAAGAACAAAGTTCTTAAACTCAGTCCCTTGATTACTTCTAATTATTTTAACCTTGTGATCAACTTGATTTTCTATTTTAAGAATAAAAGATTTTAAAGTTTCAGTAGTTTCATCTTTAGTTCTTAAAAAGAATACCCATGTAAATCTAGTAAAATCATCAACTACCAAAAGGCAATATGATTTCCTTCCAATGCTCATTATACTTGTGGGACCAAATAGATCCATGTGCAATAAGTGTAATGGAGTAGTGATAGAGTTAACAACTTTGGATTTATGAGAAGACCTGTGTTGTTTCCCTTTCAGGCAAGCAACACAGTTATCTTTGCAGAAAAATTCCTTTTTAGGCAAACCATGTACCAAGTTATTTTTAGCCAATTTATTCATTGTCTTAAAATTGACATGACACATTCGTTTATGCCATAGTGTTGACTCATCACTATCAGCTTTGGAAAGAAAGCATGATACTTCTCCCATTGGGGAAGCATTGTTCATATCAAGCTTGTACATATCCCCTCTCCTGGGAGATCTAAGAAGCACCAATTCCTGAGGAATTGTCATCCCAGGTTTGAGGATGATGCACTCATGTTCTGTGAAAAGCGTTTGATGCTTTTGATCACAAAACTGAGAAACACTTAACAGGTTGTGTTCAAGCTGTTTGACAAAACTAACTTTGTCAACTTTTAACTTTCCGTTGGATATACTTCCTCTGCCAGAAATATATCCTCCGGCCTCACCTCCAAACTGGACAGGACCTCCATCATAATGTTGAAATTGTTGAAGGAGAGATCTGTTTTCTGTCATGTGCCTGGAGCATCCACTATCTACAATCCAAATGTTGTTATTCTTGTCATATGGATGTCCCTGCACATAAGGTGAGATAATTAGTTTTGATTGGAAACCCAAGCCTTATTGGTCTTGGGTTCTTCCAATGAGAGTGACATGATTGAACCAAAATTTATGCATGGGGGTTCAATGGATGTCTTTGAAGAAGAGGTTTGGGCTACAGCATCTTCCTTGATCTTCCATTCCATCCCTTGGTTGATCATAGAAGATGAGCTTGATGAAGCTTTTGTAGCTTGGCATTCTTCCGAAGCTTCTTTCTTTTCGGAAGAGACCTTCACCACCTTTTCTTCCGAAGCAGTCTTCTTCTGGGATGGTTTCAAGGGGACTCTTTTGTGAGTCTTTGCAGCTTTCACTTCCGAAGCCTTTTTCCTCTCGGAAGAAGAATTTTCTTCCGAGACAAGCCTTGCTTCGGAAACAAGCTTTCCCTTTTTCAACACTTGAACCATTTGATATGGTCCAAATGTGAAACCTTTCCTGACTCCTTCTCTTTTAACATTATTTGCATAATGTGTGCTAGCAGGATTGTAGTAACAATCTTTAGCCATGTGGTTTTGCAGACCACACATTATGCATGCAATGTTAATTTTCTGGGAATTGGAGGGTTGCTGTTTCTTGTTCTTTTTCTCCTCATCAGCAACCTTTCCCTTTAACTTCTGATCCTTTGGTAGGATAGGAGTACTGGTACTATACTCTTTTCCTGAATCAGAAGGTCCAACCACCTGGAATCCTGCTGATATGAATACACCCTTTTGCTTTGGGTCTATCTTCAGCTTGGATTCAGCCACCTTCTTGGCAGTTTTTCTGACTGCTTTAGCCCTGCTTCTTCTGGCTTTGGTGGTCAGGGATTGATCATCATTGGTCTGGGAGGGCTCAATTACCTGTTCCTTCCCTGTGATGGTCAAGGTCTCCACAGTTGCATCACTCTTTGACTCTTTACAAGGTGGGTCAACAGATGGAACCTCTTGCTCTTCAGTACCACATCTTGGTTGTCTAACAGACTCATAAGAGTGTGGTGGAGCAATTTCATTGGTTCCCAACCCACTTTTGTTTTGATAGCAAAGTTTAGAGTGAGAGGATGATGCAAGTATGGCTTGGAAGTTTTGCTCAGCAATAGCATACTTCCTGGCTTGAGCCTCAGCAGTGACAAGCTGGGCTTGAGCCTCAGTCAATTTGGATATTAAATCCTTGATTTGAGTCTTGTAGTTGGTGTGTTCATGTTTTAAAAGAGATACAGTTTTCTCTAACTCCTCAATTTTCTTTTGGTAGTCAGATTCAGCTCTTTTAAAGTCAGATTTTAGCACATTTAAAGACTCAATATCGGATTTAATCTCCATATTGTAGTCCTGGTACAACTTAACCTTAGCAATACAAGCAGGGGTACAGAGATGTTCATATACCTTGTTTTCATCTGTTCCTGCCATGAGTGCTTGAGCAGGAGTCACATCTTGAACCATAAAGCTCCAATCAACTTCTTGAGCCATAGCTGCAGTTTCAGTTGACTTCCCATTGGGCTTTGGTGTAGAAGGATGTGTGGAGGCCTGTGAGGTTCCCGGGTTGGACTTGGGAGCCTTGCATTCCCTTGCAAAATGGCCAAGCTGGTTACAGTTGTAACACTTAGCCTTGCTTTTGTCAAACCCAAACTTGCTAGTGATTGGGTTTTGAGGGAATTGCCTTCCAGTTCTCTTAAAGAACTTCTTCGCTCTGTAGGTAAGGAGAGCCATTTGCTGGACAATGTCCACATACTCTATGTCATCTGGACTGAAGCACTCAAGATCATCAAAGCAAAACTGATGATCATTGGAGTGTCCACTCCCTGAGACAAACGCACAGCCCTCCTGAAAGGAGCTTTGCTGAGCTTGATGAGACCTTGGAGTCTCAGGGAATGTGATGTAAGGCCCAGATGAACAAGATGGCTGCTGGGTGTATGACAGGTACTGCTGAGACTGGGAGATACCTGAGCCTTCAGCAACCATTAAAGCGTTGCTAGCAGGAAGGCTCAAGGGTCTGCTTGCTTGGTGACCCTTCTTACTTTCCATTTCCAAACGGTATCCATCAAGGATCCCATAAAGTTCGATCATGGTGAGAGTGTTTAAATTCTCTGTTCTCTTAATGGAGACACAGTAGAAAGTCCACTCATTGGGTAGAGCACTCATGAACTTTCTGGTAAGGTCTCTAAGTTCTTGAGTGATTCCCACAGATTGGAGGGAGGAGATAAGATCCATATACCTGAAATATTGCTGGCTAAAGGTTTCTCCAGCAACATAGGTGAAGTTCTCGAACTGCTGCTTCAGTGAGTCCTTCTTTGAATCATTAGAGCTCGAGTACATTTGAGCAAGTGCATCAAAGAGTTCTTTGGCTGACTTACAATGCTCAAACCCCACCATGATGGAGTTTGGGATTGCAGTCATGAGAACAGTCATAGCATTGCTGTCTATGTCAAGCTTCTTCCTGTCTTCATCGGAGTAGTCTTCAACAGCCTTCTCGATCATGGCACCGTTTCCACCAGCAACTTTTGGCTTGTACGGGCCATTAACGATGGACTGCCACATCTTGCTATCCTGGTATCTGATGAAGCCTTCCATTCTTCTGCTCCAAGACCTGAAGTTTTCAGGATCGATGATGGGAGCTTTGGTCATCGTTCCCATTTCAACTTCAGATTTGATGAGGGCCATTTTTGAGTGAGGTAAAAGGAGGAGTGAAAAACTGGTTGATTAGGATGGTAAGATCTCACAATCAAGAGCCTAAAAAGCTCTGATACCAATTGCAGGATCGGGTTTTGTCACTTAACACTTGTAATTCTCTCAAACTCACTTACAATATCACTCAAACAAGATGAAGCAATGCCTTTAACAAGAGTTGATAATAATATAATAAGTAATCAA
Organism: Flaveria ramosissima; assembly: GCA_025215565.1. Lineage (NCBI taxonomy): Eukaryota > Viridiplantae > Streptophyta > Magnoliopsida > Asterales > Asteraceae > Flaveria > Flaveria ramosissima. Next base: position 43,912,712 of record CM046038.1, read on the forward strand.
AGCAACAAGCAGGAGTATTTTCAAGGTACTTGTATATATTACTTCTCAACTCAAGATTACAAGACACTTACAAGCATATAACATGAGTTACAATGAGAAACTATATATACTAGATCCTACAGCCGGTTATACTTGATACCAGCTGGAAACCTACGACTAAAGCATATACTACAATGCTATAGTTTAGGTATCTTAGATAAAGTATTATCTAAGATATGGTAGTCATGACATGTCCATGACTTACCTTTTGTCACCAACTAAAGATGGCAACTGTACTGAACATAAAAAGGTAAACAGTAGATTAAAGTATGGTCAACTACATGGCTTTTGAGGAAACGCCATGCAGTATCTCAGAGATTTGCAGAGGACTGTCAGACAGACCATACTTATGTCTACTGGATAATAGAAGTGTCTTTCGAAGGTTAACTGGCTTCGGAAGAACAAGTTCTTCCGAAGCCACTTATACTTCGGAAGATGCTTCTATGCTTCCGAGGCTTTAAGGACTTCTTTATACTTCGGAAGTTGACTTCAGAACTTTGTCTTCAAGTCTTGATTCTTCGGAAGTAACTTCTTTATCTTCGGAAGTTGGAGTTTTCCTTCGGAAGTGTATTTTACACTTAGACTTCGGAAGTGCTCCTTCTTCCTTCGGAAGTCCCACACTTGGCTTCGGAAGTCCTTTGTATGCAGTACTCAAAATCTTCTAAGTGATATGGTTTTGGTTGCAACAGCCTCTCTAGATCCAACACATTTTTCATAAACTAGTTAAATAATCTACTAACGTCTTAAATCAACTAAAACCAAACTTTCATAAACTACCAATGTAAGGATTCCTATAAATCTGATGCAGCCAAAAAATCCAAAGTCTCTCTGTAAGCATGCACTAAAGAACAGAAGTAGAAATGCTTCGGAAGTTTTACACCATGCACTAGAAATATTCTAAGTGTAAAATCTTCCTAAGCCAAGACCAACATCTTCCGAAGCCAAAAGTGAAGTCTTCCGAAGCTTCAAAGACAAAGTCTTCCGAAGCCAAAGAGTGAAGACAGATTTCTTCCGAAGACTTTTAGAGATATGCCTTTATCTGATGTACTTTACCATAAAGTTGGACCACCTTTCCGCTGCAACTCTGTAAAGTCACCAATATACATGAGTTGGTGAAAGGTCTATGCTTTTGGTAACTGTACATTGAGGTCTTGGGTCAATGCTTTCTACTTTATATACTTTTATCCTTTTGGTAATATATTAGGATGTGAGCTATGGCATGTCATAGTCACAAGTCAAAAGGCAGATATGCCTTTTGACTCTACATTTGATTTTGTAGTTGTCTAGTCAATTGTATCCAGCTGGCGTTCAAAGTATGGCCGGCTGTAGGATGTAGTATAAAGTATCTCAAGTACTTGTAACTTTCTATCGATGCTTTGTAACTTGTAATAGAACTTGAGAAGCAATATGCAGCATTCTTGAAAACCAAATACTTGTGTTGTTTGCAATCTTGTTCTGTCTCACAATTACTTGTGTTCTTAGCATCTTTCCTTAACAAGTTAACCAGTTCCCTATTTGATCTGTTAAGTGTTCTAAGCAACTCTCCTCATTGTGTTGTTGTGTTGTAAGTGCATACCCTTCACCGGTCCTGCATTTGGTATCAGAGCTTTCCAGGCTCTTGATATAAGATCTCACCATCTTAAGATCCCTCACACACACAAAATACTTAACAACTCAAATGGCAGCTATAACCAAAGCTGATATGGAAACTAGAACTATGACAAAGTCTCAACTGATCACTCCTGAAGACTTTAATACTTGGTGTTAAAGAATAGAAGGCTTCATCAAGTCTCAAGACTCCAGGCAACTTTCTCTTCACTCTTGAAGATTTGGACTGTATCCATCCAGATGATCTGGAGTACATGGAGATAGTCCAGCAGATGGCTCTTCTCACTCACAGTGCCAAGAAGTTCTACAAGAGGACAGGGAGAAAGTTTTCAAGCAATACAGCCAGTGGAAAGTTTGGGCTAGACAAAAGCAAAGTAAAGTGTTACAACTGTAACCAAATGGGACACTTTGCAAGAGAGTGTAAGGCACCAAGGACAAATAGTGGCCAAGCACAAACCAGACCAAACTACACTGAGAAAGCCCCCTAGAATGAGAAGCCAAAGCAGCAAGCTGCAGTTGTTGTTGAAGAATGAGGCTTTGACTGGAGCTTTCAAATAGAAGATGCATCTCCAAACCAAGCACTCATGGCAGACCACGATGAAGCCAAGGTATTGGAACATCTTTGTACTCCTGAATGCATTGCTAAAGTTAATAGATACAGGTCTTATAATTTAGAAATAAGATCTGATCTTGAGTCTTTAAATATTTTAAAAGCTTATTTTAAAAGAGCTGAAAATGATTATAAACTAAAGATAGAGGACTTAGAGAAAACCATTTCAACTCTTAAATATGAGCATACAAACTACAGGACTCAGATCAAAGATCTCATTACTAAATTAACTGAATGCCAGGCTAAGCTTGTGACAGCAAAGCCAAGGCAGAAAAATGTGTTCTTGAAGAAGAGACCTTCAAGAACATAATATCCTCATCCTTGCATGCAAAAGTTTGTTATCAAAATAAGCAGGGACTAGGATCTTGTGAGATAGCTCCTCCACACACAATCTTGTCTGTAAGATCTCCTAGGTGTGAAACTTATGAAGATGAGCTTCCTCTCATAGATCCTGTGACTGAAGAGGATGGAGAGGAGATGGTGGAGAATTGCTTTGAGAAGAGTGAAGAAGAGCATTCTAAGAAGGGTCACCATCCCTCTGAGGAGAGCAAAGCTGTTGGGATGACCAAGTCAAGAAGAAGGAACTTGATCAGGAAGGCCAAAAGAAAGTCCAAAAAGGCTCAAGAGATCAAAGCTACCTTCAATTCTGCATAGAAACAAGTCTTCATCTCTGCAGGATTTGAAGTAGTAAAGGCTGAAGACACAAACTTGAACTCCATCAACAAGAGTTCTAGTTCATGTCCAAATCATCCCATCATCAAGAAGAAGGCTGATCAGTTGTGCATTGCTGCTGTACAACCTGAACCATCCTGTTCCAATGGTAGTTCTAACCCCACAAGAATTGCCACAGCATCCGCAAAAGTGAAGATGGAGAAGGAAAGTGATCAAGTTCAGCCTTGTTCACAAAGAAGAACTCCTAGAAGGAAGAAAACGGATTGTGTTATGTGTGGGAGTACCTCTGATCTTGCTAAAAATTGTGTTTACAATCCAAGGAGTACTCTCCACATGACCAAGAAAGAAACTTCTAAGAGTTTGGAGAAGAAGAAGCAACCTTCGGAAGGAAAATCTGTTTCCTTCGGAAGCTCCAAAATGAAGAAGAAGACAAGTGGAAACTTGCCTTCGGAAGAAAATTTTGTCTCGGAAGAAAGGAATACTTACGAAGCACTGAAGCCTGCTGCAGTGAAAGCAAGATCTTCCGAAGGGCCAGTCATCAAAACTTCCGAAGTCATCAAAACTTCTGAAGTATTGAAGGTCAAGTCTAAGCTTCCAAAGGTGGTATGGAAGTCAAAGAAAGACCAAGCGACTGAAAGTTCTTCATCAACATCAACAAATGATCCCTCTAGCATGACTATAGGATCAATTACTGTTGTATTGTCTTCAACTTCTTTTGATGAGCCCAAGACCAATGAGGCTTGGGTTTCCAAATGTAACTAATCATCTCTTTTGTGCTGGGACAGCTCAAGACAAACAGAAATGTGTGGATCATTGATAGTAGTTGTTCCAGGCACATGACAGGGAATAGATCACTACTCCAAAAGTTTGAAAGAATTAAAGGAGGACCAGTTGCTTTTGGAGGAGATGCAGGAGGTTACATTACTGGAAGGGGCAAGGTCACAAATGGTAAGCTCAGCATTGAGAAGGTAAACTTTGTCAAGGAGCTTGGTACAATCTTCTGAGTGTATCCGAATTTTATGATCAGAGTCATAACATGCTCTTTACTGAGCATGAGTGCATTGTTCTCAGGCCCGGGGTGGTCATTCCTCATGAGCACATCTTGCTCAGAGCCCCCAGGAAACGGAACATGTACAAGATGGACTTGCAAGAAACATCTCCCTCAGGAGAAATTTCTTGCTTTCTATCTAAAGCAAATAATGATGAATCTTTCTTCTGGCATAAAAGAATGTGCCATGTAAACTTTAAAACCATAAATAAATTAATTAAGAATGATTTGGTAACTAGAATACCAAAGAAAGAGTTTACAAGTGATGACCACTGTGTTGCATGCCTAAAAGGGAAGCAACACAATGTATCTCATAAGCCAAAGGAAAGAAACTCCATCATTAATCCCATACAGTTATTACATATGGATCTCTTTGGCCCCACCAGTGTAATGAGTCTAGGAAGGACCTCTTATTGTTTGGTGATCACAGATGATTTTACAAGATTCACTTGGGTCTTCTTTCTTAGAACTAAGGATAAGACTCCTGAGATTCTGAAGAATTTCATCTTAAAGATTGAGAATCAATGTGATCACAAGGTCAAAACCATAAGATGTGATCAAAGAACTGAATTCAAGAATCAAATCCTTGATACATTTTATAATGAAAAAGGTATTACAAGACAATATAGTGCTCCCAGGACTCCTCAACAAAATGGTGTTGCTGAGAGGAGAAATAGGACACTAGTTGAAGCTGCAAGAACTATGTTGTCTGACTCTAAACTGCCTATCACCTTCTGGGCAGAGGCAGTGAACACTGCTTGCTATGTGCAAAACAAAGTTTTAGTGGTTAAGACACATGGTAAGACTCCTTATGAACTTTGGCACAAGAGAAAACCCTTCATTGGTTTTCTCAGGTCATTTGGATGTCCTTGCACCATCTTGAATACCAAGGATCAAATTGCCAAGTTTACTGAGAAATCAGAATTGGACACTTTATTGGATACTCTTCTCAAGCTAAAGCTTATAGAGTATACAATCTCAGAACTAGAGTAATTGAGGAGTCAGCCAATGTGATTTTCAATGAGCACACTCCCAGTGTGAAAGGTTCTGGTTTGGATTGGCTATTTGATCTTGATTTAGTTACCAACTGTTTTAACAAATCTTGTGAGAATGTTTCAGGATCTACAAATATATTACCAACAGGTGATCCTGACCCAAGATTTGAGCTAAGAAGACCCTCAGGTTACACATCTTCAGCTCCAGTGATAACTATTCCTGCAAATGAAGCTTCTACCAGCACATCAATGACAAATCCTGCTGATGATTCTGGGATGCCTTCAAATTCCAGCTTAGAGGCACAAAACTCAGAAGAAGGAGCTTCAAATGTTGGAGAAAATGGTGGTGGTGAAAGTGATCAAGAATTTCTTGATGCTGATAACCACTGCATTGAAGACAACATCAATGATGTCACACACTCATTGGATCAAGTCAATCTTGATAAGTGTGGTGATGTGGAGGGTGAATATTCTTTTCCAGATCAAAAATTTTCAAATCTAGATCTGTCTAAGCAACTTGTTGTGATCCCTCAGCTAAGGATCCACAAGTCTCATCCTACCATAAACATCATTGGGGATGTTGATTCAGGGGTGAGAACAAGAGGACAAACCCATGAAACAAATGTTTGTCTTCACTCTTCTTTCTTGTCCCAGATAGAGCCAAAGAAAATTGATGAGGCTCTAAAGGATGGAAATTGGGTTGAAGCTATGCAAAAAGAGCTGCTTCAATTCAAAAGGCAAAAGGTTTGGAACCTATGTCCTCTTCTTTAAGGGAAGACTATCATAGGAACCAAATGGGTTTTTAGGAACAAGAAGGATGATAGAGGACTTGTCAGCAAAAACAAGGCAAGACTAGTTGTTCAAGGATATACTCAAGAAGAAGGAATTGACTATACAAATGTTTTTGCTCCTGTGGCAAGACTTGAAGCTGTTAGAATATTCCTAGCTTTTGCTGCATCCAAGAATTTCAAGGTCTACCAACTTGATGTCAAGTGTGCTTTTCTTTATGGGGTGATTGATGAAGAGGTATATGTCAGACAACCACCTGGGTTTGCAGATCCTGATAATCCTGATTATGTCTGCAGGCTTGATAAAGCTCTATATGGGCTGCACCAAGCACCAAGAAAGTGGTATGAGACTCTATCTCAGTATCTCTGTCAACATGGCTACAAAAGAGGTACTATAGATGGAACTCTCTTCATCAAAGGAACAGGAAATGACATAATGCTAGTTCAAGTATATGTAGATGACATTATCTTTGGGTCAACTAATCCAAAGTTCTACAAAGACTTTGAGAAGCTGATGAAGGACAGGTTTGAAATAAGTGCCATGGGGGAACCCAATTTCTTTCTAGGAATTCAAGTGAAGCAAATTGACAATGGCATCTTCATAAGTCAGTCAAAGTATGTACATGACATACTTAAAAGGTTTAACATGAATGATTATAAGGTTGCTAAGACACCCATAGCCAGAAATCACTCCCTTGGACCTGATCTTGAGGGGGAGTGTGTTGATGAACACCTCTATAGGGCAATGATTGGGTCTCTTATGTACCTCACAGCTAGCAGGCCAGATATCATGTTTGCTACATGCATTTGTGCAAGATATCAAGCCAACCCCAAGATGTCACATCTGGTCACTGTCAAAAGAATTTTAAGATATCTCAAAGGTGCTTCATCACTTGGCCTTTGGTATCCAAAGAATTCTGACTTTAATCTGTATGCTTATACAGATAGTGACTATGGTGGTTGCAACATGACTATAAAGTCTACATCAGGGGGATGTCAATTTCTTGGTGGAAGAGTAGTCTCTTGGCAATGCAAGAAACAATCCTGTGTGTCTGCATCAACTGCTGAGGCTGAATACATTGCTGCTGCAAGTTGCTGTGCTCAAGTGCTTTGGATTCAAAATCAGATGCTGGACTATGGATTTAACTTTAAAGAGACTCCCATCCACATAGACAACAACAGTGCTATCTCCATCACAGAGAATCATGTGCAGCATTCAAGGACAAAGCATATTAACATCAGGTATTATTTGATTAGAGATAACTTTGAAAAGGAATTAATCAAACTAGTCAAAGTTAACACAAATAAACAATATGCTGATCTGTTCACCAAATATTTTGATGAGCACAGATTTAAATATCTTGTATCAGCTATTGGGATGATTAACTTTGAACAACTTTTCTTAAAACTTAATCATATTTATTTCTAAAACCTGTATGTCCTAAGTTGTCTATTATATCACCTTCATAAGCCCTTGTTTTCTTTGGAAGAAAAATCTTTTCAAAATACTTTTCTTAGAAATTTTTGAAAATCTTGATCTCTTCGGAAGATTCAAAATTACCTTCGGAAGTAGTTTATGTCTTAGTAAACTAATAATTGCTTCAGTGATTTTACCTTCGGAAGAAATTTCTGAAATATCTTTCGAAGCTTAAAATCAACTTAAGTACTTTGTATGTTTTCAAAGAACAAGTTTCTTCCGAAAGCAATTTACCTTCGAAAGTATTTATTCTTCTTAGAATAAAAATCTCTGAGTGTAAAACTCTCTTCCGAAGAAAAATTCTCAAAAACCTTTGAAATCTCTTCCGAAGCCAATTTGCCTCGAAAGCTTTTTTCTTCAGAACTTCCGAAGCAAATAACCTTCGGAAGATGTCTCGACTTTCAAGAAAACTACTTTTTGGGCAAAAGTAAACTACTTTTCTGAGGTGGGACTGACATCCGGATTTTAAAGTTTATCCTCTTTCATTAACTTTGTCTCAAATCCTTTTCACATAAATGCCCAACGGTTCCCCCCTCTTTCACTATCTTCCTCAATTACACTATTCCTTAAACCTAAATTCTCCCAAACTGCCTTTTGTTCTTCATCTTTTTTCATCCTTAAGCTTCTAAAATGGCCAACCTAAACATCAGAAACAACCCAGATTTCTCCATGCAACTTCACAGGCAACATAACCAAGTTGCTCTGTTAAGCTCTGAGAAAGATTAAAGTTTCTCAAAGATTTGCCGTTTTTTAGCTCTATCAAATTACTCCACCTCCCTAACCATTGATCCTACTCTCTATGAGGATCATCTGCTTGAATTTTGGAAGATCTGCCAAGAGGTCATTATGGATGGGGAGAAGGCACTGTTTGCCACAGTGCAAGGGAGGACAATCTTCATCACTCCGGTCATCATAAACACTCATTTGCAGCTGGATGATGAAGAAGGTGAGTTGTCCTTCCCAAAGAAAGTTGTAAATCATTCCTTTGACCAGATGGGCTATGAAGGAGATTTCTCTGTAAAGACCTTCAGGAAAGGGAAGGTCTCATCCCAGTGGAAATACCTGCTTCATGTGGTTATCCATAGCTTGTCAAACAAGCATGGAGGGTGGGACCAGATTCCTGATGATCTCTCCTTCATAGTACATAGAATGGTTCAAGGGGTCAAGTTCAGGTACTCTCAATTTGTTTATACAAATTTGCTTGCTAACTTGGACTCCTTAGAGTATTATATGTTTCCTAGATATGTTTAACACATTCTCAACTGTGAACTGGGCTCACAGTTGAGGGAAACAGATAATATTCTTAAATTGGGACAAATGAAGCCCGGCATCTTTAAAATTATAAAGAAGCCAACTGTAGGCTTCTCGGGGTAGAAACAACCCTAGTCCCAAAAATGTTAGAACTCATTGCTCAAGGTGACAACCTAGCAACACAAGCTAGTGTTGAACCCACACCTTCTACCTCTCAACCACCAAAAAGGCCCCAAGTCACCCTCACCTACCAAAAAAAATCCAAATGAACCCCTGCTCAAGCTATTGAGTCTGTGCAGGCCCCCATATACTCACCCATACAGGAGGAAGTGGATACTAGAGCTCCCACTTCCCCTGAGGAGCAAACCACTCCCATCTCTTCAACAATCAGGACTGAGGTTCCTCATGCTCACCCTGATGAGCTCACAAGCCCAACTGCCTTAAGTCTTCACTCTGAGTCTCAACACTTAAGTGAACAACCTTCAAATGACAGTTACCATCCCCAGCCATTAGACTTAAATCAACCCATTCCCAACCTCTCATTCTATACTGATGAAGACTTAGGTTTCAGTGGGTAGCATGAGTCTCTCTACTCCTTCCCTACTCAAAGAGAGATGAGTACTCCTGAGTCTCCTTTGTCTAGCCCACATCAGTCACCCATAACTGATGTGGATACTTCTGAACCTTTCCAGGATATCCATATGGAAGAGGCTCTCACTTCTGCAAGTGATTACATCATTAAGACCTCAACCATGGCAACTCAGCCCATTGACACCTCAACTGAGGATGTCAATGTGCAGAGGAAATCCAGCAGCCAAGAACCTGAGGCTGGTGGTGAGAAAGAGGACTTTGGTCTAATCATCTCATCCCCAATAATTCTTCCGATGAAGAAGAGGGCAATCTGAGACTAAAGGTGCAAAAACTGTCAAAAACATGCTCCTATTTAGTCTCTAAGGTTAGTCACCTTAAATCTCAGGTGACTACCTTGCAAAATAGGGTCAATGATAAGCAACTTGAGATATCTTATCTCAGGGAAAAACTAGCTGGGAGACCTTTAAGAAGAGCTCAACCAGGAACACAAGAACCTGTGAATGTGGTTGACCTAACCTCTAGCTCACCTATGCAAGAGGGTGATGCTACCAAAAAGGGGGAGAAAGTCATTACAGTCACAGAACCTGGGAGTTCTTCAGGGAGTATGGACATTGAGGATTTCACCATCCTCACTTGCAACTGTGCATACTCAGCAACTTCCTCAAGTTCACATTAATGTGTACATAATTGACTCTGTCATTAGGAGTCTCTTTGAGGAAGGCATTCCAAGGGTTGTGTCATCTCCACCTCAAGGAACTTCAAACTACATTATTGGGTGGAGGTATGATGCTGATAGAAGAGCCCTCATTCTTCACAGAGTTCAAGGGCAGCAAGAAGTGTTTAATTTTCAGACTTTGGACTACTATAAAGGTCTTGACCTGATCAACATGCCACTTGTTAACCCAAGCAAATCAAGACAAGCTAACAGGTTAGCACTCAGGATTCAAGACAGAATTACTGAAGAGTTCAGCCTTAGAAGGAGACAAAGGCAATCAGGTAATGTCATTGGTCAACTAGATGCTGAGGCAGACCCTGAGATTAGCTTCAAGGGAAAACCTTGGCTGAAGGCCTAGTGATAGAGCCTGAGAGCCCTGTCACACCAACAACTGCTTCAGAAATTCATTCCCTCAGTGAAACACCTGCTGGTGAAGGTGTCTCACAACCTCTCTCTGGCCAGAACTTGGATGCTACACCAAGCAATGAAGGCCAAACCTCTATCCACCCTGAGTCATAAAGGTCTGTGGGTGATAAAGGGAAAAGGATTTTGACTCCTGAGAAGATTGAGGAGGAGGAGAGAGAGAGGGGAAGATAAAGCTAAGGGGAGAAAGTTTCTCTGGGTCTTCAGGATTTATGCAAGCTGCAATCAGGGCTGCCCCCAGACCAAACACTCAATAAGATGAGTTGAGGACAGTCAGGATTACTTACCTGCAGACCAGGAACTATGACATAGATGAGATTGTATCTCTTCCCTTAGAGCAATTAAATGAACTGGTTGACATGGAAGTGTCAAGAGAGATGAAGGAAAAAGAGGATGCAAGATTACTTCTCCAATTCAAAAAAGAGAAGAGACAGAAAAGATTATACAAGCATGCTCCAACTCTCTCCCCAGTTCAGGAAAGTCCTGTGCAAGAGGATGTGGCTGCTACACAAGAACCTCATGTAGACAAGGAAACAGATAGGAAAAACATGATCAACTACCTGAGTGCCACAGGTCTCTACCAGGCATCTGCACTTCTTCCCTTGTCCTTTGAGTACATTGAGTTTGAGTATCTCAAACAGCTTGAACTTCAAGTGCTCAAAGAACAAAAGGCAACAAAGAGAAAGATGAGGGAAGATGCTGCAAAGTCAAGAGCTATCATCCAAAAGAGTATGAAAAAGTCTGCTGACAGACAAAGGATGATGAGCTTCTTGAAGCTGTATGGATTCTCCAGAAGGAGACTTGGCCCTATGTCTCTATCCACAATGGATGAGCATATCAGGGTAATCAAGCAGAAGATCAAGAGTGGAGAGCTGATTGACTTATACTCTCCTCCAAGTCAAATCCCACCTGAAGTGGAGGTTAAGGTTGAACAACCTGAGACAACACAACCTGGACCTCCTGCTGAGCCTCAGCAAGCTTCATCTTCTGATCCACAGCAGGGTCAAACTCCCTCTCCTTCTGAACCTATGAGGGAGGAACACCCAACTGAGAAAGAAAAGGATGATCAACAAGGTACTGCATACCAATCTTCTCAGTTAAAGTCTTCTAAGAGGAAAAAAAGGATGGCTTCTAAACCAAAGTCTAAGAAGAAGAAGCCTGAATCATCCACCTCTACACCTCAGGCTGAGTCAGATCAACCTGAGGAAGTGCATGAAGAGACAGCCCAATCAACTCCAATTCAAGTGGCTCCTCTTGCAGCTGAGACACCCATCTTATCCTGGACCTTCACTACTAATCCAGAGAGATGGCATGTGATCAGAGATCAAGGTGTTGAGGATGTCTATACATGGCAAGACATAATCAACTTACCTCTGCATGATCTCTTTGAGATGAGAAGATATTATGAGAGTCTGAATGCTCCTGACCATCTAATGAAGAAGGGTATGGTCATCATTATGCTGAAGACTACAAACATCTGAAGATCTTCTAAATGTTTTGGTAGCATCAGCCTAGGGGGAGTTTGTAAGGATTCCTATAAGTCTGATGCAACAAAAACTCCAAAGTCTCTCTGCAAGCATGCACTAAAGAACAGAAGTAGAAATGCTTCGAAAGTTTTACACCATGCACTAGAAATATTCTAAGTGTAAAATCTTCCAAAGCCAACACCAACATCTTCCGAAGCCAAAAGTGAAGTCTTCCGAAGCTTCAAAGACAAAGTCTTCTGAAGCCAAAGAGTGAAGACAGATTTCTTCCGAAGACTTTTAGAGATATGCCTTTATCTGATGTACTTTACCATAAAGCTGGACCACCTTTCCGCTGCAACTTTGTAAAGTCACCAACTTACATGAGTTGGTGAAAGGTCCATGCTTTTGGTAACTATACATTCAGGTCTTGGGTCCATGCTTTCTACTTTATGTACTTTTATCCTTTTTGTAATATATTAGGATGTGAGCTATGGCATGTCATAGTCACAAGTCAAAAGTCAGATATGCCTTTTGACTCTACATTTGATTTTATAGTTGTCTAGTCAATTGTATCCAGCTGGCCTTCAAAGTATGGCCGGCTGTAGGATGTAGTATAAAGTATCTCAAGTACTTGTAACTTTCTATCGATGCTTTGTAACTTGTAATAGAACTTGAGAAGCAATATACAACATTCTTGAAAATCAAATACTTGTGTTGGTTTCAATCTTGTTCTGTCTCATAATTACTTGTGTTCTTAGCATCTTTCATTAACAAGTTAACCAGTTCTCTATTTGATCTGTTAAGTGTTCTAAGCAACTCTCCTCATTGTGTTGTTGTGTTGTAAGTGCATACCCTTCACCGGTCCTGCAACCAACTTCTTAAATCAAAACAAACACAAATTTCATTAATCAAACCAAACATCACTTGAATCAAAGCAGCACAACTTTTATAATCTACCAACATCTTGAACTAACTAAAACACAACTTTCATAAACTACTAACATTGAATCAAAACAAATACAATTTTCATGAATAAAACCAGACATAACTTGAATCAAAGCAACATAACTTTTTTTAATCTACCAACATCTTGAATCAACTAAAACCCAACTTTCATAAACTACCAACTTCTTGAATCAAAACAAACACAATTTTCATGAATCAAACCAAACATAACTTGAATCAAAGCAACACAACTTTTGTAATCTAGCAACATCTTGAATCAACTAAAACCTAACTTTCACAAACTACCAACATCAATATTGAAATTCTTGAAACCCTAGAACTAAATTACAACTTTTAGGAACTAAAAACATCTAATTTTCATAAAAGCCCTAATTTGACATATCCATACAACCTTAGAATATACAAGTTGCATAAAAGCTTTAACTTTTTTTTTCGAATTCTTGAAACCTCAAACTAAAATCAATGAAATAATATATGTAGAATTAGAAAGATGAGATTATCTGAAGAAATGAAAAGAACTTGTTGTATAAAGAATCTTGATGCCAAAATCGAGACCTAAAGGGGGTTTCGGCCGTGAGGGGGCGACGGCGAGGGGCATGGCGAGGGAGAGGCGGACGGGTGTGATGGGAGGGAGAGGTTGATGGTGTTGGGGGGTAGATATGTCTTTTTTTTCATTCAGCATGGTTCTTAAGCTGAACCATTCAGATCTAAATAGGACCATTCAGAGGTTGCGTTTTTTTAAACAAACACATTCATCTCTTACCGGTTTATAGGTAGCCTTTTAATAGAATTATTAGAGTAAATTACACGAATAGTCCCTGGGGTTTGCATAGTCCATATTTTCAATAAATTACAGATGAGGGCATGAACTATACATGATATGCAAACCGGCAATCCCCGACATTAACTCAGGTTAAGTTTCTCTATTAAGTCAATGTAAAATTACCAATTTACCCCTAAATTTAAAAAACAATAATTTTTAAATATAACCAAACTTACCTCCACCCACCACATCTCACCCCAACCCTACATCTTCTTCTTCCATCTTTATCTTCTTCATTTGTGTTCATATTTTTCATCCATCTTCATCTTCATCGTCATCACCATCACCACCACCTCTCACCACCATTTGAGAAATCAAGCACTACTATTGGTCTGAGTTTTTACAATCTAAGTTAAATCGGCTGCGATGGTGGGTCGAAGCTATAGCAGCACGGTGGTGGGTTAAGGGTGTAGCAGTGGCGTGGTGGTGGGTCGAGGGTGTAGCAGCGTGGTGGTGGGTCGAGTGTGTAGCAGCAGTGCGGCGGTAGGTCAAGGATGTAGCAGCAGCGCGGCAGTTGGTCGAGGTGTAACAACGGCGCGAGGGTGGGTCAAGGGTGTAGCATGGCGGCGGTAGTGGGTCGAGGGTGTAGCAGTGACGACGATGGTGGGTCGAGGGTGTAGCAGTGGCGCGGTGGTGGGTCGAGGGTGTAGCAGCGAAGGCGGTAATGGGTCGAGGGTGTAGCAACGACGGGGATAGTAGATCGAGGTCTAGCAGCGGCGGCGGTGGTGGGTCGACGGTGTAGTAGCAGCGGTGGTGGTGGGTTGAAGATGTAGCAACGGCGACGGTGGTGGATCGAGGGTGTAGCAGCGGCGACGGTGGTGGATCGAGGGTGTAGCAGCGGTGATTGTGGTGGGTGGAGGGTAGAGGCAGCTGTGGTGGTGGGTTGAGGGTATAGGTGACGATGGTGGTGGGTTGAGGGTAGAGGCGGCGGTAGTGGTGGGTTGAATGTAGAGAATTATAATGTGGAGAAGAAGATAAAATAAGAGGTATTTTGGTCTTTTTAAAAAAACTAACAGAGAAACTTAACTCCAGTTAGTATCGGGACTGCCGATGCGCATACCATGCAAAGTACATGCCCGCATCTGTAATTTATTGAAAGTAGGGACTAAAGTTACAATATGTGCATACCATAAGGATTGTCCGTGTAATTTACTCGAATTATTAAGAGGCTACCAAACAGCCCCTAAGATACTAACGAAAAGTAGGAACTTACTACTTTTTCATAGTTCTTCCTTCTAGTAATTATATTCCTTATCCCTTAAAGGCTAATTATCTCTTCATTTAAGGATAAATACTTATCATAATTTGGAAGAGAAATATGCAAATTTGTTAACATTTTAGTTCATTTATGCATAGTTAATTAATATATAAAAATCTAATTTTATATATAATTGATTTGGATTAAATATTAAATTCACTAAGAAAACACATATACATATATTTCATTGATTACTTCCTACTAATACCATCTAATATTATTAATTGCTTTATGGCTTTATGCTCCTTACAACAGCAAGGGATGTATCTATGTTAGTGAGAGTTGTGTGAAATAAAGTGCATATCACTTGATAGTCATTTCACTTGCATAAGATTATCACATGAAAAGAATACATGTGTGATTGTGATCGGTGTGAGAATTAAATATTTTTCACAGTAAATTTATATAATTCAAAATTGAAGAATGTAAGATTGATGTTAAATTAAAATAACAATTCACATAATTAAATAAAAACATAATATTTAGAAAAAAAAACAAAACATTTAAATAAAATTAAAACTACTTGAGGCCATACTTCTCCGGCATTCGATTCTTTAAGGCATTTGGAAGTAATCGTTTAAGTCCTTCAACGTGGGAGATGTGGATGGGTCGTTCATTGGGAGATGTCGATGGCGAGTATTTTGAAGCCTTCCCTCATTTCTTTACTTTTCTTTAAAAATAACATTCCATTTATCAAGTTAAACGCTTCCATTTTCTCCACCATTCGTTCCTCAATCGCATCGCGTTGGTTGACGGGGAACAACTCATAACCATTCGTTCCGCTATATGAGATTCTTGGGATGTATCAAAATTCATCATCGGTTGGTACCCGACTTGGTGGAACAGGTTTTGTACTTGAGAGTGTTGGTTTAAGCCGCTTTGTTGTTGCATCGGTCAGTTGAACAAGGTTTGTTGCTCTGCATAGTAGATCCAATCCAACGGATTGTTTGGATCATTTAGGTTTATTTGGAGTAGTTAAGATGGTGGAAATTTTACAAAATACAAAGACAATAGAAGAAGTACCTGATTTTGGATGTAAGATTTAATAAAAAATGTAACTATCATGTAGGTGAAATTCAAAAGAAAAAAAAACAATCTTAAAAAACTAACTTTTAGACCCCCTCCCGAAACAGTCATATTCACGCCAACATCATTACGCCCCCCTCACACCAGAGGGGGGTGGTGTTCCCCAACGTAGTGCCCGTGAAATGGGCTCACGCACCAATTCACACATGTATACCACATGTTTTTATAAAATTAAAATCCCTATTTGATTTCACCATAAATTTTAAATCATTAGAGCCATTTAAAGGATAGGTGGATGTGGATATCATGGCAAATTCACGCAACCACTTTAATAGGTTATATGTACTAAAGGCAAAAGCTTAAGTTCTACATATTATACTTTTATATATACAATAATGTTGTATGTACTATTTAAAGGTTTAAAGGAAAGATGGATGAAAAAAGGTTGTAGGCATTGATGGCCATTTTAAAACGCACATGCAAATGATAACTTTCAACAACCATTGGAAGAGGTGTATAATAATCCCTATAGCTTTGGCTGGATTTCTTTATTTTGCAGTAATATTGATCTCTATACAATTTCAAAAGGATTAAACAACAGAAGAAAAGCTAATTTAAGAGGTTGTGCAAGAATGTTGAGACGCGGTTCAAGTGTTGAGAGTGTGATTCAAGTGTTATCAAAGGCGGTTCAAGCGTTGTGAGGGTTGTTCAAAGTGTTTAAATGTTATGAGGGTGGTTCAAGTATTAAAAGAGGCTGCAAGTGACTGTTAGGTGGCATGTATTCCTATGAAGTACTGCAGATTATTGTGTAGAGAACAGTGATGATGATGTTCAAGAATCTCAAGTTTACCTAATATACAACATGTAATTATTGATGTTCCCATGAAAGTTATTACTCAAGAAAGCCAAACACTCGCATCATCTAATCGATGACAAAGGAAGGTAGAGTACATACCAAAAGTGAGATATGAGCCCACAAATTATGAAAATGCAAACAAGGAAACCAATCAGTGTTTGGTAGGACGAACGACTCTTCTTTATCTCTTCTTCATGTTTCTTTAATTCGTCTGTCTTCTCAATCATTCTAAAGTTAGAATTCTAAGAAACAACAATGCGAATTGACAGATATCGAAGAAACTAGGGTATATTTGAACAGTAATCTTACACGGGGATGCCGCATGTTATTACATTCATATTAACACATAATCTATAAGATTAATGATCACCTCAAAACAAAAACAAAAAGTACACTTGTATTAAATTATCTTAAATCCTTTAATTCATCTGGTAAAATTTATCTTAAATGACACTAAGACACTTAAATCGATCAAAGACCATCCATTGGAATGTTCTTTTCTAACTACTAATTGTAATGATCTTTGGATGATTACAAAATTAAATCCGCTTAAGGTACAAATTGGCGGATAATCAAGAATCAAGGGAAAGCTTTTCTAACCCATGGTTTGAAGCTTTCTTCATTTCCAAAGCTCTCTTATAAGGAGGATCAATTGGAGGCTGCACAGGGTCTAAGATCTTGTAGGAACCATCAGGGGCTTTAGGAAGCGGATATGATCGGTCTGAGTCATAACCACTAAGGTCCCCACAAGCTAGAAATGGTATATAAACCTTGTTTGGTCCTTCTAACCATCCACTACTGCAATCTGTCATTTAACAAAGATCAAAAAATATTAAACGATCATGAAGAATAGAACTGATAATATTATGTGTGTGTGTGTGTAGAGGGGGAGAGAGAGAATAAGAGGGAGACCTAAATCGTCTGCACCAGATGGAGTTCCGACCTTCTCAAGGAGGCGATGCAAATCTTTCTCATTGAACCCTTCTGGAGGTGAATAATTTTCGCAAACAGCAAATGCCTCTGTATTTTACCCAAAAAAGGTAGAAAAAAATAGTCATAACTCATGAGGGAAGCAATCATGCAGTGACAACGATAGTACTTGCAACAATGCAAGCATGAATTTACACAACACGACCCAAACTGCAAATAGCAAGGAAGATTGAAGTATGCCCAGAACATTATAAAAATTTATTAAGATGTATTTCACCATAATCTATACTTGATTGAAAACAATATAGTTTTCTATTTATTATCAGCATAAGATTTCTCTAAGACACTATAGTTTGCAGGTCATTCTTGATGTGTGAAACCATTTTGTAATCCGTACAGGCGTACATACATAACTGATAATTTAATAATTAATATGTTAATGCAAGTTGAGTGACAAAAAAACTAAGCATGCCAATACTATATGTTGCACACATATAGATACATGTGTATACAATTTCTTTGATATAAGCATTATAAGGTTGGTTGCAGAGTAAACTCTTAAAGAAATTTTGTACCAAAAATATTAGAAATTTGAATATTAGGCTTATAGAAAGTCTGGACTGTTGGGTTGGGTGAATGCTTTGGGCTTGGGCCCATGTTTAGTTTTCTTATTCATTAAGTTGTTAACCCTAATTAGTCTCTATATATACCCTATCATGTATTTGTAATCTTTGTACTGAGCAAATAAAGAAAACCCTAGTTGCAGCCCGTGGACGTAGGTCACACCGACCGAACCACGTTAAATCCTTGTGTTGATTATTGTTCTATTTTCGCGTGATAATCGTTTGTGCATGTTCGTGTGTTGGTTCCGCTACGCCGCTTGATTCCTACAAGTGGTATCAGAGCTTTGGCTCGTTGTTTACACACGTTCGCACTGCAAAACGATAGTAGGAGGAGTTTGGATTGCCGTTTGCGAGAACCATTGAGAGAGCCGCTGGACAATTTTTTTTGTTTGAAGATTGGAGTTTATCTCTTTTTTTTTAGGTGTGGCGGCAAGATAGAAAAGAAAGGGGAATCTTCCTTTTTTTTCGAAGTTAGCCACATGAAGCAGGAGACAACTTCTTTCAGCCATTTAATCATAACAAGACAAAAGAAAAATAACTCTATTTGTTTTTTTTTTGTTATGATCTGAAGAAAAAAAAAGGAACTAGTAGGTGTTTATTATTTTTTTAAGTGAAGGAGGTTTGATCGCGACTGAGTACCAGGTTGAAACCCTATGAGCCGTCGATTAGGGTTTGGTGAAGAACTCTTGGATTCGTCGGGTAAAGGTTAGGGTTTTGTGTTTTCAAGTTTCAGTTTGTTTTGACTGGTTATTATCAACTGTTTGGAACCGTGTTCAGTGAAAGAAAAGTACGTTCGGGTTTAGATTTGTCTACAAGGTCTATTGTAGGAGCAAATCGGTCAATTGACAGTGTTCAGTAGAACAGTCGTCAAGTTCAGGCCCGTGCCATTGTTGTGTCTGTTCACTGTTTCGGTTTGCTTCTTGTTTGTTGTTTGAGATGACTGAAGACGGGAAGGTTGTGATTGAGAAATTTAACGGTTCTGATTTTAGTTGGTGGAAAATGCAAATAGAAGCAAGCTGATTGGGAATCAAAAGGACTTGGATATGGTACTGGAAGAAAAACCTGCGAAAATAGAACAAGCTGATTGGGAATCAAAGGACAAAAAGGCTCGTGTGGTTATTACGTTGGCTTTGACGAAAAATGTTGCTTTTAACGTCATTAAGGAAACCACGGCCCGTGGTATGATGACTGCTTTGTCAAATATGTATGAGAAACCGTCTGCGGCGAATAAGGTGTTCTTGATTCGGGAGCTGGTGAACACAAGGATGAAAGAAGGAAGCTCAATGGTTGCTCACATTAACAATCTAAATTCAATCTTAACAAGACTTGTATCTGTTGGAATTAAGTTTGATGATGAAGTTCAGGCTCTACTACTGTTGTCGTCTCTGCTTGATAGTTGGTCTGGAACTGTGACTGCAATTTCAAGTTCTGTGAGGACTAAGGGTTTCACTCTTAATGGTATTCGAGATCTAATTATGGTTGAAGAAGTCAGAAGAAAGAACTCGGGTGAATCATCAAATAGTGAACTACTAAATGTTGGCAGGGGTCGGGGTAATAATAGGAACAGTGGGAGTCGGGGAAGAAGTTCATCTAAACCTAGGAAGAATGTGAAGTGTTGGAGCTGCAATGAGGTGGGGCACGTTAAGAGTCAGTGTCCAAATAAGAAAGAATTGAACACTGCTGCTGGGGATGTTTCTGATGATGATGCGTTGATACTCAGTGTGGAAAACAATGTGGACTCTTGGGTCATGGATTCAGGTGCTTCGTTTCACGCCATGGACAACGGGGAAACGATGGTGAATCTGAAACATGGTGATTTTGGAAAGGTACGATTAGCCAATGACGAGATACTTGAGGTAACGGGCATGGGCGATATTGATCTGGTTACTTCATTAGGTACTACATGGAACCTAAAGAATGTCAGGGTGATTCCGAGGCTGAAGAAGAAACTGATTTCAGTTGGTCAGCTGGATGAACAAGGATTGGAAGTGAGGTTTGGTGGTGGTAAATGGAGGGTGATCAATGGTAATCTGGTTATTGCTCGTGGTATGAAGTGTGGGTCATTGTATATGGTTAAGGTACCTGCTGAGGGATGTATGACCGTCCCGGTTAAGCACGACAAAATCCGGTTCGCTAAATCTGGTGCTAAGAGAGTTCATTTTGCAAACGTGAAGTCTGGAGCAAAGATGTTAGGTGAACGAGTTCGAAAGTCTAAACCATTCAGGGGATTCGGTGACAGTGGGAGCACGGGACGTGTTCCGGGTACAGTTACAAAGAACCGTTGGGTTTTAAAGACTACGACTGAAAAATTCTCTCCTGGTGATTGTTTGCTGAATTTGGAGAGTGATGGTGATCCTCGGTGTATTTTCGAATCCGGTGGAATGTCCAAACCGGTTAAGATGGAGGATGAGTCGTTGGCGGGACTAGCCACGACTGAGTTGAAGCTCGGGGGAGTTTCAACTGGCCCTTCTGGTACTTGATGATGAGGGGTTGTTGCAACTGGGAGACGTGATGGAGTCTTAGCTCGTTCTTTGGGAATTGGAAGCTTGGAAGACTTGTTTAAAGATTACTGAAGTTACTGGACGACTGGGTTGCTTTGTACTTGAATGGCGGGCTAGAATTTATCGCAAAGCCTTCAAGTGGGAGATTGTTGGGTTTGGTGAAGGCTTTGGGCTTAGACCCATGTTTAGTTTTCTTATTCATTAAGTTGTTAATCCTAATTAGTCTCTATATATACCCTATCATGTATTTGTAATCTTTGTACTGAGCAAATAAAGAAAACCCTAGTTGCAGCCCGTGGACGTAGGTCACACTGAGCGAACCACGTTAAAACCCTGTGTTGATTATTGTTCTATTTTCGCGTGATAATCGTTTGTGCATGTTCGTGTGTTGGTTCCGTTGCGCCGCTTGATTCCTAACATGGACTAGATTATAAGTGTGAATAAAGAGTTAAGCTACGCAAAGTAACCAAGGGCCATCTAGTGCTCAAACCTCTTAAATGGATCCCCCCACCACACCCCACAAACACAAAGGACCAGTGTTGTAAAAATCGGCCTAGGAGGCCGATTAATCGAAGATTAATCGGTAGTCGGCCCATTACCTTGTCAATTTCAGCTAATCGGTACAAAAAATCAGTAGTCGGTCCTAGGTGGCAATAATCAGCACTAATCGGTAGTAATCGGAGCAATTTTCCTAGGCGGTCAAAATCGGTCAACAAAATTATTTTTGCTTTTTAACTTATAATTTTGACATTTACTCAATTCTAAACCTAGCTAACATTGACAACACATCAACCAGCCCCTAAAAGTCAACCTCCACATGCAACCAGCCTCCACATTAACTTATAAATATGACCCATTTACTCAATTTTAAACTATTTGATGTTTGAAGTATTTGAACTACTATGTTTTGAACTATTTGATCTTTGAAATACTTGATTGTTATTTTTATTTTTAACTATTTATGTTTGAAGTATACTAATCTTAACTATATTTATATAAATTATAAAAAATACATATAAAATCTCCAAACCAACTAAATCCCGATTATTCCCTAGTCAGTACCTTGCCGCCCGACTAGCGCCTAGCGATTTTTACAACATTGCAAAGGACCGCCCAAATTCTAACACACTTCGGTATTCTAATACAAGAGCAACATAAAAAACTCATTGGGATTATGAGGTTTAGTTTTTTGGTAAATAGTTAAGATATACTGTCTGAGTCCTGACTAATGACTATTTACCCAACGGCTAAACCTCAAATCCAGATTATTTCTTTCTGCTGGCAGTAATAGTGTCATACACATTTCCTCCCATCATAATAACACACTCAGTTCAACAAAACAAAATACTAGAATTTTGTGGCCACTTTGGTGGGCCAGAGGCTGGTACAAGCTTGTTCAAATAGACGACAAGGTTCAAGTGGAACTCACCTATGCTTGAATTCCGGCTACTTTTTGGTTTTGCAAGAGTTACTTCTGTGAAAAATAGCTTTAGCTGCAAGAAAACAGATCATAAGACATTTCAGTAATACCATACCACAAATGGATTTTATTTAATAGCATGATCATATCCAACAAGAGTAAGCTAGCTATTATTTCTCATATCTGGGAGTCGTAAAGACATTTTTGCACCTGACAATATAAGAGGCTTGTATCCTTTCCCCTGAAGATCTTTGCAATAAACTTTCCACCTTTCTTGAGTATATGAGTGACAATTGTTAACCCCTTGAAAAAAAAAATTAAACTGAATGAAATCTAGAGATTCACATATATGTAAACATGACTAGCTTAAGCTTTATCTAATACAGCATATGGAATTGGTTGAACAAGAATTATAAATGCTTACCGCCAATATCAGTTGCGACTGAACAAATTCATCCATGTCATGAAGTCCAGTTACTGCATTTGGAAGGCAAAAGTGCGATCAACAAAACCCTTTAACTATACTCAGCTGTATAATAAGAAAAAAAATATGCCGAACAATTTTAGTAATCTTACCATCCGGAGCACCGTCACAGACAACTAGGTCAGCCTTGCATCCATCAAAATGCCTAATGACCTGCAAAATATAGGAAATAATTATAATGACAAAAGCACAATATGAAAAGGATACATAGAAGACCATCTAATGTTTCGTTTCTTAATTAAAAGTAGTAAAATAAAAGGATGCAAAAGATTTCAACACACCACTTCAGCTGTTCTAGCATTTGTTATATCTCCTTGAACTTGGATAACACCTTCAATCGGAGCCATGGGTTGTAAATCAATAGCCACAATGAGTGGAAGGTCAGATGATTGTTTAGCTGGGAGATACAGCTTACGACTCAAAACCTACAATGCAAGACGTGAACTATCAACGCAACAGATGCAATACTAATACCTCAAAACAAAATACAAATGAAAACACAAAGTGTTAATGATCATTTCATTTATGCTATACCATAGAAAAACCAAACACAAATAATAATAATAATAACACATTAACACAATATCAACAGAAATTAAGAGTGGATCAGTGGTATAAACATACCTGACTCCAGCTACCAGGTGCAGCACAGAGATCTACCACACGCTTAACTCCTAAAAGTTCAAATATTAACATATGTGTATGATATTATGCCAAATGCTAATTGCATCACAATAAAAACATATAAAAAAACATCATCTTAATGATATAAATAATAATAATCTAGAGTGAACTTTAATGGCACCTTGAAAGATGTTGAACTCCTCATCAATTTGAAGGAGCTTAAAGGCACTTCGTGCACGCCAGCCTTCTTCTTTTGCTTTGCGGTAATAGATATCCTGTGTGCACATTATATATACATATAATTATATTAGGTATAAGAGGACATCAATCGTAAAGTAGAAAGATATGAAAACAGAGATAGTACCCTTTTATCTCTGGATGCTTTTCCCATTGCTGCAGTTGATTATAATGTTGATTGGTGAAGAATCTGGTGGAATGAGGTTGAAGATGCTCGAACTGAAGGCTAAAGAGGCGATGATTAAAGCTGTTGAAAGTCGAAAGAAATTGAAGTTGAGGGTTAGCAACGATGTTTATGGTGGATAATTAGGGCAACGGTAGATGAATGATGAAAAAATTGTTATATGTTCTGTTTCATAAATCAAAACTTTCTAAAGCTACAAAATTAAATAAAAAATTTAAGAGTAAATCATAAATTACTATGTGCAATTATGATGATTGACTGATTGCATATTTTAGCTGATTTAATTCTTATTGTTTCAAAATCTCCTTGTGTGTCCATTTTTTTTATTTTTATAATGATTTGAGTTTAGATAGTTAATTTTTTAGTAACTTCTTTTTAAAATTATCAAAATACTCTTATGGACTTGAATGGTTAAAATTATTTTATTTTATTTTATTTGTTTGTTATTAGTGTGTACTTTTGTGTATTTTATATTTTAGTATTTTTCATTAAAATTGTTTTCAAATAACCGTTTTTGTATATTAATGTAGCATTTATTTTAACAAAATAAGTACCCTTAAACAATGCATGTGTTGTTTAATGTGTAATAATTGTAATGTACATTATACGAGAAGAGCAAGTGTGATATTTTTTAAACTTTGTGTGAATTTTTTTAATAAACAATTAGTTGGAGCCAAGCCTATCATAACTTGTTTAAAGTACATTAGATAGTATTACATAAAAAGAATTGTTGTGGTTCATAAATTGCTTGTAAAATGTGATGAGCCATTGACACCTTTTATCACATAGACGTTCAATGAAATCAAAAGCAAAGCTTCTCAATACAATGTGAATATGTAATTACGATAGGAGTAAGTACTAAGTAATTCTCTAAATACAAAATGATTGTTGCAAGTGTTTAACCAAGTCACTATGCTTAATTTTTTTAATATGATTGGCAGGTTAGTGGATTTGGTTGGACAAATATGTGAAAGATGTGTAGTCAAAAACTTGTTTTTGAAATAAGTGGGGATTAACTAGCATTGCTTGCAAGCACGACGAGTGTTGAAACCTTGAAGTTGGCCCTTTAGATACTTGGGTTTCTAAAGTTTACTGGCTAGATACTTGAAGAAAGGTTTATATGAACAACATGGATCCGATGAATTGTATAGATTTTTAGACACCATGTGCTTGTCGTTGTGTACAACGATCGCACCTTCTAAGCAATAGAAGCAAGTCGTTGTGTACAACGATCGCACCTTCTAAGCAATAGAAGCAAGTTGGTAAGCCAAAGAAGAAAAGAAAAAGGAAAGCTAATTATATGGAAAGAGAGACTGTCATCAATGGGATATTAACCAAGAGCCAGTGTAACGTGGAAGAAATGCCACAAAACTAAACATAATTCAAGGACATGCAAGGGACAGTGTGATACACAAGTGGCTTCACAAAGTGTTCCAGGAGCTTCAGGGGTTGTTTGGCAACTTCTGAATGATTAAATGTTGAGTCAATAAAATGTATGAACCATTAAGGTGTTGTTTGTTTTTTCTGCAGGAAAACGTCTGCAATTTGCGGACCACATTTGCAGACATCTGCAGCAGAAGAGGTGGACCAAACGTCTGCAGTCTGCAAAAAAAAACTGTTTGTTTTTTTAACATCTGCAGAATGCTGAAATATTCTGTAATTATACTAAATCTATTTTTTGAAGTTTAAAAAGAACTTTAACATTAATATATAAATAAAAGTCATACAAATACATTTTTAAATCGTTTATTCGACATTCTGCATTAACTGCTTAGCAATTTCATATCGTAACTGAGTCATATGTTCCCGATCTGATGCGGTACCATGTTCTTCAACATCATTTTCATCAGCATCACCGTGCATATGACAATTTTCAAAGGATACATTGGGTTGATCGTATTGTGTAAAAAAAGTCATCGTTGAGACCCTCTTTCCTTATAAAATTATGTAGCGCGAAACATGCAATGTAATGTTCCTTTGTGTAACCAACGGAAATGGTATCATCCTCTTCAATATAGGGAATCGTGCTTTCAAAACACCAAACGAACTCTCAATAACGTTTCGTAGTTTTTCATGTGCATGGTTAAATTTTTCGTTATTGGTCAATGCACGACTCCTACGAAAATCTCCAAGGCAATACCTAACATTACGATATGAAGCCATAAATCCTCGTATGTGTGCATAAGCAACATCACAAAAATAATATTTATCTTAACAACTATATAATACAGATAGAGTGGGTACTATTGTAATTTCCACGTTTTCATAAGACGCGCCTCTTAGGCTTCCTCCAACTCATTTCCGATCCTCCGGTGCCTCCATCGCCGGAGGTCCGTCTCACCTTCCACAACTAATGTTCATCAATTCAATGCCCCTGCCCGTTCGATTCTTGCATTTACATTTCACCGCCTTCCCCAAATCGGCTTCCCCTTCGATGTGCTTGCAGCCTGGCCTCCGAACTCGGGTACGCCTTTCATCTTTACTTCCCCTTCCTGTGTGTATCGATGTTATTGATGTGACTGTAATTAATATTCCTTTGGGTTTATTTGGTCTCATCTTTGGTAGATTGCCTCTTAGCTAATTTCCTCTGCACTAACAAATTGGTTTTGGACTTTGGTATGAAATTACATGACTTTACACTTATTGTTGTTGATTTAGATGAAAATGCAGTTTAGATTTGCTTTTGTTGATTGCTTCTAATCTGTTGCTTGGCATTATGTTGAACAAATTGGTGATTTCCCTTTAAAAGTTAAAACCTAATAAAGCACACTTTCAAACAACCCTTTGATATATCATGATTACCACCCAATAACCAAACAACAAGTGTTAAGAAGCAGTCTCAAACACCTGCTAAATTTACATGAATTAGTCACTGGAGTTTCTTTGCTCATTACATGGTTATTGTGTGATCTAAGTCTTATATATATGATAATAATGGGTGTTACAGCTGTAGTAATATTGTTCTTTAAGGAGGAAGTTTGTTGAATTACTAATTGCATACATTTGTAACCTTCTTTATAGATCATTAACCTGATAACCTTAATTGTCTCAACAACTTGATAACATAGGTAATAGGCTTACTGCAATAGATATACATGTATCCATGCTTTGACCTATTATTGGTTCATTACCCAATCATTTACGTTGTTGTACTAATATCTGGTTGCATCTTCATTGATCTAATTCATATATACTTAGAGAATAATGGTAACTGTTAGAATGGCTATAAACGTATCTTCATCACTTAAAAATAGTTCAACATGAAAAGTTTTACCATAATAATCTATTATGATGCTTCTAAGTAGTTATGCTTATAGGTTTACCTTAAGATTTTCTTTGCTTCTGAATAATAAATGTTTTATTCTAAACTTTTCATTGATGATAAATGTTATAATGAGAATGATCCATCATAGATATCTATTTCTGCTCCTTCGTGAAAAATTTTACAATGTGTTATAGTTTCTTTGAAGTTATTAACTTTACAAATGAGACTGTTTGCTTCTTAATTTCCTAATAAAAAAAGCATTATACTTTAAAAGTTTAAAAAATTTATCCTATATTTTGAAAACAATATGCTTAAGGTTTAACCCAACTCTTTTTGGCTTGGTCTTAACTATTTTGACCCGTTAACCCTACTTGTCTCACCCACCCATTAATCCACTTAAAAGGCAGACAACCAGCATCGTAAAAAATTAACTAAAATCACTAAACGTCTTCATTTAATTTACTTTTGTTTATGATATCAGTAACTAAGCTCCACCCTCTTTCTTTAACCATTAATCTCAGTGTGCATTCTTTAGAAAGTAAAGCTATGTTTAGGCATCCGGGCTAGGTAATGCCATTAATCAGTCACATAATCTGGTTGGGAAGGAGCCTGCAGGGTTCCCTGGTGTACATGTGGCATATAGCTATATTTCTTTAAAGAAGCTTTTGGATGTTGTTATAGTTATACAGCCTAGAACTTGCTAACTTGCGATTATAACATCCATAAGTTATATATTTCTTATTACTTCTGAACTTCATATTAGAATGTACAACTTCTTTAGAACAACTTCCATTGTTGTAGTTCACATCAGAAAAAAGGATAAAGTAGCTAACCATGTGTTATCCTATTGATAATCACCACTTATTAAGGTTAGTTGTAGTTGTGTGAATGTTAAATCTAGTTCTCTTCAATGGCAAAGTTGGCATCATTAATTGATTTTGATGCCTACTTAAAACCAATACTATTCTAATATGGTATTGTAAACCAGCTCTGTATTTCCACCATATAGATTTCATATCAAGTTTCGATTTAAAGATTTTAAAAGCTTGAGATGAATGAGTTAGATTTGAAGTTTTAAGCCTAGGAACCATTTGAAATGGAAGTGAACAGGTTATCTGGTTTTTTTGTGTTGATAACTTGGAAAATACTTGTTTCCGCATTACACATACATACATACATAAAATGTTTAACCATTTATGCTTTCTATGTACCGAATAGACAAAACATTTAAAGGAAGCATTGTTAGAGTATCAATTTTCCTAAGTAATCTACTAAAGTACTTGCTAATTACGTTCTATTGTGATGTTGCGTTAGTTGTTTTTAGTCTTACCCTATAGGTGTCATGTGTTCTCAAATTTCCCCTTTAATTTTTTTCAACTGTGAAATGTTAATTTTTTATTCTCTTGTTATTGTTGTTAATTCCTTTCCTTAATAATGAGGTGTTCGGCTAAAACTAACACGTCAAAAAGTAATATATCTCTATATGTGGATTTGTGGATTGATGGTTTAGAGTTAGAAGGTTTAAACAGGCCTTAATGAATAACCATATGTAGATTGACACTATAGTTTGAAAGATTTAGTAGCTTAACAGGCCCACTTCAGTCCTCTATGCAAGTAAGTTTTCATTTAAGTATTTTTGAGATAAACTTTGATGTATCTGGGATTGATTGGCTAATTGTTGATTTCTAAAATACAAACATGCATACACAGGTAAATAAAAATGGACATTTCAAAAGAGGGTGTTTTATGAACAATTTATTCTTCTAATTATTATTGTTTCGATCCTTTTATTAAGTTTAGTAAATAATACACATAATGTGTTTTTATATAATAAAGTGTTTTTTAACCGTGTAGTCATCTTATTTGCATGGTTGTTTTGATCTCTATTTTCCTTATTTACAAACCTAATAACAATATTAATATCAATATCACCGAAGTAGATGTTTACATTAAAAAATAATTATATATGACAATTTAATTTTAATGACTTTGTATTTTACATTTGAGACCCTTCAAGTCAACTCACTACTATAGCAGGTTAATTGAGACCCCATTTGACGTCAAGCATAAAACACTCAACAATAGGGACAAAGGCAAGGTTTAATCTAATAATTACATTTTAAAATTTTTGTTGCTTTTTAAATGATCTAATTTGCTACACTTTTAGAGGCTCATTGGTTTCAAGTTTAATTATATTTATTTTACATCAAATGTCTTCAGATTATCTTTATTTGAGGCTTTATTTTTATTTTTTCAGCACATTTGCATTTATGCTATTCGAATCCAAAAGAAATACAATAGATTTTACAGCTTAAAGGTAAATGATTTTTTAAAAGTTTATTTAGAGTAAGTGAACGTAATTCTTGTGACTTATAATAAGTGTGAGTTCATCATGGGTTTAGGTTTTGAATGAATTAAATCTCAACATTCAAGTAAATTCGATTTTGGCGATAACGGAATAAGCACCCGCTTCTAAAGCTCGTAAATTGTTTGTCCCGCCGCATGGCGCGGGCTTTCCACTAGTCTGTAAATATACATAAATAATTAGGAAATTAAACTAAAATACAAACATTTAAAAAAATTAAAATACCTGGTGGTGGTAACGGGAATGAAGCATTTGTATCTGATAATGTTTTGATAATATTTTAGAATCATGTGCTACCCCTTTCCAGCCCGCCACAATGAATGTAAAAATCATGTTGAAGTCACAAATTGCTAATACGTTTTGATAACAATCCCCTTTTCCCCTTCCTCTATATAAATCTTGTTAACTAGCAGGGACAACAACATATATCAAAGTTCCATCAAGTGCACCAACCGCTCCTTTGAAAATCCACTGTAGTCTTTTGTTATGTCCCGGAATGTTTGAATTCGGATTGAAAGAAGTTGGTACTATCATATCATTGGCAAAAAACATCATTTTATCCAACACCTCATAAAAAAATTATGAATTGTTTGCTTTGAGTGTTGAAATCTACGCTTGATAACCACGTAACGTTGATTATGACCGGTTATCATCTAAAACATAGCCATCTTCTCCGCAACCGATACATGTTTACTATCCTTTAACGAATAAGGTATTTTAAAATGTGCACATAGTCGGACAAAGGATTCACGAGACATGCGTAGCAATTTAATGCATTGTTTGTGATTTCCTTACAATAACTCTAGCGTGTATTTATGTCCCGTCATTTCCGAATCATTGTCTCGCATTCGTTTCAAACCTCTCCTCCAAAAAAAACAAACATACAAGTACATAAGAATTACTAGAAGTAATTTTTTATTATAATCCATATGATCTTGTGTTAATAATAAAAAACACAACCATTAAACATAAACAATGTCATAAATAAAAACACAACCATTAAACATAAACAATGTCATGAACAAAAACACAACCATCAAACATAAACAATGTCATAAACAAAAACACAACCATTAAAAAACGTCTACCTGAGGTCTGCGTGAAGAAGATGTGGATTTGCCACTTCTCAACCTCCTCTCACTCACTTTTCCTTTAATCCTCAACCCTGAAACACAATTCTCTTTCAACTCAAAACAACAGGCACAAACCACCGCCACCCTCTCATCCCGTAGCCCCTCTCCTCCGGCAACCCCTCCAACGCGCCGCCTCCTCTTTCGCCGTTCCGCCTCCCCGTTCATCGTTCCGCCTCCCCCTCGCCGGGCCGCCTCCCCTTCGGTCGCGCCCTCCCCCTACCCGTCCCGCGAGCCCTCCCTCTGCCCGTCCCTGTGGGCCGCCTCCCCCTCCGCCGTGCCAACTCCCCCTTCGCTGCGTCGTCCCCCTCCGGCTCGCCGCCTCCCTGCACTTTAAGGTTACATTTTTTTAACTTTTGTGTTTTGGTTTAAGTTTGTAGTTGATTTGTTGTTTATATAAGATGATTTGTGATTTGGTTAATATGATTTGTTATTTGGTTTATGATTTTGTTAGATTTGTGATATTAGATGGCATGATTTGTGATTTAGTTTAGGGTTTTGTTTGATTTGTGATTTTATGTAAGATGATTTATGATTTGGTTAATATGATTTGTTACTTGGTTTATGATTTTGTTAGATTTGTGATATTAGATGGTATGATTTGTGATTTAGTTTAGGGTTTTGTTTGATTTGTGATTTTAGTTTGTATGAATTGTGACTTGGTTAGTATGATTTGTTATTTGGTTTATGATTTTGTTAGATTTGTGATTTAGATGGTATGATTTGTGATTTAGTTTAGGGTTTTGTTTTATTTGTGATTTTAGTTTGTATGAATTGTGATTTTAGATGGTATTTGGTTTGACTTGGTTTGATTTTAGTATGATTTGTGATTTTAGCATTGGTTTATGTTTAATTGTGTTTTTGTTGTTGTTTGTTTGTTGGTTAATAGAAATGGGCGAAAAACATCAATGGTCAAGTGAGCATATACAATGCTTACTAAAGACTTGTGTTGAAGAAATAAATAAGGTGGGTAGAAAAGGTTTGAGTATGCAAAAAGAATCTTGGAATAGGTTAGGTAAAGTTCTTAAACAAAAATTGGCCTTGAGTTGAATAAAAAACAAATGAAGAACGCCTATGATAATCTGAAAGCCAAATACATCGGATTTGTGTATTTGAAAAACAAAATGGGCAATACATATAATGCTTAAACAAATACTTTTTCCCTAACAAACAAGGAGTGGGAAGAATTTAAGAAGGTGTGTTCACATATATACACATTTTTTAACGGCTATCTATAAACATAAACTTATAATATTTTATATTTTGGGTTTAGGGGCATCCGAAGGCTGGATCTGTGAAAAGAACTCCATTGCCTTTTCTAGAACTTTGTGCATAATTGTTTGATGGTAATACTGCCGCTGGAAATTGCAAGTGGACCTCAACCCAACAACTTTAGTTGCTGGATCATCTTCTGCTCAACGTGTCAAACCACTTATGATTACAAATACAATTCTTTATGACACAGAAGATGATGCTGACTCTTTTGATTTTGAACACCAAACTTCCGAGCCTACTCCTGAGGATACCCCCGAGCCTACCTTGGAACCTACCCCCGACCCTATTCCAAACAAAAAGGCCAAAACCTCAAAATCATCTATCACTTCTGATGATTTAGCATCTGATATGCAAAAGACTCTTCAATATTTGATTAAAGAAAAAGAAGGACCAACAGTTCTTGAATGTTCTGAGAGGTTAAAGTTGGTTAGTTTAAACCCGGTAGATCCTTTATTCTTAGCTGCTTTTCATATCTTTGGAGTGTCGTCATCCATGAGAGAGGCATGGATGACACTGCCAGAAATTCCAGAAGTATTAAAAGGGTGGATCACGATGACGGCTAAAAGTTTGAAACTAATATAGTTGTGCACGTGACATTGAAAACATTAGATGCTTTTGGATCTTTTTGTTTGACATTATTTATGTTTAATGGTTGTGTTTTTGTTTATGATATTTTTTTTATGTTAGATGAAAACATTAGATGCTTTTGGATCTTTTTGTTTATGACATTATTTATGTTTAATGGTTGTGTTTTTGTTTATGATATTTTTTTATGTTTGATGGTTGTGTTTTTGTTTATGACATTGTTTATGTTTAATGGTTGTGTTTATGTTTATGACATTGTTTTTTATCTTATGATCCTGTGTAATTTCTAGAAGTAATTTCTTATTATAATCCATATGATCCCGTATTAATAATAAAAAACACAACCATTAAACATAAACAATGTCATAAACAAAAACACAACCATTAATCATAAACAATGTCATAAACAAAAACACAACCATCAAACATAAACAATGTCATAAACAAAAACGCAACCATTAAACATAAATAACGTCATAAACAAAAAGATCCAAAAGCATCTAATGTTTTTAATGTCACGTGCACAACTATATTAGTTTCAAACTTTTAGCCGTCATCATGATCAGCCCTTTTAATACTTCCGTAATTTCTGTCAGTGTCATCCATGCCTCTCTCATGGATGACGACACTCCAAAGATATGAAACGCAGCTAAGAATAAAGGATCTACCGGGTCTAAACCAACCAACTTTAACCTCTCAGAACATTCAGAAACTGTTGGTCCTTCTTTTCCTTTAATCAAATATTGAAGAGCCTTTTGCATATCAGATGCTAAATCATCAGAAATGATAGATGATTTTGAGGTTTTGGCCTTTTTGTTTGGAATAGGGTCGGGGGTAGGCTTGGGGGTATCCTCAGGAGTAGGCTCGGAAGTTTCGTGTTCAAAATCAAAAGAGCCGGCATCATCTTCTATGTCATGAAGAATTGTATTTGTAATCATAAATGGTTTGACACCTTGAGCAAAAGATGATCCAGCAACTGAAGTTGTTTGGGTTGAGGTCCACTTGCAATTTCCAGTGGCAGTATTACCATAAAAAAATTATGCACAAAGTTCTGGAAAAGGCAATAGAGTTGTTTTCAAAGATCCAGCCTTCGGATGCCCCTAAACCCAAAATATAAAATATTATAAGTTTAAGTTTATAGATAGCCGTTAAAAAATGTATATATATGTGACATACCTTCTTAAATTCTTCCTACTCCTCGTTTGGTAGGAAAAGGTATTTGTTTAAGCATTATATATATTGCCCGTTTTGTTTTCCAAATACACATATCCGATGTATTTGGCTTTCAGATTATCATAGGCATTCTTTATTTGTTTTTTATTCAACTCAAGGCCAAACTTTTCTTTAAGAACTTTACCTAACCTATTCCAAGATTCTTTTTGCATACTCAAACCTTTTCCACCCACCTTATTTATTTCTTCAACACAAGTCTCTAGTAAGCATTGTATATGCTCAGTTGACCATTGATGTTTTTCGCCCATTTCTATTAACAAACAACAACAAAAACACAAGCAAACATAAACAATTGCTAAAATCACAAATCATACTAAAATCAAACCAAGTCAAACCAAATACCATCTAAAATCACAATTCATACAAACTAAAATCACAAATCAAACAAAACCCTAAACTAAATCACAAATCATACCATCTAAATCACAAATCTAACAAAATCGTAAACCAAATAACAAATCATACTAACCAAATCACAATTCATACAAACTAAAATCACAAATCAAACAAAACCCTAAACTAAATCACAAATCATACCATCTAATATCACAAATCTAACAAAATCATAAACCAAATAACAAACCATATCAACCAAATCACAAATCATCTTACGTAAAATCACAAATCAAACAAAACCCTAAACTAAATCACAAATCATACCATCTAATATCACAAATTTAACAAAATCATAAACCAAATAACAAATCATACTAACCAAATCACAAATCATCTTACATAAACAACAAATCAACTACAAACTTAAACCAAAACACAAAAGTTAAAAAAAATGTAACCTTAAAGTGCAGGGAGGCAGTGCGGCGGAGGAGGCGACGACGCGACGGAGAGGGAGGCGGCGAGCCGGAGGGGGACGGCGCAGCGGAGGGGAGTCGGCGCGACGGAGGGGGAGGCGGCGCATAGGGACGGGCAGGGAGAGGGCGCGCGGGACGGGCAGGGGGAGGGCGCGACCGAGGGGGAGGCGGCGCATCGAAGGGGGAGGCGGCACATCGAAGGGGGAGGCGGCACATCGAAGGGGGAGGCGGCGCGACGGAAGGGGAGGCAGCGTGACGGAGGGTTTGCCAGAGGACGGGGACTGCGGGATGAGAGGGTGGCGGTGGTTTGTGCCTGATGTTTTGAGTTGAAAGAGAATTGTGTTTCAGGGTTAAGGATTAAAGGAGAAGTGAGTAAGAAGAGGTTGAGAAGTGGCAAGTACACATATTCTGCACGCAGACCTCAGAAAGACGTTTTTTAATGAAACGTCTTTCAAAAATCAAACAATCTGCGCACTCAAAAGCTCTTCTCGCGTCTGCATGCGCAGATGAAGAGGTGGAGAAGAGCTTTTGAAGAAAAACAAACAGCACCTAAGTGTTGAACCATTAAAAGGTCTGAACCATTAAGAGCTAGTATATCGCTTAATTATTCAAATGCAAATGTCTAGCCAATTCAGATAAGAGGTATTAACCATTCAGCATTAGACCTCTTAACCATTCAACATTAGTATAATGCTTAACCATTCAGAGGCAAATGTCTGAACCATTCAGACATTTGCTCGCAAAACAAACAGTCTGAACCATTAAGTGTTGAACCATTCAGACATTTGAACCATTAAGAGACTGATTAGGAGGCTGCTAAACAACCCCTTAGTATGTGGTATTTTATTACAATGGTTGTTTGAACAGTATCTCATGGTGTTTTGAACAATATTTACGGCCGTTTGAAGTACTTATGGTGTTATGAACAAGTAATTTTTGGTAATTTTGAACAATGTTATGGTTGTCTTGTTAAGGCAATTTAATGGTTATGTTGTATTACAAGCATGATTGAGTTGTATAATTTCTAAATTCTAACCTATTTGGAACAAGATTTTCCAGCCAAGAATAAAGTTGCATGCCATTATCATAAAATTTATTCAAGATTTTCAAATTAATCTTTACAACATTACTTTATTATTATTGTCCATGACAAATGAATAGTATTTTGTAACTGCTATGCTTTTTGTACTACTCCACAATGCATATGTGCTTCCCTTTATAAACTTTGAACTCTTTTTGTTTCTATTGGGCTTGCTTTCTTTCCTCCGTGGACGTCAGTGGTTGCCTCTGGGGACGGTGAGAATCAAGGTTTACTAACACAGCAATGGAAGCAGCACCCTATATTCGATGAAGTTCTAATATTTGAATGGCCCACAAGAACAAACCTTGGTGGGGTTCAATATGTTAACATAGGAGAGAGGTTTGTTGTCAACCTTTAAAATGAGACAAAGTAAGAATGAAAACTGGATTAAAAAGGATAAGGTGAAAAAGACCAATACCCTTGCATGAAAGTCACTGTCGTAGGGTTGGGTAATCATAATTTTTTGAAAACGCTAGGACAAGGGACTCAAAATCATTAAAGAAGTTAAACATTAAGAGCTTTTATGATTTGGAACTATAATGGTTAGAAAAACATAATTCTCGTTAATGAGTTTAAACGTACTTAACCATGACAACTATCTGTTAAAAGGGGTTAGTGAGACATGAATAAACCATCTAAGAATGGAGACAACAATCTTCTCTCTACTTTTAGTTCCCTGTACCATAACAAAATAGAACTACTAACCAGATAACCCTAAAATAATGCACAAATATAAAGTCAATAGAACAAAAAGAAATCCATAAACTTGCAAAAGCCATGGAATTAAAACTTTAAAATAGTATAAGGGTGGTTATTTACGTACCCGTTTGTAGTAATATGCAAAACTACCCTATGTACAGCTTTTATCATGAACTTGTGCAGCTCTCCTTAAGTAATTCTATAACCCTTTGAGATAAACTCTCAGCAAACTTTCCCAACAAAGGTTCAAAACCTGGGATATCCATTTTCTCTACACTGCATGAACTTGCAAATTTTGCAATTTCATGCACATTTTTGGCTATTGATGGAAGCATTTCTGCTGCCTCAGCGTAAAACTGGGCTTCAGATGCTTCTGGATTATTTTCGTCTGTCGATGTTGTATCTCTTAGTCTAGAGAATACCTCAAGAGCATTCTTGCTTGAGGCGTCTAAAGTTCTTAATGCTTCTTTGCAAGCATTGAATATGTTATATTTTTCATTTCTGATCATGGCACAGCCTTGTTGGTCCTTGATCTTTGTTGTTTCGGCTTCTGTTGACTTCATCGAGGAAGAACTTGAATTACTTTGGTAGGCATTCTGATATGGGCTTTGCGAGTTTTGTAGTAGTGAGTTTGAGCTCATCATGCTCTGTCATGTAGCATTTCATGAAAAGAACAAGTTATTCTCGATGAATAATGCAACATCTGAGTTGAAAATAGTTTCATAAAGACATCAGGATACCTTAAACAACAGT
This sequence comes from Flaveria ramosissima, assembly GCA_025215565.1. Lineage (NCBI taxonomy): Eukaryota > Viridiplantae > Streptophyta > Magnoliopsida > Asterales > Asteraceae > Flaveria > Flaveria ramosissima. The sequence goes on from CM046038.1 coordinate 43,949,522, forward strand.
ACAGAGGAATTTGGAAACATAGTCTCAGTAATGTGTAGTGATAAGAGCATGCAATTATGTAACATTGAGATTAAAAAGTTGCAAAGGAAATGTTTTGGTTGACAAATTTCAGTACAAGTCAAAACAGGTCTTGTTGGGTTGACCAGAAACATCTTTTGTCTAAATTTATTATAAAACTTTTAAAACGAATTATATTATTTTGATAAAAATAGTTTGTACTCAAATATGATACCTGTTGGTTACTACTTCCCCTTTCTGAAATTTCCTGTTTGGTCACAGATGAGTCTGCTATATTGGCGGGGCTGGTTTCTTCTGTCCTATTTGTAGTTTGACAAAGGTCAATAATGGGCGAGTCCAGTAACAGGGTTTGACCACGAACAAGATCCCGCCGCACATTAAACCGTGCAGAATAGCTTTTCCTTGCAGATGTTTTTGGCACTTCTAACTGAGAAGGCAGAAAGACAATCTATAAGTTCATTAAACTATTAACATGATTGAAACAAGATACATACATAAACACACACAGCAATGCGTACATATGGCATACTATACTACACATGATGTTATCCTCCTATCCAAATGGAAGTGCTGGAAAGAAAATAGCATTTTGTGATGTCCCATGAAAGTAGCAAAATTTCATTTACTAATATATTCAAGGTTAAAACTGCCTATCCATCCAGTGCATCCCAATTTGTTCTTTTATTATTGGAGAACACCTAAGACTTAAGTGTTTAGTTGACTACTAGATAATAATTTGAAATGTTGTGATTTCATGGGACTCGGGGTGTATTTACTTTCATTTAAAAAATACTAAATCGTTAAATAGTAACCTTGGGCTTGGAGATTGCTGAATTATAGTCAGAACTCATGATGCAGTTATCAGTAGCAACTTGGTCCACAGATGTAGAAAGTTGCAGCTGCTTTGAAAATTCAAGGGGTTGTTCTTCCCCTAAGCATGCATTATTCAACCAATGTTGATGGCTCAAACAACCAGATTCCTTCAATTCATCATCATTTATGCAAGCAGCCTGCCCAACATCACGGTTGCTGTTGTCAGAGGTAGGATTCAATGAAAACTTGGTCACACTAGGATTCATGGGTGAATGTTTCATAAGCTCGACTTTGGTTTGCTCTAAAGCAGAGCTTTGTGCTGCAAAGATCCATGAACACAGAGGAAATAAGTGGTTAGTTGGACTAAAATAAACCAAAAAGTAAACTAATGAATAAGTAGTGACACAAAAGAATAAAAAGATTGTTAAGAATCATTTAAAGTATAAAACTACTGGAAACATTAAAAATTAAAAGTCAAAGTTACAATTCAAAAGCGGTCATGAACCAATTAATACTAATTTACGGTATGAATATAGTTTGGGCTTACGTAAATTTGAAGACAAGGGCACCATTTGTTCCTTCACATCGGATACCTCAGGGGAATTTAAAAGATCTAAACATACTGTATGAATGGTGAACCAGCGCTTGTCCAGTGCAAAGCTTCTGTGGCAGATTTAAAAGCAAACCACAATTAGAGGCTCAATGATAATTTATGGGTCAGGTCAGCCCAAACACTTTTTCTTCAACAGTTTCTAATTCTTCTGGAATATCTAGCATGTCAAGACTCAAGTGTGATTGCAAATATTATATATTTCAATGATAATAACTATACCTTTACTGTTAAGTATGTAAACTGTTTTATGCATAAAGAATCCACTTTGGATCAATTAGACTCCTTTTATGCTATTTTTTATATTACATGTGTGACACATCAGAGTAAAACATAACGACACGTTCAGAAGTAAATGGTAAAACGAGCATAAATTGCACAAAATTTGGACTGAAGTGTGTGTGAACTGGGTAGTCTTCTCAAACTTTCAGCTAATAGTTAATACCTGCAAGTTCCTTGGGTGGTTGAATCTTTGCTGTAACTAGGATCAGATGAAGATAACCTTGGATTATGGATGGATGGTGTATGTAATGAAAGGTTCACAGGAGCGTTTCCCACACTAGGTGATTTGGAGGGAGAATGCTCTTCTAGTCTAACTACCTGCTACCAAAGAACAATGCAATTATTAGAGAATGAGGACCATATGAATTAAGTGAACAATTTCTGCACCTAGAATGGGGATGGGACTTTGTCCGCATCCTTAGAAAAATGAGCTATCCTAGATAACACCATTAAGAGTTGCCTTCCATTCCTAAGTGAACTGGGTTCAGTTATCGTTCCTTCACCTATTTAATTGATATTGAATGAAAAAATAACAAAACAAAATAAAAACTACAGACAAACTACAAAATTTGCCGAGTTTTAGAGATGCATAATCTCTCCTAAAGATTTTCAATTCAGTTGTAGTTCAATAATCAAATCAAGCGTACTAAACCATATCTCCATTGTCCCTCTTCAGTTATCTACTTGTGAATATGACATTGTTACCCATTAATCATAAATAACTATCATTGTTTATTTTGATTATGGAAATATCTTCATCACCTGTTTTACTAATTATTTTATACCCCTCTTGGTTTTAAAAAGTGCGCCTGAGGCGCGCCTAGGCACAAGGCGACCCTTGAGGCGAGGGTTGGGGCTTTTGTAACACAAGGCACATGTTGTACAAGAAGCGCAAGAAAAGCGCGATTTTTTGAGGAAAAATCCCTCCGAGCGCGCGCTTCTTGTACAGGGGGTGTTTTTTTGCTTCAAAATGCTATAAATGTTGCTAAAGAAGTTATACATACATGTAATTTATACATTAAAGCATATATAAACATTATTTATAGCTATATTTTGGGTTGGGATGCTAAAAACCTATAGGATTATATTAAAAAATTATATAAACACTTAGTGCTTCGCGTACGAAAAGCCCTCCGCTTTTGTGTTTCGCGCTTCGGTTTTAGACCTTGTCGCTTTGGTGCGCTTCTCGCTTTTTAAAACCAAGATACCCCTTAGCCAATACGCCCATCCTACCACTGCTATATGTTATAAACATCTATTTGTGTATACCTCAGATGGTATAGGGTCCATGGGGATGACAAAAGGACTGGTGACTTTAGATTTTGCCCATTCTGGAAGCCTGGAGACACTAAATCTGAATGTTGGTGTCTCTTGAGGACATTTTCCTTCACAAAGCAAAGCTCTACAAGTGGATTGTGATCTCAAATAATTTTCTTCATAAAATTTTATTCGTTCCATAGCAGTGCGATGAGAAATGATGTTTGGGGACAATGGACAAGAGTTTTCCTTGATCCTCTGCAACATTCTTGATGTCAAGAATGCAGGCACTTTCCAAACAAATATACAACCATCACTTCCTACCTGAGAACATCATTAAGTTCAAATATAACCAAAATTTATAAAGAATACAAGACCACAATTTATATGAATTTCCAACTCAATTATTTACTCACAGAAACCAGATGTTTGCAGTCAGGTAAAAAGATGATCCCATTAATGGCTTCACCATGCCCCGTCGCACGTGCAACTATCTCACCGCTTGTAAGATCATACATGCAGATAGATCTATCAGAGTATGAGCAAACCACATAGCTACAACTTGGGTCCAGACAAACCTGAAGACCAAATTTGTTAGCAATTGACATTTAATTACCATGAAAAGCATATAAGAAAGACACCTACTTTTATCGGGTCCCCAAATTCCCCACGCTGTTTAAATGATTTGATTACTTGTCCGGCAGCAATGTCCAAAATGTTTATCTTCTTATCCTGTAGTACCAAATAAAAATAATAACATTGTTTTAGGTGTTGAGAACATATTTGATGAAAATCCACTTGCCTGTCCCACTGTAACAGCAGTCTCTGCTGTTGGATCAATGGCAATATCATATATAGTTCCATGAGATGCCTTTTGCTGATGTGAATTAGAAATAGTATAATCCTTGTTGCTTTCAGCAACATCATGAAAGATTAGGGACCTACATAAACAAAAGATAAAGACTATCTTTGAACGCAATCAAGTGAAAGTTAGAAATGGACTTTCTAATTTGATGCACATGATCAACCCTATGTGAAGCTAAAATGATTATCCAGAATGACAATATCTGTGATCCCTCCATCTCAAAAGATAGGTCATATCACTGCATAATAGATACTAACCTATCAGAACCACAACTAATGATTTTGCGCCCATTCTCAGTGAGTTTTACCACAGATACAGCAGCGGAATGATCATCAATACTGGCAATCGGATAAAAGTTCCTGAATGGGACAGCACATATAAAGAATTAGAGACAAACAATGGAACTCCAGAAATGTCTATCAAGGATTCGAGGGTAATAGTCAAACCTCTTTACATCAAAAAGATGTATCATTTTATCACGCCCACTTGATGCTAGAAGGTAGTAGCTTTCTAAATCTTCAACAGAAGAATTAAATCTCTTTTTAAAAGGCACACTGAAATTTAAGGAAAGAACTTCTCCTTCATGAACATCCTGCAAGCACATATGATTAGCTGCAGAAAAGGCATAGAAGAAAACTGGGAATCACATTTAATGATTCCACACCTGTATGCATGTATAGTCAGATGTGTATAAGTTAAAGATATGCAGGTTTCCATCAGAATCACCAGCAGCCAGGTGCTTTCCATCTGAACTAACTGCCATAGATCGATACCCTTTAGTAATAACACCTGATACCACCGACTCCCGTTCAAATGTTCCAGCACCTACTGCAAAGAGAAACCATGCATGGATCAATGACTAAACAACACGATTAAGGTGGCAAGATTAGTTGGTTGGGCGATACGTCAAAACGGATTTTAATAAAAACCGGTGATTTTTAATACAGACCAGGTTGGGTTACCCACAAAGACTTTCTTATTCATTTCTTAAATAAAGAATTAATAACTTATGTGTTAACTATGATTTCAAAAACAATACTATTACAATTTAGGATGTTGCATGCACAAATGTTGACTTTGATCAACTTTCAACCTGTTTGGCCTCTTTAAAGCTAACTAATTAATTGGACCCGTTTAAAATAACAAGACAACCCAAACTAATCTAATAATAAGCAGCTATGTCAAGATTTCCACCTCTTACAAAACATGCAGATAATGTAAAGTGAAAAACAATAAAAATCTACCTAACCACAAAGTGTCATGTGGTTCAGCATTGGCATGATGTTGATCTTTGGCAAGAGTTGACCTGCTTTGTGTTGATACAGATTGCAAGGCAAGATCCCATAACCTAATAGTACCATCTGCTGAGCATGTTGCAAAGGAAACTCCACCAGTACAACCTCTAGCAACACATGCAAGAGATGGATCATGCATGTTTTCACATGAAAGATTCTTGATGTCCCATATGCACCCACTATGTGAAACTAGCACACAACACTTGGTAGCCTAACCAGCACATGTGTTATTGCAGCGAGTAGTCATAATTTATGAATTTTACATTTTTACGTTGTCAACGACAAGAAAATACTAATTGAAAAGGAATCAAAAGTAAGTTTTTGACTGTGAAATATTGATCAATCACCTGGAATTTTCCATGAATGTTCCAAATATAGAGACTCTGGTCTCGGTAGATCACCACTGCAAGATGGAAAGCTTAAAATAAATTTTCATTTCTTGCTTGTAAACTTAATGAAATATAACTATGGATGACTTCTTCTTTTAGTTCTTACTCCAATACAAAATAATACAAACATCAGGAATTCACTTAAAACCTGTATCCTAGCGATGCTTACCTAGCTTTTCTGAGGTAGAAAAGTGACAAGCTATTGCATCTGGAAAGGCAGCCAATTGGCTTTCTGTTGTATTGCTGTTTCCTTTCTCATCACTATATTGTAAGCCTCCAGCATATTCAAGGGAACCAACAGTATACAATTTCACAATTCCATTGTTGCATGCACATGCAATGAACTCTTGTGATGTGGATAATGCATAGCCTTTCTCAACCTAATAGTAATGTATAACAGATTAACAGATAGGTGGAAGTATGACAAATTATGAGAAAACTATAAAGAAAAAGATTGAATTATAACAAATACAAAAAAGGGATTAGACAAGAATGCTCAGGAAGTGATTAAGTGCCAACTTTTTAAGAAATGCATCATACGGATATGTTGTATGAATAAATGTTGTTCGCAATATGATGGAGGCTGTAGCTGTACCATTAGATTCACTGATTGGGCAATTGTCAACCCATCACGTAGAACACATAGAACACCTATAAGCCGAAGAGGGAAATAGTTTAGTCATGAAAATACAAACTGGAAGACTGAATCCACGAAAGAAGCAATGCAGATGACTTACCTGAACCTGTTAGGGCGTATGCAAGTACAAAATCATCACCCTTAGAGGGAGATGCAATATCAGTAAATATACACCCTTTGTGATGACCAAGATTAACATGCTTCCCATGCATTGTTAGTGATACTGGCTCAGTTTTAGCTCGAGATTTTACAGGCAATCCAACGGTCCATATTTTTATGTGCTTCTTTCCAGCAGTCAAGATGAACTTTGCATCTGCTGAAAAGCTAACTGAGGCCACATCAGAAAAGGGTGAACATGTTTTCAGTTTTTTAACTATCGTCCCACTTCGCCAATCCCAAAGACAAAGGCATCCATCTTCCGGGGTTCCTACTGACACTAGATGTTTACCTGGACATTTTATAAGATAATATGGAAGAAGCTACAATTAATGAATGAACACACTATGTTCTGGGATATAGAAAAGGATAATAGAGAGATAACTGACTTGTTTCAACTAACCATCAGGTGAGAAAGCAGTGCAAGCTACACCATGTCGATGGGCTTTTAGTTCTGAAATGGAAGCTAAAGTTGCAGAACTCCATACTATTATGGCAGGTTGATGTCCTGACTGTTAAATAGTTAATGATTTTAGAATACTGGGGTGTGGGAATGATCACAGGCAGATATTCTATGTCCAAGAGATTGCTGACAAAGATGAAACAATACATTGAAAGAAGATAAAAGCAAAGGAAGCAAAAGCATACGGTCCTTAAGCTTTTATCCAAGAAATTAAAGCAAGGGAAAATTTGGAGACATTCTCAGTGAGTCTTTTTGTGAAGATTCAGTATATTTTTTGGAAATCTTACCCTTGCAGAAGAATCTTTCATGCGTTAAAACTTACTTTGTGTATTCTAAAAATCAACTAACTTCAAAAATAGTTCATATACTTCATAACTATAGTAGTATAGTCTAATTGTCAAACATATAAAGCTATTATTTGTTTTCTGATGAGCAATTCAACTAGCATTTCTTCCCATTCAAAATTGCAAACAGACCAAATTAACAAAGATAAAGATGATACAACTCCATACCAGGAAACATTATAACTGTACATGAAAACCGAAAATGACTTCATTGATCAAACCACAAAGTAGCCAACTTGTTATCTTTACATTTAAACAAATGTTCCAGTCAACCATAGAAATCAAACTACAAGACTGTTCATTTCAAACGCACAAAATAATATACAACACTCAAGCACAGTGATAAAAAAACAGTTGTGTTAAAAATAAACCTCTCCAGCTGCAATGTAGCTTCCATCTTGAGATACAGCAACACAGCTCAAAGGCTTGGGCGAGCGATTCGAAACCACAAAGTGCGATTGAGTCCCCAAATCAACATCATACAGCACCACAACACACCCCGCCGTATAAGCAACCTTCGAATCGAAGTTACTAGAAGAAGCCAATCCATTGGCATTCGTCACCGTCAACCCGATAATCTCTTCCAAATCGAACTGCAGATCTCAAATTACAAACAAACATTTCCATCAAATCACATTCTCAGCATTTGAATCGAAAAGAAACCCTCGTTCATAAATCATGTCCAATGTTAGGGTGGTTACAACAGATTGCATGATGAATGGTGATTGATTAGTGATTACCTTAGCACAAGAAGATTGTGGTTTCTTGAGCTTGCGATTTGGCTTCATGTTTCGATTGAAGAAACTGAAATTAGGGGTTTAAGGAGAAGTTTGAAGAGGATGAAGCGGGAAAGAAATGCAATTGCAAATGACGATGTTAATTATGTGCCTTTGAGGTTTGAGTACATAAATTTGAATTTCAGTATATGTTTTCCGTTTAAAGTATCTCTTTTGATATAAGCACTTAACGCAAAAGTAACTGAACCAAGATCTTTCTACTTAATGTTCTGTCACACAAATATATGAAACGGCAAATAATTACTAGTTTTTGGAGCAATTGGACTTCTAGCTAAATAGTATGGTGTGATAGTTTGAGTTTGTGATATTTAAGGTATTAGATGTCAAACCTGATTTTATGGGGTTTTCTATGGTGATAGGTTTTTTTTTATAATGTTTTTTAGATGAGTCAAGCCTGAAATGTAAACATCAGTATGGAAGGTAGCCATTTAATTTTAAAAAAGCTCACTCAGGTACCGATGATAGTTACAAACACCTTTCTAAAAAAATTACAAGTGTTGGAGGGACTATTGGACGCAATTTCTAATCCGCCCAAGGTGGTAGTGGCCCGCCCAAGCAACCTCAAACAAGTGATTTGGTTTAAGGGGTAGTTAGGTAGATGTGCACATTTCCGTTCATGGGGCGTATTTGGAACCGGGTAGGGATTGGGTATAGGCCTACATGGCATGATTAGAACCGGGTAGGAACCGGACCCGGGTTCGAGGGGTCTCCTACCTTACCTAGTGTACCCGATTAGGGTAGGGTCGATTCTGGATCGGGTATGGGCTTTTTCTTTAAATAGATTCAACTATTTGGTAATGCCAATTTCTTAAATATCTCTCTATTAGATACTTTAAAACCATTTGACACTTCTCAACAGAATGAGACTTTTAACACATCAGTGATTAAACCCTCAACACTTTTTAAATGAAAGAATTTTAAATAGTGTCAATTTAAAACATCTTGGTTTTTTTAAGTCCGTCAGTTACTCTAAAGTTATTTTATACTTCAAACCGTTGGATATGTTTGATACCCTCACTAGATAATATCCAAAACTGTATGTCATCTCACTCGAACTATTTTGATAACTCATGACTTGGCTACCTTTGCAATCTGATTAGAACAATGAATATACTTTAATACTCCCACCACTCTGGTTATGTTAACAACCAACAACCTAAACCTTATTATACTCTTAACTCAAATGGTGAATATTCATTACGGAGACCACCTACGAAAGACTACTTTGAACTCTCATCTAAAACTGACTTTGAATCATTACTAGAATTGCTATGAGTCTAACAATGAAAGTTCATTTGGATTTCAAAACTGGACTTAGTCATTACGACACTCGCCTGGCATCGATCAGAGCCTAATGAACTACAGTATCATTATGACGCACACCTAGAGTAGTCCAGAGTCTAATGAACAAGATTACCTTACAACTACATATCTCATTATGGCAAGCCAGCGTAGACCAAAGCTTGATGAAGTGGGTGCAACATTTATCCTCAATTTGGATTACTAAATACACTTTCATAAGTACCTACCTCACTAAGGCAAAACAAACCAACGTAGACCAAAGCCTAAGGAATAGAGGTATAACATCTATTCTTGTTGGCAAAACAATTTATATGACACCTAGTAGCCAAATGAATCATTACCTAACTAGAAGTCTAGAACTTAACCAAAACCTTTACGAAAACTTATTGTAATAGAACGTGACCTACTATGTGCTATCAACCTATTATGCACTATCTCTCAGTTTCCGTTTGCCTTGACTATGATTTATGTCTCGGTTTGTAGTAGAATTATACTATGTTATAATATATTGTGCTATGTTGTTAGTACTCTACATTAAGCATTTGATGCATTTTAGTATACTTTCTTATGCTTATAGCATACCTACCTCATGTGTAGAGCATAATTACCTTAAGCCTACGAAATACTTATAATTATGCACATAATACACCTAATTATACTTCACATAAGCCTAAAGTATACTCGTACGCACCGATAAGTATACACAATTCAAGTTATAAGTATCATATACTTATCCCTACATGACTACTTGATTATTTACAACACTATACTTGTAACATTTAACCCGATTGTATTGTAAACTCGAACCCAATTAGGTCATTCATTAAATAAAATTTACTATTTAATCATTAGGGTTAATGATTACGTTTAGGACTTCAATAATGTAATTTAATCAACTTATAATAGTTTTATAATTTATAAAATAAGTTATTATACATTTATAAGGTTTTATCACTAAATATGAGATTTTGAGTATTTAATTAAAAGAAATAATTATGTTAGAAGGTTTACAAAATTTATAAAGTTTATAAAGCTAAATAGTTAAATATTTATTAAAATTAGGTTATTATAAACTTTAGGGTTAAATTGATAATTTTTAAAACTTCATTTTATAAAGGTTATACATAAAATGATAACAATCCAAATTATAGGGACCAAAGTGTAATTTATTTTGCAACCCAAACCTCCCCCCCCCTCCCTGGGTTTCCCAATCACCTTTTCCAGCCCAGCGACCCCACAAAATTAATCAATTTTAATCCCATTCAACCGCCTCATAACCTTCGCAATTATGATTCGAACCTCTAACCCCTACTAATTCGAATTAATCATATGTTTCATCATCTCCACTCGAAAACAAGTCCAAATTTCAAAATCAAAATTGCTTTCATTATAATACTTGATCAACTTATTCAATCATTCAACTAGAAACCTATTTTTTATCATTCAAAGCCAATCATACAAATAATTGCAATTAACACTATGAAATTAATCTCGAATCAAACTTTAAAATACCTGAATCAACATTGAAATCGTTTGATTCGAAACAAATCAAATTACAATTATATAACTGAGGGGTAACCTTCTACTCGATTCCTTTGAACCCTCTGTAATCGTAATCACACTTGAAACACACACTCATTCAACATTCATCGCCTCACATTCATCGGATCTACAACCTAGTCAAAATCCATCTTCTGAACATTCTCAGTTGAAATTGACCGAGGTCTTACATTCATCATCACCCTTAGAAGCTTCGCAAACCCTCAATTGGACTATTATCATCATCATCATCAACTCAATCGATCTCAACCAAAGTCGCATTAATCTTTTTTCTAATTTGCATCAATTCGACTTCGAAGCAGGTAATCAAGCATACCATCACACTCGATATCATGTATGACAAAAGCCCTATGATTGATTCCATTTCAATATTATGTTCAATTTGGTTGATTTAGAATTCTATGGTTCTTATGATTTGAGGAATTTGTTGATTATTGTATTTAATTATTTCATCCAGATTTAAATAAGGATTTGGGCTTTGGGCCAATAATCGATGTCGTGTGGTTGTTCAAAAATATTAATTAAAAAGTGTCTAATCACCCCTAATAGTACAGGATAAGAAGGGTATCAAATCCACAGGGAATCACAGGAAAGTGCTACTAACGATTAACCTAAAAACATTAAAAATTAAAAAGTAAACTGTTTAGTTGATTGATTTGAGAAAAATTAAATTGACAAAATAAAAGTTTAGGTTTTTAATAATCTTGGGGAAAAATCAATCCACTTCGGGATTTCGGTTTGGCAAAATTGTGTTTCCTTAGTTAAACCTATTAAGAAGTCATTAATTGTAACCTATGCTTAACAAGATCTAAGTGATATTTATGAATCAAAGCTTAGAGGACTTAATTCACATAATTACAAATTTAGGTTATGTAATCCTAATTCTAAGAATCAAACACACAATGATTAATGAAAATTAAAGTTATATGAAACAAAAATTAGGTTTAAACACAATCAAATTGTTTACTAATCAAAGCACAAATTGAATCCAAGAGAACTTAAGAGGTTTAAGATCCAATCCTAACATTAGATTACAGCTAAAGAAAGCACAAACTTGACAAACCTGTCACCTGAAATGAATCACAAACGACTTAGCCTTGAATTCTCATTGATTCTTTAACACAAGTGTAATTGATCATGTGAATCCGGATGAACTTGATGTTGGAAAGCCTTGGAATGGTGAAATATAGTCACTTTTTCATCCAAGAGTGTTGTGAAAAAAGGAATGTTTTGTTTTAGGGTTAAGCTCCCTTTAAAACCTCTTAAATTAGATCAAAATCAACCAAAACATCACGCCTAGCATTGGTGGCGCCATCCATGGTGTCGGTGGTGCCCCCACCACCAATTGGGATGAAAGTTACTAATCCAAGGTGGCTTTAACAATGTTTCTGACGGTATTGGTGCCGATGGCGCCTAGGATTGTGTTAGTTGCACTATCTACATAGATTTCTTGATTTTTACTTGTAAATTTTTTATACCTTTCCGTTGATAGGTCGTGATTCCCGTAAATCTTTTTACTTGTACAAGTTATGCCCATTTTAGGTTACTGTGGTCATGCAACTTTTCTTTTACATTTCTTCACCTCTCAAGGTTCGATTTCCGTCCCATTTCTTCCACCTTCTTCGTATGCTTCATGTTTAACCTACAAGGACAAAAACCTTTCAAAAGTATTATATTCTTTATGGATTAATGCATAAAACACGAGAATAAAGCACGTAAACATTAGCTTTTCACCATCCGATCACCCAATAGTTAACCTATATCATTCATATCAATAGGACCCGGGTTCGAACCCGGGCACCCTTTTTGTTTTTAAAATCATTTATCGATTATGTTAAAAAAATCCAAAAAATATTATTATGTTAATATAAGAATATAATAATTATTTTGTTATTTCGAATATAACAGAAATTATTAATTAATTTTTGAAAATTTTAAAAACTCAAATTATTGTTAAAAGTTATTAAACTATAATTAAATCAATAAAAAGGATTATAAATAAATGAGTTATTAGATTTTAATAATCTCAACTTTCATTTATTGTTTGGGATTAATCCCAACTTACGAAATATTTACAGACACTTCCAACTGTGAGCTTATTTCCTCCGATGATCCCTTACTGTAAGAGTTAACTTAGAGGTTGATTCAAACCAAAGTTCTCTCAACATGCATACTGAAGTACAAAGGAAGTTACTTCGGAAGATTTGACAATTACACAAAGAAATTCTCTAAGTGTCAAATCTTCCGAAGCCAAAGACCATTTCTTCCGAAGCCAAAGATGAAGTCTTCCGAAGCTTCAAGACAAAGTATTTCGAAGCCAAGAGACTGATTTCTTTCAGAGATAGAGAAGACATGATTCTTTGACATGCTTTTGACAAAAACTGAACCACTTTTCGATGTCATATCTGAAGACTCACCAGCTTATACAAATTGGTGATATCTCCATACTTTTGTCAACTGTAGATTAAGGTCTAAGAGTCTGTAACTTTCTACTTTGAACTTTTATCCTTTTTGTAATAAAGAAGGATGTGAGATATGGCATGTCATAGTTATTAGTTAAAAGACAATCTGCCTTTTGAGTTTACATTGATCATGTTATCTAAATTAGTGTTCCAGCTGGCCTACAAAGTATGACCGACTGTAGGATGTAGTATAAAGTATCTCAAGTAACCAGTCCTTAGGACTAAGCCTTGTAACAATTGTAAAACACTTGAGAGCAATAAACATCATTCTTGAAAACCAAATACTTGTGTTATGCTTGTGTTCTTTACTCTTGTTCATTGTTTCATTTGTAGGTTCCCTATTTGATCTATTAAGTGTTGTTTGTTCTCTCCAACCTCGTGAAACTGTTGCATTACCCCCTTTACCAGTCCTGCACTTACTAACTAAGAGTTTTTTTGAACGGATACTAACTGAGAGTTAACACTGTTAGTTTTTTAATGACATGGACTGCTTATATGGTCAAACCGTTAAGCAGAAAGTTAAAATTAACCATCAGGTCTGTCGATCTGAAACTTGTGCACCTTTGAACCCGTCAATATCCACCTCGTGTTCCGAACCACTTGACTCGTTGGTGGTAGATTTCAGGTGATGATAGAGACTAGACATTAGAAAACATGCCTGATAGAGGTTGGCGGTGGTGGAGTTGAAAAATGGCTAAAAGTTGGCCCCTTTCATAAATAAACTAAGAAGAGTTAACTCTCAATTAGTAAGGGAATATTGTAGGAAAATAAGTTCAAAGTTGAGAGTGTCTGTAAAATTTCTGTAAGTTAAGATTAATTCTAACCAATAAATGAAAACTAGGATTATTCAAACCCAATAATCCTAAATAAATTTATAAATCTTATAAAATTTCCTTTAAAACAAAAATTTATTATTTCATATTGTTTTAAATTAAAATTTTATTACAAAGATAATCAATTAAATAATTAATTTATTAAATTAATTATTCTTTTGACAAATTACACACTTTATTATTTCAAGACTTAATAAATTAATCATTGTTAATCATATCATTAAATCAATATATTTTATCATTTAAATTTTGTATTAATTATTGTAAACATTAAATCTAATTTTTTTATTCAATTTATTTTATTTAATCAAGTTATATATCAAAGTAAACTACATTATTTTATTTTAAATCAATTATTAAAACCCAAATCCTTAGTTGAAACCCTAGTCTCCAAATCGACCTTAGAACTTTAAACATGCTATTATTTTAATATAAAACACCATTCCTTAGGTTAAGTCGTGATCGAGGAAACCTTGGTGTATAGTCTAGCATGCTAATATTTCAATCACTTGCAATTATCTTGTGAGTATTCATAGTCTTTTTTCTTATGTTTTATAATTTTGAGGAAATCATGTGAAATATATGCAATCAAATGTTTATTGTTTATTCATTCTTACAAATTCAATTCAATTCATATGTGTTATTACTTGCAATGTGTGTTCATAGTTAGATAAATGTTACTCAAACACAATCATTAATCTATTCGAACCACGACAACAATAATAGATCTATTGACTTGACAAACCTACCCCATTTGATTATTCGAGGGTGATTGAAACTAGATTCATACTCGTGCCTTATTTACTAAGACTTCGTCTACGGACCGAGTCAATTCAGTCACTAGGTTTGATCGTGTATAGTTTGTCTTTTATGTTACACCTTTGCCTTATAAGTCTTAACATGCCATGAAAATTGAATTATATCAATAATTTTATTCAATATATATATGTATTCAAACATGTACTTACTCACCGGATAATTCTTTTGCTAATTATATTACTTGTCACATGATTTCAGGAAATATTGCTTAATTAGATTTCAAGCTACTTATGCAACTAGGATTATTGGACCTAGGTAATAATAAAGAGTTGTTATTATGTTTGATTTATACTTGGTTATTGAACAATGTTATGATGTTTTAAATTATTGAAATTGTATTTAATAAAATTTCAATGCTTTATATGTAAGGCCCCATTCCCGAGATGCTCACAGCTGGTCAATCATCGCACATAAAACATATATCTATATTAACTTAATAAAACATTGCAGCAGAAACATTTAAACAACCATTTCATTTCATTATAATTGCTTTTGCAAAATAATACGTCGTTGTCTGATTTCAAAATAACTAGTTGCATTACACCACTAATACATTATACAAAATGGATGCCATCCAAAATGAGCCAAGTAGCCACCCCGTGCCATCCTCAGCAACCATTACCTGCCAACTGGAAACACATAAAAGTCAGCGTTGCTAAGTGAGTTCTAGTTTTAAAATAAAATATACTTTACTCTCTTTCAAAATCGTTCCACACATAGATAATATCATTATTATCTTTCTTTACTGTTCATCACTTCCGTTCTTTAACTCATCCTTTCTTTCCGATCAGTGTCATCAGCTATACCCCAAATGTATGCACAAAGCGGGTACTGGGCCAAAAATCACAAATGACTTCCATAACGCATATAGCCCGGCACCAGTACCAGAGTAAGCGACAAAGATCCCTCCTGTATGATGTACCCAAACATAAGCACAAACGGGTGTTGGGCCGAAGTTTATCAGACTTACATAACACACATAGTCTGGCACAAACACCGGGGTAAGCAACAAGGATTTCGTACATAAGTTTACCCCAAACGTAATACAAAGCGGGTATTGGGCTGAAGTTGATAAGACTTCCATAACGCACATAGCCTGGCACCAACCCGGGGTAAGTATCCACTATAATCCATGTACCATACACCTGGTCAGTCATAAAGACTAGACCCCTGCGTGTATCCTTATGGGTTAGCTAAACCACACACAGTTGAGCTTACGACATTTTAGAGTCGTGCACCTCCGTACATATTGCTTGCAAGCCTTTCTTTACTTTCTCTTTCATTAATGCATGCACTCTATCATTATGTTCCTCTTTTCATTATCTTTCACTTTACGTTTCATAATACTTTATTCTTTCATTCACAACTATAACACGTAAAGCCACGAGAAAGATAAACATACATAACATGGGACATAAGCATAACCATACAAAACTTCGCCATACAAGGCACCATCACACAGGCATAACATACCACATACATATAATCATGCATAAGCACCAATCATACATCATACATGCCCATCATATCATCTATGACCTCAAAAGTCAACTTACATAAACCCCCAGGAACCTCCCAAGTCAAAGCCTACATTTACCCTTTTCTCCCGAGGATCAGATAACAAACTAAGTTCTTTCGGGCGCATGAGCCCTATTTGGGCGTATGAGCACCATTTAGTCGCATGGCCTTCCAGGGCATGAGGACACTTAGGCGCATGGACACTATGGGGCGAATGAACACTTACGCGTATGGAGAGTCTCCAGACGCATGGTACTATGGAGCATATGGACCCTCAGTCGCATAGCATTCAGTCGTATGACTTTCAGTCGTGTGACCTTCAGTCGCATGACAATTCGACCGTATGGCCTTCAGTCGCATAACCTTCAATCGCATGCCTTTCAGGCGCATAAACTTCAGTCGCATGACTTCCATACGTATGACTCTCAGCCGCATGGCATTCAGGCACATGGACTTCAGTCGCATGTCTTTCGGCCGTATGGCCTTCAGTCGCATGCCATTCTGTCTCATGGCTTCCAGTCGCATGAGCCCTAGCTCGGTGCAGAATGCAGTCTTCTTCGAACCCTAACTGCAGATTTCGGCCTCCGACCCTTTTCTAACCTGTTCTAAACTTAAACAAACCATCCTAAGCCTTAGAAACACATTCACATCACCAAACCAGCACAACATTGTCCGAAAACAAACCCCACCCAAATCACACACATACACAAGCCTACGGGTACACATCCAAACCTAAAAAAATGGTTTCATATGTGTTCCAGCCCTAAAATCAGTTGAAAACGTATAAAAGAGGGGTCCTAGAACTCATATTAACAGCCTCTTCACCTTGATCTTCAAGAACCGCAGCTCACTGCTCTTTTCCCTTCCTCTCTCTCTGAACCGACTGAAAAAGGGGGAGAATGGGGAGTGAATGGGCTGCCATGCCTTTTACACCCACTTTCCCCCAAAGGTTTTGTCCTTTTTGGCATCTTCCACCCCTCAACTTGGATAAATAGCATTTTTCCCTTTTTCTTTCTTTTTCTTTCTTTCTTTGACTAAAAAAAAAGTAACCGGGTGTTACAAGTCCACCCCTCTTATATAGGTTTCGTCCCCGAAACCTGTTATTCCGCGAACAAATGTGTGTAATGTTGTCTTATCTCTTCTTCAGTCTCCCACGTAGACTCAGATCCCTTTCTGTGCTTCCACTGTACGCGCACAAGAGGAGCCACTTATTCCTTAAACTTTTCTCTTTACGATCAATGATCGCCACTGGTTGCTCCACATAGTTGAGCGGTTCATCTACCTTGATATCTTCTAGTGGTACAACCATATCCTCTCTGCTAAACATTTCCTCAGATAAGATACATGGAATGTCGGGTGAATTCCATTTAACTCCTCTGGTAATTCTAGTCTATAGGCCACCTCTCCTACTCGAACAATGATTCGGAAAGGCCCTATGTATCTCGGGATCAACTTGCCCCGCTTTCTGAACCGAATGATACCTTTCCAAGGTGAGACTATCAACATAACCCTGTCACCCACCTGGAACTCAATCGGTCAACGTCGTTTGTCTGCATACGACTTTTGCCTATCTTTAGATGCCTTTATGAAGGCCTTGATCCTTTCCAGCTTATCAGTCGTAGACTCGACCACCTCGACGCTCCCTATCTCTTTATGGCCGATGTCACCCCAACACACAGGCGTTCTGCATCTCCTACCGTATAGCATCTCATAAGGAGGCATACCAATACTGGCATGATAACTGTTGTTATATGATAACTCGGCTAACGGTAAGTGGTCATCCCAACTTCCTCCAAAATCAATGACGCATGCCCGAAGCATATCTTCCAGCGTCTGAATCGTCCTTTCTGACTGACCATCCGTCTGAGGATGATAAGCCGTGCTAATATGTAACGTCGTCCCCATTTCAGCATGGAATTTTCTCCAAAATTAAGATGTAAACCGGGTGTCACGATCAGACACAATAGACACCGGCACACCATGACGAGTCACAATCTTCTTGATGAACAGATCTACCAACCTCTCGAATGAATATGTCTCGCGAATTGGTAGGAAGTGAGCACTCTTCGTCAAGCGATCAACTATGACCCATATGGGATCATACCCTCACGCGGTACGCGACAGCTTCATAATAAAATCAATGGTAATGTGCTCCCACTTCCACTCCGGTATATCCAACGGTTGGATATTTCCATGCGGCTTTTGGTGCTCGGCCTTCACTTGTAAACAAGTAAGGCATTTACTCACATACTCAACCACATCACGCTTCATACCCCGCCACCCATAATCTTTCTTCATGTCTTGATACATCTTTGTAACACCGGGATGAATAGAGTACCGAGTCTTATGAGCTTCATCCATGATCTTCACACGTAGATCCCCAAAATGAGGAATCCACATCCGCCCGAATCGGGTTCTAACACCGAGTGTGTTTTCACCCAACCCCGCAACCAGACCTCTCATTCTTTCGGAGTTGAGATGATCTTCTTTCAATGCCTCATCCAGAAACTCCTTAACTTGCTTCATCACATCCGAGGTCATGATCAAGTGGTAAGCTTTCACCCGAATCGGCTCGGGTCTCTCTTTTCGGCTAAGGGCATCCGCCGTCACGTTGGCTTTGCCCGGATGGTACTGGATCTCACAATCATATATTTCCCCAACATCGACTGACACACTCGGTTCATCAAGTTCATAAAAGCAGCTGGCACGTTGGTTAAACCAAAAGACATAACGAGAAACTCGTAATGTCCATAACGCGTACGAAAAGCTGTTTTAGAAATATCTTGCTCCTTCACTTTCAGCTGATGGTAACCAGATCGAAGGTCTATCCTTGAGAACCAACTGGCACCCTGGAGCTGATCAAAGAGATCATCAATTCTTGGTAATGGATACCGATTCTTCACCGTCAACTTGTTCAATTCACGGTAGTCAATGCACATCCTCATACTACCGTCTTCCTTCTTCACGAATAAGACCGGAGCACCCCATGGAGAGATACTCGGTCTAATGAACCCTTTATCAAGCAACTCCTGCAGTTGTTCCATCAGTTCCTTCATCTCGGTAGGAGCCAACCGATACGGTGCCTTAGCAACAGGTTGGGCACCGGGTATCAGGTCAATCTGAAACTCAATCTCACGGTCCGGTGGCACTCCTGGTAAGTCCTCTGGAAACACGTCTAGAAAGTCACACACAACCGGTATATTGGTCGGTTGTGGTGTTTGCGTATCCACATCCTTCACGTAGGCCAAGTAGGCACTACATCCATGCCTTATGCACTTTCCCGCCACCGCCATCGAAATCACTTTCGGGATCGTCGTGACTCGATCACCATAAACCGTCACCGCACTCCCGTCAGGCGCTGTCAATCGAATCATCTTCTCGCGACACACAATGTTCGCCTCGTAGTCCGCCAACCAATCCATTCCTAGGACTACATCGAACCCGCCTAAGGTCATCACGAATGGCCTAACAGGAAATTTGTGACCTTCTAATTCTACGTCACAACCTTCTATCATTTCAGAGATTCTGGTAGACTTACCTATGGCAGTTTCTACATCGAAGGGCTTATCTATACTCCTACTACTAACAGGCAGTTTAGCACAGAAAGCAGTAGAAATAAAACTTTTACTAGCACATGAATCAAATAACACAGAAGCTAGAGTTTGGTTTACTAGAAACGTACCTGACACAACATCAGGGTCCGTCCTAGCCTCCTACCGGGTCATCATGAAAGCCCTGGCGCTTGCTTCCTGCCCTTTGGTTCTGGTCATCTTCTTTGCTCCGGAGCTCTCAGTCCTTGGCTTCTTGCAATCCCTGCTCATGTGGCCTCTTCCACCACAGTTATAGCACCTTATAACCCCACACTCTTTTGCCATATGTCCTGCCTTCCCACACTTGAAGCATACATTTAATCCCCACCTACACTCTCCAGTATGCCCCTTACCACACTTACCACACCTCGTCGTCTCCGCACCGGACGTAACCACACACCGGTCATCCGTCCTGGCAACCTTGTTGTTTGGATTGAAACTCTCACGTTCCACCCGCTTTCCGTTCCAATTATGGTCGCCGCTACCCTTCTTGTTCACTTCCATCACGGTCGTCTCCTTCACCGCCCTAATTACCTCAGTCACCAAAGACGGCAGAATCGTCTTCATGACCTGCTGAACTCCCTCAACAACAGCCTCTTTCAATGCGGTCCTCAGATTAGCACTATCATCACCGCCTTCCGGGTGATGGATCTCGGGCTCTTCGGGTGCCATTTCAGCAGCCCTAGCCATGCTTCTCGTGACACGCGGTCCAGCACCACGTCCACCACAACCTTCACCTGGCGAAACCTTCGAAGATCTACCTCTAACCATCCTCTAACATGCTATAAGATTCAAACACTAACATGGTCATTCAACGTAATAGCTCAGTTTATGTCAAGTATAGTAAGTCCCTAATTACAGTGGCCAGTTATGATTAGCCACTTACTTTACTCTTCATACCCCAAGCATTTCCTATACTGACTACATCAGTATCTAAATCTACTAAAGGCACATAAATCACATAACATGCGCACGTAATACCGGTTAAACATTAAGAAAATACCTGATGGCACGCAGCTACTCGGACTGGCATCCCTTCCCTTAGTCCCATTCTCAGTTTAAGTTAAGGTTTCTTTTGAAAATTTACCCGTTTCACTTAAACTTTGGCTTTGATACCAACTTGTAAGGCCCCGTTCCCGGGATGCTCACAGCTGGTCAATCATCGCACATAAATCATATATCTATATTAACTTAATAAAACATTACAACGGCTAAATTTAAACAACCATTTCATTTCATTATAATTGCTTTTGCAAAATAATACATCGTTGACTGATTTCAAAATAACTAGTTGCATTACATCACTAATACATTATACAAAATGGATGCCATCCAAAAAGAGCCAAGTAGCCGCCCCGTGCCATCCTCAGCAACCATTACCTACCAACTGGAAACACATAAAAGTCAGCGTTGCTGCGTGAGTTCTAGTTTTAAAATAAAATATACTTTACTCTCTTTCAAAATCGTTCTATCCTTCGCATATGATCACACATCATACGTTAAAATAGATAATATCATTATTATCTTCCTTTAATGTTCATCAATTTTATTCTTTAACTCATCCTTTCTTTATCACTTTCCGGATCAGTGTCATCAGCTATACCCCAAATGTATGCACAAAGCGGGTACTGGGCCGAAGATCATAAATGACTTCCATAACGCACATAGCCTGGCACCACTACCGGAGTAAGCGACAAAGATCCATCCCGTATGCTGTACCCCAAACATAAGCACAGACGGATGTTGGGCCGAAGTTTATCAGACTTCCATAACGCACATAGCCTGGCACCAACACCGGGGTAAGCAACAAGGATTTCATATAAGTTTACCCCAAACGTAAATCAAAGCGGGTACTGGGCCGAAGTTGATATGACTTCCATAACGCATATAGCCTGACACCAGCACCGGGGTAAGTATCCACTATAATCCATGTACCATACAACTGGTTAGTCACAAAGACTAGACCCCTGTGTGTATCCTTATGGGTTAGCTAAACCACACACAGTTGAGCTTACGACATTTTAGAGTCGTGCACTTCCGTACATATTGCTTGCAAGCCTTTCTTTACTTTCTCTTTCATTAATGCATGCACTCTATCATTATGTTCCTCTTTTCATTATCTTTCACTTTACGTTTCATAATACTTTATTCTTTCATTCACAACTATAACACGTAAAGTCACGGAAAAGATAAACATACATAACATGGGACATAAGCATAACCATACAAAACCTCGCCATACAAGGCACCATCATACATGCATAACATACCACATACATACAATCATGCATAAGCACCAATCATACATCATACATGCCCATCATATCATCTATGACCTCAAAAGTCAACTTACATAAACCCCCGGAAACCTCCCAAGTCAAAGCCTACATTTACCCTTTCTCCCGAGGATCAGATAACAAACTAAGTTCTTTCGGGCGCATGAGCCCTATTTGGGCGTATGGGCACCATTCAGTAGCATGGCCTTCCAGGTGTATGAGGACACTTAGGCGCATGGACACTATCGGGCGAATGAACACTTGGGCGTATGGAGAGTCTCCAGACGCATGGTACTATGGGGCGTATGGACCCTCAGTCGCATAGCCTTCAGTCGCATGACTTTCAGTCGTGTGACTTTCAGTCGCATGACCATTTGACCGTATGGCCTTCAGTCGCATAACCTTCAATCGCATGCCTTTCAGGCGCATGAACTTCAGTCGCATGACTCCCATATGTATGACTCAGCCGCATGGCATTCAGGCACATGGACTTCAGTCGCATGTCTTTCGGCCGTATGGCCTTCAGTCGCATGCCATTCTGTCTCATGGCTTCCAGTCGCATGAGCCCTAGCTCGGTGCAGAATGCAGTCTTCTTCGAACCCTAACTGCAGATTTCGGCCTCCGACCCTTTTCTAACCTGTTCTAAACTTAAACAAACCATCCTAAGCCTTAGAAACACATTCACATCACCAAACCAGCACAACATTGTCCGAAAACAAACCCCACCCAAATCACACACATACACAAGCCTACGGGTACACATCCAAACCTAAAAAAATGGTTTCATATGTGTTCCAGCCCTAAAATCAGTTGAAAACGTGTAAAAGAGGGGTCCTAGAACTCACATTAACAGCCTCTTCACCTTGATCTTCAAGAACCGCAGCTCACTGCTCTTTTCCCTTCCTCTCTCTCTCTCTGAACCGACTAAAAAAGGGGGAGAATGGGGAGTGAATGGGCTGCCATGCCTTTTACACCCATTTTCCCCCAAAGTTATTGTCCTTTTTGGCATCTTCCACCCATCAACTTGGATAAATAGCATTTTTCCCTTTTTCTTTCTTTTTCTTTCTTTCTTTGAGTAAAAAAAAAAGTAACCAGGTGTTACATTATACCATGTGCAATGAACAATCGATTCACCTTCATTCGCCCCGATGATTCTGTCATCGGTCCGGGTGTGACAATACTTGTATTATGGTTTGGTAGTTACAAACTTTAAGCCTTTAAAATGATTAACAATGGAAAAATCTTGAACAGTTACAAGGTCTTAAATCCTCTTTACCTATTGAATTTCGGGACAAAATTCTTTCAAGCGGGAGAGACTGTAACATCGTTGAGATTTGAGATACTAACTAAATGGTGTTTCTAAATACTAAAATGATTTGATGCATCTAACTGCTTAATTTAAGATTTAAATTAGGCTATGATCATTGATTTATCATTAGAATATTTATGAACATAGTACACTAATGTACAATTCATCATACAATATTTATCATTAGAAATTTATGAACCTAACTGAACATAGTACACTAATGTACAATTCATCATTATAGTGGAAAACTGTAAAAATAAATTAGGCATTGTTGACACAGACTTTAAAGTGCACAATTCAAGTGAGCACTAAAATCCTAGCTTAAGTCATAAATTACAAAGTGAAATGAAAAATTAAAAACATTAATCATATTCACCATCCTTTTTATTTTTTAATAAACATTAGAAATTCAATAAAGTAACGTTAATATAAATAAATACACAACTTAAACATAAGCGAAAGAAATCAAATGACAAGTTTAATCAACTATATATACATACACACATGTCAACCCACATGCATATATTTAACCTGAGTACGTTACTTGACACGTATAATTATCGAATGAGAAAACCGATCGTAGCACGAACACCACTGAGTAACCACGATGACCTGAGGACGATGTGTCCCCCTCTACCCTACATCTTAGCCGCCCATAACACCACCATTGAGCATCTACTTAACCCCGATATTCTTGTCTAACTCACTTTTGATATTGTGTTATTATATTGAAACTTTGTCCCCCATGTCTAAACCAACTTAAGGATATTAACCTATAAACTCACCAATATAAACCACACCATCTCTTGCATTTGATACACAAACCACACAATACTCCATACTAAAAACTATTTTGCACTAGCTCCCGTGGAGTTCTCGGTCGACGCAAGGAGAAAAGGAGAACACTGGTTTTAAAGTTCAAGTCTCACACATGTGCTAATAAATGCAATATCATGTCTCGTGATATTTATGAAATACACCGGTGGACCATCACATTCAAGTATGATACTTCTATATCAAGTACTTCTTCTTCGTTTACCTAGGGGCCGTAAGGATTCTTACGTATAGTGTAATACCCTGAAAATTTGACGTGACAGTAGGATTAAAACTTTGACAAGCATAACTGGGGCTAGAAAAATGAGTTACATAATCCATAATAAATGAAACCTGAGTATCTTAGCAAGAATAAGCTAAATTAGGTCATCGTGGATCGTTAATTGATGTATGGCAGTCTGTGATCCACCCTGATTCGATGGAGGACTATCACCAGATCCATACTGGTCCACGATCGACCCAAATTGGGTGGAGGACTGTCACCGAACCATAATGGTCCGCGACCGCCCTAAAACAACCTATAAATAGAAGGCTTTAGCATTTAGTTAAGACTTAATTACTCATTTTTTGAGTTTTTTAAAACCATTTTATCCTTCTTAAACTAGTATAAATTTGTAGTGGGTGATTTGAATGAATCATAAGAACTTAAAACACTCTCTACTCTTTAAAATTTTAAACACGCTCAATATTCTCGTAAGTTTGAAAAAAAACTCTCAAATGACTTCGTCAAGTGCTCAATCTTTTATTGGTGGTGATGCATTTTTAAACAATGAGGTGATTAAAGTCATTCCTATGAAGGGAAACCAAGAAATTTGGTGTAATACGATTTATGTGAAATGTCAAGCAGTTCAAACAAGGTCCTTTACAAGTTTTGCAAAAAAAAAAATTCAAACGATACAAACATAATTTTGAAAAACAACACTACTATGATATATTGCAAGGCGTTGAAAGATGAACCATTTTGAGATTAAGCTTTGATGACAAATGAAGGAAAATTATGGGCTTATAACGTTGATGCGGCTCGTGACCAAATGACGCATTTTGTAATTCAAGAAAGGTCGTGATTCAAACACTTCGACAATGGTTGTTTGACCTAATTCATTTAACGAACTATTCAACCACGTTATACCAATATAAGTCATGCTACTGTCAAAAGAGATTGTTTAAAAATTTAAAGAAAAGCTAAAAATAAATTAATTTTTTATTTTTAAAACTTAGAAACCGGTGTTAACTTATTTGTGATGTTTGGTCTACTTCATATGGTTCGCGGGTGTTAATTTCGTATTGTGAACCATGGTTCAGTTGTACCATTTCCTCCATTAGGTTGGGCTATTATTGAGTAAATTAGTAAAATGCTTCATATTTTTAAAATTGTAACAACTTATTTATCAAGAGTTTATTGTCTCATGAGTCTTTTAGTACTTAATCAAATAAATGAATGACTTTCAAACTAAACGTCTTGTCATTTAAAGAACGTTAATATTATACATGTTAACTCGACCTGATATTATACAAGCTGATTTCGAGTGAGATTTATAATAATATTTTTAAAAATGTTGAGTCACTGTCTGTTCGAGCAACTCGTGAGCCACTATAAAAGTATACCTTGATTAAAGTATATTCATGTTATCTTAATATGAAGCATAAGATATGAGACGTAGTATTATGTAACAATTAAACAATATTATACAAAAGAATAATTATAAAGATATATTTCAGCAGATCGTTGAAGTAACGGCAAAAACGCGGCGGAAAGTGAACGACGTCGCTTTTATCTTTTATCATTTATCTTGGCTTTGCTTCGAATTCTGACATTGGAATCTTGATTTTCACTTATACCCCTACTCTTTTTCTTTTCCCAATTATCATCCTTCTTTATTCTTTTCTTCTTTGATTCGTCCGTGAACCCTACGTAAAACAAAAGCTAACTCAAGCATGAAAACCAAACTGGCAATATCAAATCCATCAACGTAGGGGCAACAAAATCCTAAAGGATAGACTTAAAGCTGTAAATGTGCAACTCTTATTTCTTGAGGTACAAACTCAAGAAATATCACATTTCGAGCATCTCGAACCATACTTCAATGGATCGGAAAACTCTCCTCCTAGCGAAAACATGGATATGACCAATGCGAGGAATATGTGTTTATAATGTCGAATGTGAGTCATGCTGCTCCAATATCAAGATAACTGTCGACTTAAAATGAATGAAGTTTTTTAAAAGTGTCGTTATATGTAATAATGTAAAAAATTACATTATTTGATATCTTATAAACCAAAAACTAATAATGAATATGTAATTCAGTCTCACAAACATGTGTGAGCTAATTAGCGATCACACAATTGGTGCCAATGAGTGGTCTCATACACGGGAAGTTCATCGCGATCCTTCAAAATAGACAAGTGATCAAGCTCTAACAAGTCTGAGCTCGTATCACTTGTCATATCAGCATCACTTTCAACATCTTCTTCATCATCATTGAAATGGTTCTGAGACATCATTGTTGTTACACGAACATTCATAAAATCTTGTCTTGCACTAATGAATTTTTCACCACACAGACGACTATCTTCATCGATCATTACACTCACAGGGTAAAATCTAACGGTTCTTCGGATCCCATTGTTAAGCTTCTCCCTCGATCTCGGAGAATTCTTGCTTAAACAT
This sequence comes from Flaveria ramosissima, assembly GCA_025215565.1. Lineage (NCBI taxonomy): Eukaryota > Viridiplantae > Streptophyta > Magnoliopsida > Asterales > Asteraceae > Flaveria > Flaveria ramosissima. The sequence goes on from CM046038.1 coordinate 43,976,619, forward strand.
GATTTTGTAAATGAAGAAGTGGAAGAAAAGGCGGATCCATGTATTGATTTTAATGTTCTTTCATTCTTATTTTTGCTCACACATTTCAATTTCTTGAGATACCTATTTGTGAGAAGAGAGTTGAGAAAGCTCGTTAGCCGACCTCCGGGTGAGATTGGTTGTTTTACTCTCTTCAAGTTCGCGTAAATCTTCAATGCTGAGGCTTTAGATTTGATTAAAGTCCCGTGAACAATTTTACTTCCGTGATTATTGTCTGAACAATAATCACTTCGCATTTGCTGATTTTTCTAACATAAACATTATTTTTTACTAGTTTTGGTCTGAAAGGACCAAAACAAGAAAGTTTTTGTGACTTGAACACGTCACATAAACTTTCTGCCTCACAATCATATCTTGAGCTCGAGTCCAACGAGCTCAAGAGAGAACCAAAGAAAAACAAGTCATTGTCCATTGCTGGTTTCCGATTGGATTCCAGCAATGATGAAACTAAAAATGCTCGCTGGAGACTTGATATCCCTTCGTCTTCCATCGCGCTGCTGGCTCTTGTTCTGCACCTTCTCCACCACTGCAAGGGGTTACGCGTTGTTTCCATGAAAGTTTGTCTTCCCGGAGCTTAATTTCACCGGGATTCGCATACCCGACGTCTGTAGAACGGTAGATTTCATCAAGAAGACTTGAAGAAAAAGATGGACTTTGTGGTTTTTTATTGATTTATGACTCCAACCATGCATTATGGTGAAATCGGTATAATACAGAAGAATGATTGAACTGTGAGATGATGAACAGGGTGTAAGAAAAGTTTATATATACTTGTTTTTGTATATATATATGACGAGAGAGAGGGAGATACAGAGGTTGTGCATGGTGGTAGTGTGATCGGAAAATTCTTAAAGATTTGCCATTTGAACTTTGATTACAACATGACAAAGAAAACGACGATGATTAATATTTTTCCTACAAAATGGATGGCCAATAAATCAATTAAATTTATTAGAATACTAGAAGAACAATTATTTAATATTGTTTTTTTGTTGAAATAATTATTTCATGATGCCTACTATTATTTGTTATCGTATTTATTTAATTATATTCATAGCTTTTATGAACTTAAATAAGCATAGTGCTAAAATTGTAACAAAAAATAGGGTTTTTGGATATTAATTATCCTAATTTTTATTTATTGCTCATGATTAAATTTACAGAAACTTCCAACTTTAAGGTAATTTTATTCCAACGATTCCCTTACCAACTGAGAATTAAACCCGTTAGTTTTTTTGATTACGTGGACTGTTTATGTGACCAAAACACTAAACAGAAAGTTGAAATCTACCATGAGATCCGTCAATCTAAAACTTATGCACCCTGAAAAACATCAATCTCCTCATCCTGATGATGTAGGCTAGACACCAGACAACGTTGGGCGGTGACGAAGTTTGAAATGGTTCAAAGTAGGCCCATTTAATAAAAAATCTAATGGAGGTTAACTCTTATCTAGTAAGGGATTGCTAGAGGAAAATAAGCTCAAAGTTTGGAGTATATGTAAACATTTCCTAAGTTGAGATTAATCTTGACCTATATTTAAAAGTTAGAAATATTAAAATCCAATAACCAAAAAAATAACAAACATATGATTTAAAGTATATATACGCCATCAAAATCTATCATGCATAACTGTTGGATCTAGAAAGACGGTGCAACCAAAACCAAACCACTTAGACTATTTTTGGGTGCAACTAATAAATGACTTCCGAAGCTAAGTGTGGAACTTTCGAAGGAAATGGAGTTCTTCCGAAGACAAAGTGCAAGATCATCTTCCGAAGGCAAACTCCAAGTTCCGAAGACAAAGTATTCACTTCCGAAGATTCAAGACTTAGAAGAAAAGATAAGAAGTCAACTTCCGAAGTATAAAGATATGAAGAAGTCCTCAAGCCTCGGAAGAAGTAGCCTTTTTCGAAGTATAGGTGGCTTCGGAAGAACTTGTTCTTCCGAAGCCAACTAACCTTCGGAAGGCACTACTATGAACCAGTGGACATAAGTATGGTCTCTCTGATACTCCGTTGCGGACCTCTGAGATACTGCATGTCGTTTTCCCAAAAGCCATGTAGTTGACCATACTTTATTCCACTGTTCATCTTTATTAGTTAGTACAGTTGCCAACTTAGTTGGTGACAAAAGGTAAGTCATGGACGTGTCATGACTATCATATCTTAGATAATATTTTATCTAAGATACCTTAACTTTAGCATTGTAGTATATGTTTTAACTATAGGTTTCTAGCTGGTATCAAAGTATATCCGGCTGTAGGATCTAGTATATATAGTTTCTCATTGTAACTCTTGTTGTATGCTTGTAAGAAACTTGTAATACTTTGAGTTGAGAAGTAATATATACAAGTACCTTGAAAATTATTTCTTTATGTTCTTAGCTACTTAATATAATATTATCAACTCTTAGAAGAGATTCTACTTCATCTGATCCGAGTGCGGTTCAAGTGAGTATTGAGAGAAAAACTAAGTGTTTAAGTGATAAAACCCGATCTTGCAATTGGTATCAGAGCTTTTTAGGCTCTTGATTGTGAGATCTTACCATCCAAATCAACCTGTTTTTCACTCCTCCTTACACCGCACTCAAAATGGCCCTCAGCAAGTCTGAAGTAGAGATGGGGACGATGACTAAATCACCCATCATCACCCCTAAAAACTTCAGATCATGGAGCAGATGCATGGAAGGCTTCATCAGGTATCAAGACAGTAAGATGTGGCAATCTATTGTCAATGGTCCATACAAACCAAAGGTGGCAACACCAGGTGGAAACGGTGCCATGATAGAGAAAGCCGTTGAAGACTACTCTGACGAGGACCGGAAGAAGCTGGACATTGACAGCAATGCCATGACTGTTCTAATGACTGCAATACCCAACTCTATCATGGTGGGGTTTGAGCATTGCAAGTCAGCCAAAGAACTGTTTGATGCACTTGCTCATATGTACTCCAGCTCCAATGACTCCAAGAAGGACTCCCTGAAGCAGCAGTTCGAGAACTTCACCTACATTGCTGGAGAGACCCTCAGCCAGCAATACTTCAGGTACATGGACCTTATTTCTTCCCTTCAGTCTGTGTGGGAATTGCCCTTGAACTTAGAGATCTCACAAGAAAGTTCATGAGTGCACTCCATAATGAGTAGACGTTCTACTATGTCTCTATCAAGAAGACAGAAAACTTGAACACCCTCACCATGACTGAACTTTATGGCATCCTTGATGATACCGTTTAGAGATGGAGAGCAAGAGAGGCCATCAAACAAGCAGACCCTTGAGTCTTCCTGCTAGCAACACTTTATACATATATATATACACACACACACACACATATATATATATATATATATATATATATATATATATATATATATATATATATATATATACATATACACATATATATATATATATATATAGATATATATATATAGATATATATAGATATATATATATATACATATATATATATATATACATATATATGTATATATCTATATATACTATATATATATATATACATATATATATATGTATATCTATATGTATATACATATATATCTATATATCTCTATCTTCTATCTCTGTCTCTGTCTCTCTCTGTCTCTCTGTCTCTCTCTGTCTCTGTCTCTCTCTCTGTCTCTCTCTGTCTCTCTCTCTCTCTCTCTCTCTCTCTCTCTCTCTCTCTCTCTCTCTCCCTCTCTCTCTCTCTCTCTCTCCTCTCTCTGTCTCTATCTATCTATCTCTCTCTCTATATCTCTCTATATCTATTCTCTCTGTCTATACTATATGTATACATATATCTATATACCTCTATAGATATATGTCTATCTATCTCTCTCTCTATATCTATATCTATCTCTCTATATATATATATATATCTATCTCTATATATCTATATCTATATCTCTATATCTATATCTATCTATATATATATATATATATCTCTATATACCTGCAGGACCGTTTAAAGGTACTGGTCACTTACAACACAACAACACAATGAGGAGAGATCTTTAGAACACTTAACAGATCAAATAGGGAACTGGTAACTTATATGAAAGATACTAAGAACACAAGTAAAGTATGAGACAGAACAAGATTGCAAACAACACAAGTGTATGGTTTTCAAGAATGTTGTATATTGCTTCTCAAGTTCTTTTACAAGTATTACAAAGCATAGAAAGAAAGTTACAAGGACTTGAGATACTTTATACTACATCCTACAGCCGGCCATACTTTGAAGGCCAGCTGGATACATAAGACTAGACAACTACAAAATCAAATGTAGAGTCAAAAGGCAGATTGCATTTTGACTAGTGACTATGACATGCCATAGCTCACATCCTAATATATTACAAAAAAATAAATAAAAGTACATAAACTAGAAAACACAGACTCAAGACCTCAATGTACAGTTACCAAAAGCATGGACCTTTTCAGCAACTTGTGAAAGTGACTGAACATAGTTGTAGCGGAAAGGTGGTCCAGCTTTATGGTAAAGTACATCAGATAAAAGCATGTATCTAAAAGTCTTCGGAAGAAATCTGTCTTCACTCTTTGGCTTCAGAAAACTTTGTCTTTGAAGCTTCGGAAGACTTCACTTTTGGCTTCGAAAGATGTTGGTCTTGGCTTCGGAAGATTTTACACTTAGAATATTTTCTAGTGCATGGTGTAAAACTTCCGAAGCATTTCTACTACTGTACTTTAGTGCATGCATGCAGAAATTGTTTGGATGTTTTGGGTGCATCAGACTTATAGGAATCCTTACAAACTCCTCTTAGGCTGAAGTTACCAAAACATTTGAAGATCTTTATATGTTGACAGTCCTCAACATGATGATGACTATGTCCTTCTTCATTAGATGGTCAGGATCACTCAGGCTTTCATAATATCTTCTCATCTTAAAAAAGATCATGTAGAGGTAGGTTGAATAAGTCTTGCCATGTGTAGACATCTTCACCCCCTTGATCTCTGATCACATGCCATCTTTCTGGATTAGTTGCGAAGGTCCAGGATAAGGTGGGTCTTTTAGCTGCAAGAGGAGCCACTTGGATTGGAGTTTATGGGGCTGCCTCTTCATGCACTTCCTCAGGGTGATCTGATTCATTCTGAGGCTTGGAGGTGGATGATTCAGACTTCTTCTTCTTCTTTGACTTTGGTTTAGAAGCCATCCTCTTCCTCCTCTTTGAAGACTTTAACTAAGAAGACTGGCCTGCAACACCTTGTTGATCAGTCTTGTATTGCTCAGTTGGGTGTACCTCCCTCACAAGTTCAGAAGGAGAGGGAGTATGACCCTACTGTGGATCAGAAGATGAAGCTTACTGAGACTTAGCAGGAATTCCAAGTTGTAGGTACATGTGTCCCTAGTTTCTGAACTAAATGTAATATGTCTTTAGTGTCTTACACTTATATAATAGTTGGGTACTTAATGAAATGGAAATGTTTGGTTGTGTTTATAATGTTTAATATTTCATTAATGAGTTGTTTAACGCATATTGACTTGATTATATAGGTTTGTGGTTGTTTGAATGAATCTTGATAATGTAATGACAAATGAATACATTCAAACTAAGCAATATGAAGTTCTCATGCGTATGGCCCATTCGAATGGACCATACGCATGTGCAACTTCAGGCGAATGACTCAGTCGCACGACTGAGCCAGGAGACTGGATCAGTCGTATGATTGTAACATGAGATTGGCTCGGTCGCACGACTGAACACTCAGTCGTGCGAATGGATCAACCGCATGGCTCAATCGCACGACTGAACCATACTAATGGTTCAGTCGCCCGAGTGAACAACCCTAACCTATAAATACCACCTAATTCGTGGAAAAACGTAACAATTCATATCACTTTGACTCCAGACGTACCCTAACCTTCCAGAGACCGCCAAGAACCTGTTCCAAGCTCACAGATCGCACTAGATCGATTCCATATCGTTCTTAACGTTTAGATTCAATCCATAATTGATTCGACGTGCGTTCTCACTGATTGGATCGCCAATCAAATAGGATTCCGCACTATTTGATTCGGTATACATGTTAATCAGTTAGTATTTCGTTTAATAAATGATTCTAACAAGTGGTATCAGAGCTTTGGCTCTTGATTACGTGTGATTCAATCGTTTTTGATACAAAAATTGTGTTTTTTCACTAAAAACACAATCTTTTTGTGTCAAATGGTGTCTTGGACGTCTCCTGCTCATAAAGTTTAGTTTTTTCCGGCATACGGCGATTAGGGTTAGTGAAAATTCGGGTTTTTACGGCCAAAACACCATAAACCTAGAAATTTTCGAAATCCAACAGCTTCAGTCGCACGATTGACTCAATCGCACGACTGGACACATTCGCATCCCTCAGACGCACGATTGGACTCATTCGTACCTTCATTCGTACGACTGAGCAGAATGTTCGCATTGTTCAACCGCATCAGTTCATTCGCACGACTGGACCAACCGCATTAGTTCAGCCGCACGATTGAACCATTCGCATTGATCAATCGCACGAATAGCCCAATCGCACAGCTCCATTCGCACTAGTAAAAACAGGTTGTTTAAAAGACTAAAGTTAATCGCAATGGAGGACCAGTATTCAGCATTTACAGCAGGAAGACTCACGTATTCAGAATTTACTGCTACTGGAGAGTGAAGTAAGGAATCACAATAAACCCCCTAAGCTAATAACTTTAGATGAATTCCCACACTGGAAGCAACGTTTCGAGATCTACTTAAATGGAGTAGATCCCAATATGTGAGAAGCCATTGAGACGGGGTATAGTATGCCAGTAGGTGCTGATGGAGTCAAACTTACATTAGGTGGCATGACTGATGCACAGAAAGTCAAATACAATGCTGAAAAGAGAGTGTATGCGTTTCTTACTCAGTCAATTCCTAAGGATATTTTCCATCAATTTTCTGAGAACAAGCAAGCAAAGAAGCTTTGGGATGAGCTGGAGAAACGGTATGACGGGAATGCGTCATTAAAAGCTATAAAAGCTAAAGAGTTGAAGAAAGAGTTCGACAACTTCTCATCGATGGGTAATGAGAGTTTGGATGATGCCATCGATAGATTCTACCACTTGATGAGTGAGCTGCACACTCATGGTGTCACAACGACCATGGAGGACAAAGTGTCGAACTTTGCAGACGGGTTGCCAGAAAAATGGGCTTCTTTTGTCTCAAATCTCAGACAGAATTGTATGCTAGCGAAGTTGGACATAAATGATTTCATTCTAAAGCTGAGAGAGGAAGCACTAAGGATGAAGTACAGAGCTCAAAAGTCTTCGTATACTCAGAATCCAGCACTGTACAACGTGACTCCATAAGTCAAGATGTCTGGAGCACCACTTCAGACAGCTTTTGTGTCAAGCTAATCTGGTCCTTCACAAGCCTCTACTTCAGGGTCAGAAACGTCAAGGTCCTCTAGTACCCAATACATTGCATCTGAAGCAAATGCTACAAGACTAAAAACCGAGAATCTCGGTAATGTGACGGTAGAACTACCGAGAGAGCATATGGATCTCTTAGCAGTTGTAGTCCACTCCTATGATGGACTTGTTGCTGGGAAAATTGGAAACTGCCATCTGGCAGACGAGGACTACGAGCAAGTAGATGAGATAGAGCTGGAGAGGATGGATATAATGTGGGCCTTAGCAAGTGCTGTCCGGAGAGCTAAGAAGTTTGTGAAGAAGACCGGACAAAACTTGGTTGCTACTAAGGACACTACTTTTGGTTTTGACAAGAGCAAGGTGACCTGTTTCAACTGTGGAGAAAAGGGGCACTTCAAACGAGAGTGTGTGAAGCCCAAGAAAATTGGAAACAGGAATCCATTCTCGTCCTTCACTCGTCAAGATAAGCCAACTAGCAGTCCTACTTCATCAAGCAAGGATCCAAAAGCCTTGACTGCTCATGATGATGAGGGACATGACTGGAGCTTTCAGTTTGTCTCTCCGGGAGAATCCAATATTGCTAGTGTGGAAGACTCAGATGATGATTCAGCAAGTAAAGGAGATATTGCAGTGGAACTCACGATGTCAAACATTGAAGAGACTGCAACTGAGGTCAACTACAAGCCTGAAGAAGGGACAACTACAACAAAGTCAGAATCACCAGAACCAGAAACACCAGACTCTGCTTTGATGGCTGATTCATTAGAACCTTCTCAGGTAAGTACTACTGACCAACTTTTCAATAATCATGCTTGTTCTGATTGTAATAAATTTAGAGAAAGCATAGATCTGAAATTTGCTAGGTTATTAGATCATAATGATAGCTTAGTAAAGGATTTGCAACTATGCATTGAGGCAAACAGAGTTTTAAAACAAAATGAGCATAGTTACAAAGAAAAGATAGACCTTTTGAATAAACAGCTCAGGGAAACTAAAGTAGTAGCCTTTAACCAAGCTAAAGACATTTGGTAGTACCTTAACTCCCTAGAAGACACTAAGAAACAAAAGGCAGTTTTAGAAGTAGAAGTCAATTCATTAAAGCAAAAACTGCATAGTTGGACAAGTTCATCTCATATTGTCCAACACTTAGTGAGAGAGCGTAACAATGGGGAGGGTTTGGGGTATAAAGTGGTTCCACCACCACCTGAGACCTTGATGAACACTAAAAGCAAACCAATAAATAACAATCCAATCAAGGATCATGTGGTGTCTACTCCTCTTGTAAGTGATCCAGATTCTCTTTGTACTTCAAATGTATCTGGAACTAAACAAAAGGAGGCCACTTCAAAGGCTAAAGGTAAAATGCCTTGTGTTATCTTGAAAAAGAGTTTGAAAAGGTTAATATAAAGTCTGGGACAAACAAAGTCAAATCTGAACCTAAAAAAACTATTAATGTTAACCAATCACGTATTTCATGTCAAAGTCCAGATAAACAAAATGGAAAAGATGTTAAGAATGTTAAAACAATTAAATTTGTTAAACAAGATAAAACATTAAAAGAGGTAGAGTCAAAACCCAAACAGAACAATGTCACTCGGGTGTCACACACGTCTCCACAAAGACAGTTTAATCATAAAGTTGATAGCAGGTCATGCTACAACTGTGGAGAGTGTGGACACATTGCTTCTTACTGTCCTTACTATCAGACACCGAGGAAGAAAGTTGATCTTCAAGAATCAAAACCTAGGCCTTCTAAGAGGAGCTTATTGACTCCACCTAGAAGAGCTACTGAACCTAAAGTTCAACCCATTAGCCAGTCGTCTGTTTATCACAAACAGGCCTTACACAAATCTGGCTTATGGAAAGAAAAGTCAACCTCTGTGTCTGATAATGAGGACAAGAAGACACCTGAGCTTCCCTCACCATCTAAAGGTCAATGGGTTGAATTCATGATGTGTAATGCCTCTGGGAAACCCAAGCCAGTAAAGGCTTGGGTTCCTAACCTTAACTAATGTTTTAAATTGAATGTGCAGGGTGTTGCTACAGTGCTAAAACCAACACGTGGATTGTAGATAGCGGAGCATCCAGGCACATGACAGGGAACCCGGGCACTCTTATCAAACGTCAAACAAATAAAAAGAGGGCATGTTTCCTTTGCTGGTAACAAAGGAGGGTATATCACAGCTCAAGGGAAGTGGGAAATCAGAAAGTAAAGTTTGATAAAGTGAACTACGTCCAACAACTTCAAAACAACTTACTTTCTGTTTCCCAAATATGTGACAAAGGCTTTAAGGTTGTATTCGACAACAAGAAGTGCTATGTCCTGAAAAAGGACTATGTGATTTCAGAGGACCAAGTTTTGATGACAGCTTCATGATATAAAGATCTTTATGCCTTGGATCTTTCAACGGCTTCCACAACGGATCATGAAGTTCAGTGCTTCTTATCAAAGGCTACTGAGAAGGATTCCATCTCCTTGCATAGAAGAATGGGACACATTATCCACGGAAGATGAATCACTTGATCCAGAATGATCTAGTGAGAGGAGTTAACGTCAAAAATTTCCAACTTCCGGATTTCTGTGTGGCGTGCAAGAAAGGCAAACAGACGAAGAAGTCTCATAAGGAAAAGAAAGTTCATTCCATCGAGCTTCCTCTTGAACTTCTTCACATGGATCTGTTTGGTCCAGTCAGTACAAGAAGCATTGCAGGCGACTTGTACTGCTATGTGGTTACTGATGACTACTCAAGATTCTATTGGGTAATGTTTCTGAAATCCAAATCAGAAACATTTGAGTCTTTCAAGGAATTAGTAACTACACTGGAGTCTCTCTACAAGCTGAAGGTAAGACAGATACACTCAGACAACGGAACCGAGTTCAAGAATCAGTGGATGGAGGCATACTGCAAGGAAAAGGGAATTGTGCACCAGTTCACTTCTGCCTACACGCCTCAGATGAATGGCGTTGCTGAGAGAAAGAATCGCAGCTTGATAGAGACAACACGGACAATGCTAGCAGACTCGAAACTGCCTATCCAATTCTGGAATGAGGCAGTAGCAAATGCGTGTTACACGTTAAATCGAGTTCTGGTAGTTAAACGCCATGACAAGACATGTCACGAGTTACTACAACGATGTAAACCTAATCTAGAGTATCTCGAACCGTTTGGCGCACCGTGCACCTTACTGAAGAAGACTCAGGAGGGAAAATTCAGCGAGAAGGCTGAAGAGGGTATCTTCCTAGGATACAACATACCGAACAAGAGAGTTTACAACAACTGAACGGGTCTAGTGGAAGTGTGGTGTAATGTTGATGTCCAGAGATACACAACACCACCTACTGGAAAAGGACCCGCTTACTTTTTCGACTATGATGGATTCTTTAAGTCCTTCAACATACCTATCTCCACATCTGACAAAGAGTTAGCAACCAGGATGATGTATGATGTCTTGAAGTCACCGTCACTAGATTCATCATCATCTGGTTCATAAGGTGACTCGTCTCACCACTCAGGGGGAGCACTAGAAGCAAGTGACTCATCCTCAGAAGATGAAGCTGTAGAGAATAACCAAAACAATCAGGAGGAACAGGTTCAAATTCCTGCAAGTCCACAAGCATCTAATAGTGATGCCTCTGCGATTTCGGAACCTCAAACTCCTACTACTTCAGATACAGAACCAAACGTTCATAATCTTGACTCTGAGGTAGTTGTTCCCACCATTCCAGGATCATGGTTAAATGTCTATCATCCCATGGACAATGTCATTGCAGATGTCAGATCAGAAGTGCAGACCAGAAATCAGCTATACTCAGCTGATTATGCCTCTGTAATGGAAAAAGGAAACATTCACGACGGTGATTATCGTTGTTTTGTCTCGCAGTTTGAGCCAAAATGTGTCAGTGAAGCACTGAATGATGAGGCATGGGTGAGTGCCATGCAAGAAGAACTTCTTCAGTTCAAGAAGTTAGGTGTATGGACTCTGGTGGATAAACCTAAAGGTGCTAAGGTCATTGGCACCAAATGGGTCTTGAAAGGCAAGAAGGATGACCAAGGCGTCATCATCAGGAACAAGGCTCGACTTGTAGTTCAAGGATTTCGACAAGTCGACGGCATAGATTACAATGAAGTGTTTGCACCCGTGGCAAGAATGGAAGCCATCCACATCTTCCTTGCTTATGCATCGTATATGAAGATTAAAGTTTATCAATTAGATGTGAAGAGTGCATTCCTTCATGGTGAAATCCGAGAGACAGTGTTCGTCAGTCAACCCGCGGGATTTGAAGATCCATATCATCAGGATAGAGTTTACAAACTCGACAAGGCTTTATACGGACTTCATCAAGCCCCAAGAGCGTGGTATGAGAAACTCTCGACTCACCTTGTGAAACACGGCTTTCGCAGAGGTGTTATTGATTGCACACTGTTTATCAAAGAGAAAGATGGTGATTTGCTGCTTGTTCAAATCTATGTTGATGATATCATCTTCGGGTCAAAGAATGAAGATCTACGTAAAGCGTTTGAAATGGTAATGAAGGCTGAATTTGAGATGAGTGCCATGGGGGAGATGAAATTCTTTCTCGGGTTACAGGTGGATCAAACACCAAAAGGGATTTTTCTACATCAGACCAAGTATGTAGGAGACATTCTCAGTCGGTTTGACATGGAGAATGCTTCTGCAGCTCGAACTCCACTTGCTACAAACCATGATGTAGCACCCGATGAGAATGGTGATCTGGTCGATGCAACCATGTACCAAGGAATGATTGGATCTCTCATGTACCTCACTGCCTCAAGACCTGATATCATGTATGCTACATGTCTATGTTCAAGATATCAGGCAAAGCCAAAGGTGAACCATCTGATAGGGGTCAAAAGGATATTTCGTTATCTGAAGGGTACTCCAACACTTGGTTTGTGGTATCCTCATGATGATGACTTTGAGCTCACGGTGTATAGTGACTCGGATTACGGTGGCTGCAAGATGAATTACAAGTCTACTTCAGCAGGGTGTCAATTCTTTGGGAGGAGATTAGTGACATGGCAGTGTAAGAAGCAGACCTCGGTTGCATTGTCAACCTGTGAAGCCGAATACGTTGCTGCTGCAAGTTGCTGTTCACAAATCATTTGGATTCAACAGCAAATGCGGGACTACGGTTTGAATTTCTCTTCTACTCCTATTTTTGTTCATAACTCTGTTGCAATTGCAGTAACTAAAAATCCGGTACAACATCCTAAGACCAAACACAGCGGCATAAAATATCACTTTATACGTGACTGCTTTGAAAAGAATTTAATCAATGTGGTAAAAATAAACACTGATTTTCAACGCGCTGGCCTCTTTACAAAGTTTTTGACAAACCACGTTTTCTATATTTGTTAGAGATCAACGGCGTTAAAGGAAAAGTGATGTAATTCCAGATGATGACCATGTGTAGTCCGATGCATTTATTTCATTTTTTATCTTTTTCTTTTTATTTCCTTTATTTAGTCTATTTTCTGTTTAAATTAAATTCATGTTATTTAGTTGTCTATTAGAATTTTAGGGGGAGAATAGGTCAGCCAGTAACATTAAAAAAAACGAGGGAGAAGGAGAGACTAGCTGATAGAAAGTAGATCATATCTGTGATTCGATTCAAATACTTTGGAAAATGATAGTATACTGGAACAAATCAAGTGGGACTTTAAAAGTTTAAATTAGATAAGATGCAAAATTCAAAGTATAAGTCTGCGTAGTCTGAGCAATATAAAAGGAAAAATGATAGCAAAACTGGCTACTACTAAGGTAACACAACGAAAGTAGACCTAGAGGTTGCTAGACCACATATGATATGTCGGTAGATTCAACACAATAGATGATTAGACCTGGTTGGTGATCTCAAGATCAAACTAAGTTGTTCAACTGACTGTGGGTTTCCATCTTATCACTGGTTAACACAATCAACAATATTCCAATAAGGGGTGACGAGCAAATAAACGCCACAAATGTGAGCGGATGACCTTATATAGAGCAAAGCCAGAAAAAAATGAAAAGCAAACGCTATCAAACTAATAACTTACGTTGTTGGTGCGTTATGTGCAAAAGAAAAAATAAAAATTCTCTAACAAGAAGATAGGTTGTGTGCCTCTCTGCTGTGCGATGGCACTGACCTGAGGATAAGCATAACCTAGATATTCTAGAATTCATTGTTGTTTGCCGCCTCTCTACTGTGCGATGGCACTGACCTGAGGCTAGGTTTCTCTTTGAATGCTCTAAGAATAGTCTCTTCTTGTCAAAATACCCGTAGACCGCTCTAAATCTCCTGAGGAATGTTGATTACCACATAAGCGTGGCATCCACAAATGTTGGTTGAAATAATTATACCTTAAACTATCACCAATTTGTGTCAAAAATCTGTGTATGGATTTAAGAGGACCAGCATACTGACAATCATCGTGGCTACAATTCGTGAAAGTCCAAATCAATGTGGGGATCTAATAGTACCAGTATGATTTCCTAAATTTGCTAACGACTCTGGATGAAAAACAAGAAGTGAGCATCAAACAGTTTTGATAACATGTCCCAAATGATTTGACTTGCCTGTATGATTCCAAAATGAATTGGTCCAGTTATGGTCAAAATAAATTGAAGCTGTCTATTCCGGAACCGAATCCAGTAGATTTCTATCTTAGGATTTACACCTCACAAAAAGTCAAAAACAAGTTTAGTTTTGTACTTCAGCTTAAGTCTTTTAATTTATTTAAATTTAGTCAATTCAGTTTGTTTAATATCAGACCATCATGGAATTCAGTAAGGGAGTAAATCACCTAAAAGGGTCACGTTTGAGGTGACCATACGTGTTTTCAAAAGGTAAATGGGTCACGTCTGAGGTGACAAAGTGTTTAAAAGGATCACGTCTGAGGTGGTCAAGGGTTTTTCAAGTTAAAATGATCATGTCTGAGATGACCACATGTTCATAATGTTAAATCACAATCTAAAAGGGGTTTAAATGTCAAATGGTCATAAAGTCAGAAAATTTCATGAGTATGACCCATTCGCACGACTGGACCATGAGTATGGACCAATCGTACGAATGGACAATACTCATGCCTTTTATGGCCGAATGGACATGAGTATGGACCATTCAACCGAATGGCTTATCCGAATGAGCCATTCGGCCGAATGAGAGTGTGCGAATGTGTCAGTCGCACGACTGAACTCCAGTCGGACGACAGAAGGTGAGCGACTGATCCAATCGCACGACTGAGGTCCATTCGCCCGAATAAAATAAGCGAATGGGTCCAGTCGTACGATTGAATTCAGATTTAGGATAAATAGAGGGGGAGTCGGTCGCAGAGACTCATCACTCCCAAAATAGCCCTAAGTCGCACGACACGTCGTTACCATGCCCAATTTTCGTTTGATCATCATATATCATTGATTGCTGTGTACTGACTATTTGCACTGATTATACAGGTATAATGCGGTGCAATCCATCTCCATTTAACTCAATTTGATCCCATAATCTGGACATTCGGACATAACCAAGAACCGAAACCTGTTTGAACAAATAACCTAACAAAACTAAGTAAAATATTGAAATCAAAGTTGTTAGGTGCTAAATAGAGTGATTGTGAGTCTAATGAACCAAAAAACGATGTCTAATCTTAAGAATTGGTCAAAAATTGAATTTGAATTGAATAGGCAGACAGTCATGCGAATGGACAGGTTGATGAACTTCAGTCGCACGACTGAGGTCTGCGAACGGCTAAACCGCACGACTGAACCATGCGTATGAGTTCAGCCGCACAACTGGTGTAAACGCATGAGTTTGCATACGTATGAGCCTAGTCGCACGTTCAGTCGCACGTATGAGGTCATTCGCACGACTGGATCTCAGTCGCACTGCTTATTCGCACGACTTGATCTCAGTCTCACAGTCTCATTCGCATGACAGAACATAAATTTTTCAAGTCCAAATGATTCAAGTGACTACTCATCGACGAATACTAATGTTTATATTCATTGTGTTACAGATGGCTAGTCGTTGGACTATGAGCACCAAGCACAACATCTGTGCTCATCTGGATCTGACTTCCAGAAACGCAGCTGACTTTTCAGGCATTATCACGTTTCTGCAGAGATCTAGGATTTTCTATGCCATTTCTACACCTTGTACACCTTACCGCTCCATTCAGCAGGCCTTCTGGGAAGGCGTAGTTGTTGATAGATCTTCGGAGCCTCATCGCATCAGGAGAGTTCGATATTTGGAGAGGCTATAGAGATCACCGAGGATGATCTTCGGACAGTGCTACAGTTCGGGGATGATGCTGACTGTCCCACTCGATTACACCCTCTGACTATCCGAGGATGTTTCATGCGAGCTAAGTACTCTGGGGACATCAACGCACGGGTGCTCAACAAGAGCAACCTGTGCCCCCAGTTCAAGTACCTCGCACATGTGCTGCTGAAGTGTATTGCTTCTCGGAAAGGAGGGTTTGATGAGCTCTCAGATTAGATACAGAACGCTTACGCAACGTTGGTGCTGAACCACCCGTTCAGCTTTTCCAGGATGATCTTCACATACTTGGTGGAGAACATTGATGGGAAGGGGAAGGAGGGATTTTGTATGTACCCTCGATTTATTCAGATGATCATAGATCAGAACCTCCCTTAGCTACCAAAGGAGAAGGAGGACGCGGTGGTACTCGAGGTGATGGATGATACCACCTTGGGTAGGATGAAGGTCTACAGGGGAAAGCAGGTGAAACCCTTGTGAGATGACTATTTGGACATTTGAGTAGAGTGGACTACGTGGTGCCAGTGAAGAGGAAGTGGCATCACGATGATAGTGACTCGGACTCTGAGCCGATTGTGCTCCCATCTGATGATTCGGATGACGATGACAGTGGTGATGGTGGTGATATGGTCCCACCCAGTCTAGGGCCACTCCTGCAGATGTTATATCACCATCATCCACCCACGGAGAAACAGAGATAGCATGATTTCATCAGGGTTTTCAGGCTGATGAGGATGACGAGTCGGATTAGGAGCCGTTGACTCGGACGGTGGGCAGCAAGGTGGTTGCCACCGAGAGAGGGATTAGGGCGGTAGGTGGACACCAGGGTGAGTCTGGGGAGGCTGTTACTGATCCATCTTACACCCCAGACCAGCCCAACAGCCAAGGGGGGCATCCTCCTCGAAGGGAACGAGAAAAAAGAGGATGGCTCAGCCTCATGAGATGAAGAGTAAGAGAAGGAGATTTACTTTGATCACCACCACAGCCACCACCACAGCTACCACCACCACTACCACACCCTCTACCACTGTCACCACACCACCCACCACTACATACATCCCATCTACCACCATATCTACCACACCCACTCCACCACCACTCTCATCCATACCAACCCCAATCTTCACCACTGCCACCACCACCACAACTAGCCACCAAGCCGGCCCATCATCACATCCCACTCATACATCTGGATTACCTCTACCTCCCAGTGGGGTAGAGGAACAGCTCTCAGCACTTAACCGTATGGTGCTGAGGCTGTTGGCTGCCGATGACGAGAAGACTGCTCAGATTCGTCAGCTGGTAGATCTTACTGCTGCCCAATCTCTGCAGATATCTCAACAGGCACAACAGATAGAGCAGCAGGCCCAGATGATGGATGCACAACGCGAAGAGATGTCCCAACTTCGAGATCAGAATGCCCAATCAGCTAAAAGGATAGAGGAGTTGGAGACCACCAACAAGACCATCATGCTGCGGCTCAAGGGATCCAAAGACGAGCCTTTAAAGATCAAGGAAGGGGATGGAGATGATAGTGATGATGACAGTGTTGATGATGATGACGATGACAGTGAGGATGACACTGACGCTGGTGATGATGCTGGTGATGAGGATGTTGATGATGATGAAGATGACACATTTGCTGCGGGTGCAACACCTGCAAGTGAGAGGAGGACAAAGAAAGCACAAGACCAAAGTGCCTCCACAACCGCCCCGTCAGCAGAAGAGAACGTGATCCAGGACAAGAGTAATGCTTAGTTGTTTTTGTTATTTAAAACATATGTATTTGAATCATGTATCACATTAATGTAATGAATGTTTATATTTAATGTTGATGTTTCGGTTTTGATTATTAACTAATGATTAATGTGTTGAATGTCTAAATCAAGCAGATCCAAACTTTCAGAGGGATGAATATGATGTTGCTCCCCTCCAACAGATCAAGACTCAGCTCACGTTGATTCTTGATCTGCAGGGTATAGTCAGGAGATCGGTGATGTACACTCCTGAAGAAGGAGAGATCATTCACAATCTCACTGACGAGAAAATAGCAGAAATGTTCAAACTCAATGTCGATGAGATCGTGAAAGACGCTCCAACAGTTCATGTGGAAAGTGACGACGAGCTCATTGATGTGGATGAATTCGAGATCGAAGATGTCACGGACCATCACTATCCAGAGTACACTGACAATGCGGGTAATGTCATTCCCAATCTAGGAGACAATCTAGTCAGTGAAACCTTGGAGTCTCTGGATAAACTTGAACAAGAGTCAGATAAGACTGAAGATAAGGCCCAAGCCTCGGATGCTGAAGTTAATATCAGAAAGGCTGAGTGGGCTGCATGTTTTGAAGAGATAAGAGCCCAACGAAGTGCTTCAAAGTCAACTGTCTACACCAAGTTGTAAAAAGTGAAGAAACATCACAAGGTGTCGGGCAGAATCATAGCATGGGCATATTTTGAAGATCTCAACGTTTATGCAGTTAAACGTGAGCAAGGGATCGAGTACTTCAGGTTCCCACACGACCTGAAGACTCTTCCTGGATTTGAGCTGAACTAGTTAGCGAAGCTGAAATTGCTATACGCTGATCCACGCAAAATGTTTGGATGGTTTGAAGCAGCTTTGAAGAAAGAGTACCACACCAGATGGGTCAACTTCAAACCTCAACAACCTACGAGGTATATCCGAAGGTCTGAGGTTGATGCCATAACTAGGAAACCAAGAATAGTGCTGAAGTGGAGTCCTCCGCGCACCATGTCCAAGATCCCACTACGGGAAATGCCACAGGACTTCACTCCACACTTCAAATGTTGGTACTATGATTGGAGGACAGGAGAGGCAGTCATAGTCTTGAACAAAGAAGGAGAAATTATCAAGGTATTTGACCTGAGGTGGCTCACAAACTTGTCTGCAAATGATGTATACACATTATACAAGTGGCCACTATTCTATGACTCTCAAGATAGCTTTACAGTTTCAGAATGTTATACGACTCTACTTTGCGTTTGAGATTCACGCAAGAGTTACAAAAGAAGAGAAGTACAAGAAGTATGAAGAGGTTATGAAAAAGGTAAGACATTAGATGAAACTAGGTCCAAGGGGGAGTTTGTAGGTACATGTGTCCCTAGTTTCTGATCTAAATGTAATATATCTTTAGTGTCTTACACTTATATAATAGTTGGGTACTTAATGAAATGGAAATGTTTGGTTGTGTTTATAATGTTTAATATTTCATTAATGAGTTGTTTAACGCATATTGACTTGATTATATAGGTTTGTGGTTGTTTGAATGAATCTTGATAATGTAATGACAAATGAATACATTCAAACTTAGCAATATGAAGTTCTCATGCGAATGGCCCATGCGAATGGACCATACGCATGAACAACTTCAGGCGAATGACTCAGTCGCACGACTGAACCAGGAGACTGGATCAGTCGTATGATTGTAACATGAGATTGGCTCGGTCGCACGACTGAACACTCAGTCGTGCGAATGGATCAACCGCATGGCTCAATCACACGACTGAACCATACTAATGGTTCAGTCCCCCGAATGAACAACCCTAACCTATAAATACCTTCTAATTCGTGGAAAAACGTAACAATTCATATCACTTCAACTCCAGACGTACCCTAGCCTTCCAGAGACCGCCAAGAACCTGTTCCAAGTTCACAGATCGCACTAGATCGATTCCATATCGTTCTTAACGTTTAGATTCAATCCATAATTGATTCGACGTGCGTTCTCACTGATTGGATCGCCACAAATAGGATTCCGCACTATTTGATTCGGTATACATGTTAATCAGTTAGTATTTCGTTTAATACACGATTCTATCACAGGTTGTGTTATCTCAATTTGTTCAACCTTAACCTCCACTTCAGGAGGAGCTTGACTTGGAGGGGACTGTAAGTCAATAAGCTCTCCCCTTTTGATCTTTTGCTTGATTACCCTAATGTGCTCATCCATTGTGGATAGAGACATAGGGCCAAGTCTCCTTCCGGAGAATCCATACAGCTTCAAGAAGCTCATCATCCTTTGTTTGTCTGTAGACTTCTTCATACTTTTTTGGATGATGGCTCTTGACTTTTTAACCTCTTCCCTCATCTTTCTCTTTGTTGCATATTGTTCTTTCAGCACTTGAAGTTCAAGCTGTTTGAGATACTCAAACTCAATGTACTCAAAGGACAAGGGAAGAAGTGCAGAAGCCTGGTAGAGACTTGTGGCATTCAGGTAGTTGATCATGTTTTGCCTATCTATTTCTTTGTCTACCTGAGGTTCTTGTGGAGCTGCCACAATCTCTCGCACAAGGCTTTCTTGAACTGGCGAGAGAGTAGGAACATGCTTGTACAGTCTTTTCTGTCTCTTCTCTTCTTTGATTTGGAGGAGCAACCTTGCATCCTCTACTTCCTTCCTCTCCCTAGACATTTCCATCTCTGCCAGTTCTATGAGTTCCTCTAGGGGGAGAGATATAATCTCATCAATGTCATAGTTCTTGGTTTGCAGGTAAGTAATCCTGACTGCCCTTAACTCATCATCTTGAGTGTTTGGTATGGGGGCAACCTTGATTGCAGCTTGCATGAAGCCTGAAGACCCAGATGAACTTTCTCCCCTTAGCTTCCTCTTCCTCTCTCTCTCTCCTCCTCAATCCCCTCAGGAGTTAAAATGCTTTTCCCTTTGTCACCCACAAACCTTTGTGACACAGGGTGGAGAGAGCTTTGGCCTTCATTGCTTGGTGTAGCTTCCAAGATCCGGCCAGAGAGAGGCTGTGATACACCTTCACCAGCAAGTGTGTCACCGAGGGAATGGATTGCTGAAGTAGTTGTAGGTGTGACAGGGCTCTCAGGCTCTATCACTGGGTCTTTAGTCAAGGTTTTCCCTTTGAAGCTAATCTCAGAGTCTGCCTCAACATCCAGTTGACCAACGACATTACCTGATTGCCTTTGTCTCCTTCTTAGACTAAACTCTTCAGTAATCTTGTCTTGAATCCTTTGTGCCAGCCTGCCAGCTTATCAAGATTGACTTGGGTTGACAAGTGGCATGTTGATAAGTTCAAGACCTTCATAGTAGTTCAAGGTCTGAAAGTTGAATACTTTTTGCTTCCCTTGAACTCTTTGAAGAACGAGGGCTCTTCTGTTAGCATCATACCTCCACCCAATGATGTAATTTGAAGTTCCTTGAGGTGGGGATGGCATAGCCCTTGGAATACCTTCCTCAAAGAGACTCTGAATGAGAGAGACTAGAGAGTCGACATCAATATGAACTTGAGGAAGTTGATGAGTATGCATAATTGCAAGTGAGGATGGCGAGTCCTCAATGTCCATACTCCCTGAAGAACTCCCAGGTTCTATGATTGGAATGACTTTCTCCCCTTTTTTGGTAGCATCACCCTCTTTCATAGGTGAGCTATAAGTTAGGTCAATCACATCCACAGGTTCTTGTGTTCCTAGTTGAGCTCTTCTTAAAGGTCTCCCAGCTAGTTTTTCCCTGAGATAAGATATCTCAAGTTGTTGATCATTGACCCTATTTTACAGGGTGGTCACCTGAGATTCAAGGTGACTAACCTTAGAGACTAGGTAGGTGCATGTTTTTGACAATGTTTGCACCTTTAGTCTCAAATTCCCTTCATCTTCATCAGAAGAATCATGGGGGGTGAGAGAATTGGACCAAAGTCCTCACTCTCACCACCAGCTTCATGTTCTTGGCTGTTGGATTTCCTCTTCTCATTGACAGCCTCAGTTGAAGTGTCAATGGGCTGAGTTGCCATGGTTGAGGTCCTAATGATGTAATCAGTTGCAGAAGTGATAGCCTCTTCCATATGGACATCCTGAACAGGTTCAAAAGTGTCCACCTCAGTTATAGGTGACTGATATGGGCTAGACTGAGGAGACTCAGAAGTACTCATCTCTCTTTGAGTAGGGGAAGAGAAGAGAGACTCATGGTACTCATTGAATCCTATGTCTTCATCAGTATAGAATTCAAGGTTAGGAATGGGTTGGTTTAAGTCTAAAGGCTGGGGATGGTAACTGTCCCCTGAAGATTGTTCACTTGAGTGTTGAGACTCAGAGTGAAGGCTTAAGGCAGTTGGGCTAGTGAGCTCATCAGGCTGAGCATGAGGAACCTCAGCACTGATTCTTGAAGAAATGGGAGTGGTTTGCTCCTCAGGAGAAGTGGGAGCTCTAGTGTCCACTTCCTCCTGTATGGGTGAGTATATGGAGGCCTGCACAAGCTTAATAGCTTGAGCAGGGGTTTGTTTGGATTCTTTGGTAGGTGAGGGTTATTTGAGGCCTTTTTGGCGGTTGAGAGGTAGAAGGTGTGGGTTCAACACTAGCTTGTGTTGCTAGGTTGTCACCTTGAGCAATGAGCTCTAACATTTTGGGGACAAGGGGTGTTTCTACCCCAGAGAAGCCTACAGTTGGTTCTTTATGATTTTAAAGATGTCGGGCTTCATCTATCCCAATTTTAGAATATTACCTGTTTCCCTCAACTGTGAGCCTAGTTCACAGTTGAGAATGTATTGAACATATCTAGGAAACATGTAATACTCTAAGGAGTCCAAGTTTTCAAGCAAATTTGTATATACAAACTGAGAGTAACTGAACTTGACCCCTTGAACCATTCCATGCACTATGAAAGAGAGATCCTTAGGAATCTAGTCCCACCCTCCATGCTTGTTGAACAAGCTGTGGATGACCATATGTAGCAGGTACTTTCACTGGGATGAGACCTTCCCTTTCCTGAAGATCTTTACAGAGAAATCTCCCTCATAGCCTATCTGCTCAAAGGAATGATTAACAACTTTCTTTGGGAAGGACAACTCACCTTCTTCATCATCCAGCTGAAGATTAGTGTTGATGATGGCCGAAGTGATGAAGATTGTCCTCCCCTGCACTGTGGCAGACAGTGCCTTCTCCCCATCCATGATGACCTCTTGACAGGTCTTCTAGAATTCAAGGATATGATCCTCATAGAGAGTAGGATCAATGGTTAGGGAGGTGAAGTAGTTGGATAGAGCCAGAAAACGGCAAACCTCTGAGAAACTATCATCTTTCTCAGAGTTCAACAGAGCAACTTGGTTGTGCTGCCTGTGAAGTTGCATGGAGAAATCAGAGTTGTTTATGCGGTTTAGGTTAGCCATTTTGAAAAGCTTAAGGATGAAGGAAGGTGAAGAACAAAGGCGGTTTGGGTGAATTTAGGTTAGAGGAATAGTTCAGATGAAGAAGATAGTGAAAAGAGGAGGGAACCGTTGGGTATATATATGAAATGGATTTAAGACAAAGTTAATGAAAGATGATAAACTTTGAAATCCGGATGTCTGTCCCACCTTTGAAAAAGTAGTTTACTTTTGCCCAAAAAGCTGTTTTCTTGGAAGTCGAGAAATCTTCTGAAGGTTATTTTGCTTCGGAAAATTTAAAGGAAAGCTTCCGAAGGCAAAATGGCTTCGGAAGATATTCCAAAAGGTTTTGAGAATTTTGCTTCGGAAGAGATTTAATACTCAGAGTTTTTTATTCTAAGAAGAATAAAAACTTCCAAAGGTAAATTGCTTTCGAAAGAAAATTGTTCTTTGAAAACATATAAGTACTTAAGTTAATTTTAAGCTTCGAAAGATATTTCAGAAAAGTTCTTACGAAGGTAAATCTACTTAAGTAGTTATTTGCTTTCTAAGACATAAGCTTCTTCCGAAGGTAATTATAAATCTTCCGAAGGATAAAAGGATCAAAATTTTCAAAAATCTAAGGAATGTCTTTCAAAAAGATTTTTCTTCCATAGTAAACAAGGGCTTATGAAGGTGATAAAATAGACAACTTAGGAGACACAAGTTTTAGAAATAATATGTTTAAGTTTTAAGAAAAGCTACTCAAAGTTAATCATTCTAATAGTTGTACAAGATATTTAAATCTCTATTCATCAAAAGCTTTGGTGAACAGATTAGCATATTGTTCATTTGTGTTAACTTTGACTAGTTTGATTAATCCTTTTTCAAAGTTATATCTAATCAGATGATACCTGATATTGACGTACTTTGTCCTTGAGTGCTGCACAGGACTCTCTATGATAGAGATAACACTGTTGTTGTCTATGTGGATAGGAGTCTCCTTGAAGTTGAATCCATAGTCCAACACCTGATTTTGAATCCAAAGCACTTGAGCACAGCAGCTTGCCGCAGCAATGTATTCAGCCTCAGCAGTTGATGCAGACACACAGGATTGTTTCTTGCATTGCCAAGAGACTATCCTTCCACCAAGAAATTAACATCCCCCTATGTAGACTTTGAAGTCATGTTGCAGCCACCATAGTCACTATCTGTATAGGCATACAGATTAAAGTCAGAATTCTTTGGATACCAAAGGCCAAGTGTTGGAGCATCTTTGAGATATCTTAGAATTCTCTTGACAGTGACCTGGTGTGACATCTTAGGGTTTGCTTGATATCTTACATAAATGCATGTGGCAAACATGATATCAGGCCTGCTAGCTGTGAGGTACATAAGAGACCCAATCATAGCCCTGTAGAGATGTTCATCCACACACTCCCCCTCAAGATCAGGCCCAAATGAGTGGTTTCTAGCTATGGGTGTCTTAGCAACCTTACAATCAGTCATGTTGAATCTTTTGAGTATGTCCTGTACATACTTTGACTGACTTATGAAGATGCCATTGTTAACTTGCTTCACTTGAATTCCTAGAAAGAAATTGAGTTCCCATATGGCACTCATTTCAAACCTATCCTATATCAGCTTCTCAAAGTCTTTACAGAGCTTTGGATTAGTTGACCCGAAGATAATGTCATCTACATATACTTGAACTAGCATTATGTCATTTCATGTTCCTTTGATGAAGAGAGTTCCATCAATAGTACCCCTTTTGTAGCCATGCTGACAGAGATACTGAGATAGAGTCTCATACCACTTCCTTGGTGCTTGGTGCAACCCATATAGAGCTTTATCATGCCTTAGACATAATCACGATGATTAGGATCTGCAAACCCAGGTGGTTGTCTGACATACACCTCTTCATGAATCACCCCATAGAGAAAGGCACACTTGACATCAAGTTGGTAGACCTTGAAATTCTTGGATGCAGCAAAAGCTAGGAATCTCCTGACAACTTCAATCTTGCTACATGAGCAAAACATCTATGTAGTCAATTCCTTCTTCTTGAGTGTACCCTTGAACAACTAGTCTTGCCTTATTGTTGATGACAAATCCTCTATCATCCTTCTTATTCCTAAACACCTATTTGGTTCCTATGGTAGTCTTCTCTTGAGGAAGAGGACATAGGTTCCAAACCTTTTGCCTTTTGAATTGAAGCAGCTCCTCCTACATAGCTCTAACCCAACTTCCACCCTTTAGAGCCTCATCAATCTTTTTTGGCTCTATCTGGGATAAGAAACAAGAGTGAAGATAAACATTTGCTTCATGGGTTAGTCCTCTTGTTCTCACCCCTATATCAACATCTCCTATGATGTTTTTGATAGGATGAGACGTGGATCTTTAGCTGAGGAATCACAGCAAGTTGCTTAGACAGATCTAAATTAGAGAAATTTTGATCTAACAATGAGGATTAACCCTCCACATCAGCACACTTATCAAGATTGACTTGATCTAATGAGTGTGTGACATCATTGATGTTGTCTTCAATGGAGTGATTGTCAGCATCAAGAAATTCTTTATCACTTTCACCACCACCATTTCCTCCTACATTTGAAGCTCCTTCATCTGAGTTTTGCGCCTCTAAGCTGGAATTTAAAGGCACCCAAGAAGTATCAGCAAGATTTGTCATTGATGTGTTGGTCAAAACTTCATTTTCAGGGTTAGTTACCACTGGAGCTGAAGTTGTGTAGCTTGAAGGTCTTCTCAGCTCAAATCTTAGGTCGGGATCACCTGTAGGTAGTATATCTGTGAATCCTGAAACATGCTCACAAGATTTGCTAAAATAGTAAATAACTAAATCAAGATCAAATAGCCAATCAGGACCAGAACCTTTCACACTATGAGTGTGCTCATTGAAGGTCATATTGCCTGGCTCCTCAACTACTCTAGTTCTGAGATTGTATACTCTATAAGCCTTGGCTTGGGAAAAGTATTCAATAAAATGTCCATCATCTGATTTCTTAGAAAACTTGGAAATTTGATCTTTGGTATTCAAGATGGTGCAAGGACATCCAAATGACCTGAGAAAACCAATGAAAGGTTTCCTCTTGTGCCAAAGTTCATAAGGAGTCTTACCATGTGTCTTAACTACTAAAACTTTGTTTTGCACATAGCAAGGAGTGTTCACTGCCTCTGCAAGAAGGTGATGGGCAGTTAAGGTGATGGGCAGTTTAGAGTCAGACATCATAGTTCTTGCAACTTCAATTAGTGTTCTATTTCTCCTCTCAACAACACCATTTTGTTGAGGAGTCTTAGGAGCAATATATTGTCTTGTAATACTTTTTTCATCACAAAATGTATCAAGGATTTGGTTCTTAAATTTAGTTCCTTGATCACATCTTATGGTTTTGACCTTGTGATCACATTGATTCTTAGTCTTTAAGATGAAATTCTTCAGAATCTCATGGGTCTCATCCTTAGTTCTAAGAAAGAAAACCCAAGTGAATCTTTTAAAGTCATCTATGATCACGAAACAATAAGAGGTCCTTCCTAGACTCATTACATTGGTGGGGTCAAAGAGATCCACATGTAATAAGTGTAGGGGAGTAGTGATGGAGTTTCTTTCCTTTGGCTTGTGAGATACCTTGTGTTGCTTCCCTTTGAGGCATGAAACATAATAGTCATCACTTGTAAACTCTTTCTTTGGCATTCCAGATTCCAAATCATTCTTAATTAATTTATTCATGTTTTTTAAAGTTTACATGGCACATTCTATTATGGCAGAGAAAAGACTCATCACTATTTGCTTTAGATAGAAAGCATGAAACTTCTCCTGAGGGAGATGTTTCTTGCAAATCCATCTTGTACATGTTCCCTTTCCTGGAGGCTCTGAGCAGGATATGCTCATGAGGAATGACCACCACGGGCCTGAGAACAATGCACTCATACTCAGTGAAGAGCATGTTATGACTCTGATCACAAAATTAGGATACACTCAAAAGATTGTACCCAAGCTCCTTGACAAAGTTTACCTTCTCAATGTTGATCTTACCAGTTGTGACCCTGCCCCTTCCTGTAATGTAACCTCCTGCATCTCCTCCAAAAGCAACTGGTCCTCCATCAATTCTTTTAAACTTTTGGAGTAGTGACCTATTGCCTGTCATGTGCCTGGAACATCCACTATCAATGATCCACACATTTCTGTTTGTCTTGAGCTGTTCCTGCACAAAAGAGATGGTTAGTTACATTTGGAAACCCAAGCCTTATCGGTCTTGGGCTCATCAAAAGAAGTTGAAGATAATGCAACAGTAATTGATCCTATAGTCATGTTTTGAGGATCATTTGCTGATGTTGATGAAGAACTTTCAGCCACTTGGTCTTTCTTTGTCTTCCACACCACCTTTGGAGCTTAGACTTGACCTTCAACACTTCAGAAGTTTTGTTAACTTCGGAAGTTTTGATGACTGGACCTTCAGAAGATCTTGCTTTCATTGCATCAGGCTTTAGTGCTTCGGAAGTATTACTTTCTTCCGAGACCAAATTTTCTTTCGAATGCAAGTTTCCACTTGTCTTCTTCTTCATTTTGGAGCTTCCGAAGGAAAAAGATTTTCCTTCCAAAGCTTGCTTCTTCTTCTCCAAACTCTTAGAAGTTTCTTTCTTGGTCATGTGGTGAGAACTCTTTGGATTGTAAAAACAATCTTTAGCAAGATGAGAGGTACTCCCACACATGACACTGTCCATTTTCTTCCTTCTAGGAGTCTTCTTTTGTGAACAAGGCTGAACTTGATCACTTTCCTTCTCCATCTTCATCTTTGCAAATGCTGTGGCAATTCTTGTGGGGATAGAACTACCTTTGGAGCTGGATGGTTCATGTTGTACAGCAGTGGTGCACAGTTGATTAGCCTTCTTCTTGATGATGGGATGATTTGGACATGCACTAGAACTCTTGTTATTGGAGTTCAAGTTTATGTCTTCAGCCTTAACCACCTCAAATCCTGTAGAGATGAAGACTTGTTTATGTGCAGAGTTAAAGGTGGCCTTGATCTCTTGAGCCTTCTTGGACTTTTTCTTGGCCTTCCTGATCAAGTTCTTTCTTTTGGACTTGGTCATCCCAACAGCTTTACTCTCCTTAGAGGGATGGTGACCCTTCTTAAAATACTCTTCTTCACTCTTCTCAAAGCCATTCTTCACCATCTCCTCTTCATCCTCTTCAGTCATGGGGTCTATGAGGGGAAGCTCATCTTCACAAGTTTCACACCCAGGAGATCTTACAAACATAATTGTGTGTGGAGGAGCTATCTCACTAGATCCCAATCCCTGCTTATTTTGATAACAAACTGTTGCATGCAAGGATGAGGATATTATGTTCTTGAAGGTCTCTTCTTTAAGAACACATTTTTCTGCCTTGGCTTTGCTGATCATAAGCTCCCTAGCATTCAGTCAATTAGTTATGAGGTCTTTGATCTGAGTCCTGTAGTTAGTGTGCTCATGTTTAAGAGTTGAAATGGTTTCCTCTAAGTCCTCTATTTTCAGTTTATAATCATTTTCAGCTCTTTTAAAATCAGCTTTTAAGATATTTAAGGACTCAAAATCAGATCTCATCTCTAAGTTATAGGACATGTATCTATTTACTTTAGCAATACATTAAGGAGAACAAAGATGTTCCAATACCTTGGCTTCATCGTGGTCTGCCATGAGTGATTGGTTTGGAGATGCATCTTCCACCTCAAAGCTCCAGTCAAAGCCTCCTTCTTCAACAGCAAATGCAGCTTGTAGCTTTGGCTTCTCATTCTGGGGTGTTCTCTCAGTGTAGTTTGGTCTGGCTTGTGTTGGCCATCATTTGTCCTTGGTGCGTTACACTCCCATGCAAAGTGTCCCATCTGGTTACAGTTGTAACACTTCAGTTTGCTTTTATCCAGCCCAAACTTTCAACTATTTGCATTGCTTGGCAACTTCCTCCATGTCCTCTTGTAGAACTTCTTGGCTCTATGAGTGAGAAAAGCCATTTGCTGAACTATCTCCATGTACTCCAGATCATCTGGATGGATACAATCCAAGTCTTCAATAGTGAAGAGAAAGTTTCTTGTGCTCTTATCAGCAGAAACAAAAGCATGAGAAGAACTTGTCTATTGGGATGAACTTCCTTGAGTGTAGCTTTCTCTTGAAGTCTCTGGGAAGGTGATGAAAGGACCTTTTTGTAAGTTGTCAGGGTAGCATATAAGATGATGTTGTGGTTCAATTCTATCCCTTTCAACCACATGGAGGGCTGAAGTCTGTTGATTGCTGGAGTTACCAGATGAGTTTTGCATGTTCATCTCCATCTGGTATCCACTGAGAATACCATACTCTGTCAGAGTAAAAGTCTTAAGGTTCTCAGTTCTCTTGATAACAACACAGTAATATGTCCATTGTCTAGAAAGAGAGGACATGAACTTCCTCATAATGTCCATGTTCTTAAGAGTTACTCCAACATCCATTAGAGTATCCACTATCTCAACATACCTAAAGTATTGTTGAGTCATGGTTGCACCTGCTTTAAAGGTGAAGTTCTCAAACTGCTGCTTCAGGAGGTCATTCTTGTTCTTCTACGCTTTATTGGACCCCTCATACATGAGCTTTTGTGCCTCCCATAGTTGCTTGGCAGTTTTGCACTTCTTGAAGCCTCTATAGATGGAGTTTGGAAGAGCAGTTTGAAGGGCTGTCATGGCTTTCTGATCAATCTCTATTCATTTTCTATCTTCATCAGAATAACCAGCCACAGCCTTTGGGTTAATACCACCTCTAGCAGCAGCTGAACAGGTGTTTGGTATGTAAGGTACTTGGACAACAGAGTCCCACATCTTGGAGTCTTGAGACTTGATAAAGCCTTCCATTCTTTGACACCAAGTGTCAAAGTCTTCAGGAGGGATCAGTGGAGACTTTGTCATAGTTCCAGTTTCTATATCAGCCTTAGTAATAGCTGCCGTTTGAGTTGTTAAGTATTTTGTGTGTGTGAGGGATCTTAAGATGGTGAGATCTTATAATCAAGAGCCTAGAATGCTCTGATACCAAATTCAGGACCGTTTAAGGGTGCTAGTCACTTACAACACAATAAGGAGAGATCTTTAGAACACTTAACAGATCAAATAGGGAACTGGTAACTTATATGAAAGATACTAAGAACACAAGTACAGTATGAGACAGATTAAGATTGCAAACAACACAAGTGTATGGTTTTCAAGAATGTTGTATATTGCTTCGCAAGTTCTTTTACAAGTATTACAAAGCATAGAAAGAAAGTTACAAGGACTTGAGATACTTTGTACTACATCCTACAATCGGCCTTACTTTGAAGGCCAACTGGATACATAAGACTAGACAACTACAAAATCAAATGTAGAGTCAAAAGGCAGATTGTCTTTTGACTAGTAACTATGACATGCCATAGCTCACATCCTAATATATTACAAAAGGATAAAAGTACATAAAGTAGAAAGCAAAAACTCAAGACCTCAATGTACAGTTACCAAAAGCATGGACCTTTTCACCAACTTGTGAAAGTTGGTGACTGAATAGAGTTGCAGCGGAAAGGTGGTCAGCTTTATGGTAAAGTACATCAGATAAAAGCATGTATCTAAAAGTCTTCGGAAGAAATCTGTCTTCACTCTTTGCCTTCGGAAGACTTTGTCTTTGAAGCTTCGGAAGACTTCACTTTTGGCTTCGGAAGATGTTGGTCTTGGCTTCAGAAGATCTTACACTTAGAATATTTTCTAGTGCATGGTGTAAAACTTCTGAAGCATTTCTACTTCTGTACTTCAGTGCATGCATGCAGAAATACTTTGAATGTTTTGGGTGCATCAGACTTATAGGAATCCTTACAATACCTATACATAGAGGATGGATTCGGTACAAACTCTATGCTATCTAAAAACCGTGAGAACTAATCGGACCATTGATTAAATAAAAGGAGGGTTATAATAAGTGACAACCCATTAATCCTTAATTAGTATATTAGTTAATGTGCAAAAGGGCATATTCGTAATTTGTGCTACTAGATCAATTCAACGTTTCCATAAAAATAGGCAGTTACCAATTCAAGATAAGTTTTATTTTTTACTTTACAAAAATACTAATTCCACTCACTTTTTAAAACTAAAATAAGTTTTTATACTCTATTAATTTTTTTAAAAGTCATACCTAAAAAATCAAGTATTTATTTATCTTTAATATGTGTATAATGTTGCTATATTTATAAAAAAATATTTTGATATTTTTTCATGTTACACGGTGCTATTTACATATTTGGTGCTACTTACATACGTATACCTAGTAAAATTCATTTAGTGTTAGTGCTACTTTACATATTTTACACATTACTATGTTACATACTTATACATAGTCCAAGTGCTACTTTACATATTTTACGCATAGCTACTTTACATAATGCACTTCGTATAATAGCGTGCTACTTTACATGGTGCTCTACTTTACATGGTGCTACTTACACAGTGCTACTTTTCACAGGTCTGATATCACAAGAGTAGAGTGAAATTTCGTTTCTTAGAAATAATTGTTATATACTAATGAAGATGAACGACTAATTCACGTGTATTTGTTGCAAACAACAAAAGAGCACCCTTGTTGAGATAATAACATCGTATAAGTAAGATTTTCTATTTTTTAGCACAGTGTGAATTTTTTAACTTACAAAAATAGCACATCATCACCACATACAAAAATCAAAACAGTGTTACTTCAAATTCTTTAACTTACATCTAGATAAACAACACTTTACCATAAAAAATAGCACACCTGTAAGGCCCCGTCCCCGGGACGCTTACAGCTGGACAATCATCGCACATAAAACGTATAATTACATTAACTTAAATAAAACATCGCAGCGGAAGTTTAAAACAAACATTTTCATTTCATTATAAACGCTTTTGCAAGTTAATACAATATTCGTTACAAAACATCGTTTGTTCGCATTATAATGCAAAAACATTATACAAAAGAATGCCATCAAAAAATGCCAAGTAGCTGCCCCGCGCCATCCTCAGCAATGCTCACCTGCCAACTGGAAAATGCATAAAGGTCAGCGTTGCTGAGTGAGTTCTAGATTTAAAATAAAACATACTTTACTTTTAATTAAAAACCATCCTTTACTTTCGTCCATGAAC
This sequence comes from Flaveria ramosissima, assembly GCA_025215565.1. Taxonomy (NCBI): domain Eukaryota; kingdom Viridiplantae; phylum Streptophyta; class Magnoliopsida; order Asterales; family Asteraceae; genus Flaveria; species Flaveria ramosissima. Next base: position 44,008,583 of record CM046038.1, read on the forward strand.
ACACATAATATGTACACATAGATAATAACATTATTATCTTCATCGTCGTTCATCGTACGTTACTCGTTATCATTCATTATCATCAATCGTTCCTTTTCCTCCATATCGTTCATTCTGTACATACATAATTAGTCTTTACTTTCATTCGGACCAATGCAATGTGCTTCACCCCATCGACATGCATAAAGTGGGTACTGGGCCGAAGTCTATAAATAGACTCCCATACATTGTGCCCGGTGACCTGACTATAGTACCAGGGAAAGCGGCAAGGATCCCATACGTATGGTCAATCGCACGGATTAGACCCCAGTGTGCATCCTTCTGGGGTAGCTAACCCACACACAATTGAGCTAACACCCTTCATTGGGTGTGAACCTCCATACATTTGCTTGCAAGCCTTTCTTACTTTCAATCATTCATTAATGCATGCATTCTTTCATTAGGTTCCTCTTTTCATTATCTTCCACTTTACGTTACATAATACTTTTCATTTCATTCATTAACATTCATCGTAAAGCCACGGGAAAATAATCATACATACTAAAGAACATCCTCATAGACATACAAACATCACCATACAAGGCACCATCATACATACATAACATACAACATACATGCTACATCATACATGCCCATCACATCATCTATGACCTCAAAAAGAAAACTTACTTAGCCCCCGGGAACATCCCAAGTCAAGGCCTACATTAACTCTTTTTCCCCCAAAAGCAGAAAATATTCTAAGTCCTTTTGGACGCATGAGCCCTATTTGGGCGTATGAAGAACACTTACGCGTATGGAGAGCCTCCAGACGCATGAACACTATGGGGTGTATGAACCCTCAGTCACATGACCCTCAGTCGCATGACTTTCAGGCGCATAAACTTAAGTCGTATGACTCTTAGGCGCATGACCTTCAGTCGCATGACTCCTAGGCGCATGACCTTCAGTCGCATGACTTTCGGCCGCATGGCCTCCAGTCGTATGGCTTTCGGTCGCATGACCCCCAGTCGCATGAGGAAATTCCCAGTCGCATGAGCCTTAACTGGGCGCAGAAGCAATTCCATTCGTACTAGAACAATAGATTGCAGTCCCCGAACATTCTCCAACCTGTTCTAAGCTTACACCAACCATCCTAAGCCTTAGAAACACAACCATAACATCACCCGAATCGCACACAGACACACAAACACATATATACGGGTACAACACCCAACATAACAAAAACAGTTTCATATGCATTTTCAGCCCCAAAATATGTTAAAAACAAATAAAATAAGGGTCCTAGAACTCACCTTAGCAGCCTCTTCGGGTAAGACTTCCTTCACACCCGTTTGCCTCAAGCTTCACCTAGAAACCCACTTGAATTCGGCTTTTAACCTTTTTTCTTCAAACTCCCGAATAGATTTCTGCCCTTTTTTCCGTTTTCTCTCTCTTAAAACCGAATAGAATGGGGAGAATGAGGGGAGAGTGGGCGGCCATGCCCCTTTACACCCACTCTTCAAAAGTTTTGTCCTTTTTGGAATATTTTACCCCTTAACTTGGGTAAAATACCTTTTCTACCTTTTTCTTTCTTTTTCTTCACTTTATTCTTCTTTCTTTGACTTAAAAAAATAACTGGGTGTTACAAGTCCACCCCCCTTATATAGGTTTCGTCCCCGAAACCTGTTATTCCTCGAACAAACGTGGGTAATGCTGTCTCATCTCTTCTTCAGTCTCCCACGTAGATTCGGATCCCTTTCTGTGCTTCCACTGTACGCGCACAAGGGGAACCACTTTATTCCTCAACCTCTTCTCCTTACGGTCAATGATCGCCACTGGTTGCTCCACATAATTGAGCCGTTCATCTACCTCGATATCTTCCAGTGGTACAACCATATCCTCGTCTGCTAAACATTTCCTCAGATAAGATACATGGAATGTCGGATGATTTCCACTAAACTCCTCTGGTAACTCTAGTCTATAGGCCACCTCTCCTACTCGAGCAATGATTCGGAAAGGCCCTATGTACCTTGGGCTCCACTTGTCCCGCTTCCTGAACCGAATGATACCTTTCCAAGGTGAGACCTTCAACATAACTCTATCACCCACCTGGAACTCAATCGGTCTACGTCGTTTATCAGCATACGACTTTTGCCTATCTTTAGCTGCCTTCATGAAAGCCTTGATCCTTTCCAGCTTCTCAGTCGTAGCCTCGACCACCTCGACGCTCCCTAACTCTTTATGGCCGATATCACCCCAACAAACGGGTGTCCTACATCTCCTACGGTATAGCATCTCATAAGGAGGCATACCAATACTGGCATGATAACTGTTGTTATATGAGAATTCGACTAATGGTAAGTGGTCATCCTAACTTCCTCCAAAATCAATGATGCATGCCTGGAGCATATCTTCTAGCGTCTGAATGGTCCTTTCCGACTGACCATCCGTCTGAGGATGATAAGCTGTGCTAATATGTAACCCCGTCCCCATAGCATCATGGAGTTTCTTCCAAAATTTAGATGTAAACCTGGTGTCACGATCAGACACCATAGACACCGGCACACCATGACGAGTTACAATCTCTTTAATGAACAGATCCGCCAACCTCTCAGATGAATATGTCTCGCGAATCGATAGGAAGTGAGCACTCTTCGTCAAACGATCAACTATCACCCATATAGCATCAACCCTCGCGTGGTACGCGGCAGCTTCGTAATAAAATCCATGGTGATGTGCTCCCACTTCCACTCCAGTATATCCAAAGGTTGGATCTTCTCATACGGCTTTTGGTGCTCGGCCTTCACTTGTAAACAAGTAAGGCATTTACTCACATACTCCACCACATCAAGCTTCATACCCGGCCACCAAAAATCTTTCTTCATGTCTTGATACATCTTTATAGAACTGGGATGAATGGAGTATCGAGTCTTATGAGCTTCATCCATGATCTTCCCACGTAGATCCCCAAAACAGGAAATCCACATTCGTCCGAGTCGAGTCCTAACACCGAGTGTGTTTTCACCCAATTCCACAACGAGCCCTCTCATTCTTTCAAAGTTAAGATGATCTTCTTTCAACGCCTCATCATGAAACTCCTTGACTTTCTTCATCACATCAGAGGTCATGAACAACTGGTAAGCCTTCACCCAAATTGGCTCGGGTCTCTCCTTTCGGCTAAGGGCATCCGCCACCACGTTGGCTTTGCGCGGATGGTAATGGATCTCGCAATCATAATCCTGTATGAGCTCCAACCATCTCTTCTGCCTCATGTTCAAATCTTTCTGCTCGAAGAAGTACTTCGAGCTCTTGTGGTCAGTGAATATGGTGCACTTCGTTCCATACAGGTAGTGCCTCCAAATCTTTAACGCAAAGACCACGACTGCTAGCTCCAAGTCATGAGTAGGATAGTTAACCTCATAAACTTTCAACTGTCGGGATGCATAGGCTATAACCTTTCCTCTCTGCATTAACACACATCCCAACCCCGAGTAGGAAGCATCATAATAAACCACCAAATCTTCACTTCCATCGGGTAACGACAAAATAGGAGCTTGAGTAAATTTCGCCTTTAACTCCTCAAACGCCTTCTCTTGAGCTTGACCCCATATAAACTTTACATCCTTACGGGTCAACTTGGTTAGTGGAGAAGCGATCTTAGAGAAGTCTTGAATAAACCTTCTGTAGTAGCCCGCCAAACCCAAGAAACTACGAATCTCGGATGGCGTCTTTGGAGACTTCCATTGCATCACCGCCTCCACCTTTGCCGGGTCCACCATAATTCCGTCAGGATTCACCACGTGACCCAAGAACTGAACCTCACGCAACCAGAACGCGCACTTGGAGAACTTAGCATACAACTTCTCCCTTCTCAACGTCTCCAACACCTCTCGAATGTGACCGGTATGCTCATTCTCGCTCTTTGAATAAATCAGGAAATCATCAATAAACACGATCACTGATTTATCCAACATCGGCCGACACACTCGATTCATCAAGTCCATAAAAGCAGCTGGCGCATTCGTCAAACCAAATGACATAACGAGAAACTCGTAGTGACTATAATGCGTGCGAATTGTTTTAGGAATATCTTGCTCTTTCACTTTCAACTGATGGTAGCCAGATCGAAGGTCTATCCTCGAGAACCAACTGGCACCTTGAAGCTGATCAAACAAATCATCAATTCTCGATAACGGGTATCGATTCTTTATCGTCAACTTATTCAGCTCGCGGTAGTCGATACACATCCTCATGCTACCGTCTTTCTTCTTCACAAATAAGACTGGAGCACCCCAAAGAGAGATACTCGGTCGAATGAACCCCTTATCAAGTAACTCCTGCAGTTGCTCCATCAACTCCTTCATCTCAGTCGGAGCCAACCGATACGATGCCTTAGCAACAGGTTGGGCCGCTGGCATCAAGTCAATCTGGAACTCGATCTCGCGGTCAGGTGGCACTCCTGGTAAGTCTTCGGGAAATACATCTGGAAAGTCACACACAACCGATACATCGAATAGTTGTGGTGTTGGGGGTATCCACGTCCTTTACATAGGCCAAGTAGGCGCTACATCCACGCCTCATACACTTTCCCGCCACCACCATCGAAATAACTTTCGGTATTGTAGTGACTCGATCACCATAAACCGTCACCAAACTCCCGTCAGGTGTTTTCAAGCAAATCATCTTCTTGCGACACACAATGTTCGCCTCATAGTCCGCTAACCAATCCATTCCAAGGACTACATCGAAACCGCCTAAGGTCATCATGAATGGTCTAACAAGAAACTTATGACCTTCTAATTCAATTTCACAGCCTTTTATCATCTTAGAAATCCTGGTAGACTTAACTATGGTAGTTTCTACATCGAAGGGTTCATCAATACTTCTACTCCTAATGGGCAACTTAGCACAAAAGGCAGCAGAAATGAAACTCCCACTAGCACCGGAATCAAATAACACAGATGCAAGAGTTTGATTTACTAGAAACGTACCTGAAACCACATCAGGGTCCGTCCTAGCCTCCTCCCGAGTCATCGTGAAAGCTCGGGCGCTCGCCTTCTGCCCTTCCGTCCCAACCATATTCTTCTTCGCACCGAAACTCTCAGCCCTCGACTTCTTGCAGTCCCTGCTCATGTGACCCTCTCCATCACAGTTAAAACATCTGGCCACACGACAATCCTTTGTTATATGCCCCGTCCTTCCACACTTGAAGCATAAATTCGATCCCAACCTACATTCTACGATATGCTCCTTTCCACATTTGCCACACCTCTTCGACCCTGCACTAGATGTGACCACACGGCGGTCATCCACACGTGCACTCTTGTTACTCGTCGGGGCACCACCCCGACCAAACCTCTTCCTATTCCAATTCCGGTCACCACAACCTTTCTTACTCACCTCAGCCACCACCACTTCCTGCTCATCATATAGCCTCCCCGCCAGGTCAACCGCCGACCTGAATGTGCTTGGTCGGACGGCGATCATGTGTCTGCAGATGTCCGCCGGCAAGCCCTGGATATACCTTTTAATATTTCGTGACAGAGGCGTCACCTGATCCATCTCTCGGTGAGGACAAAATTCCTCAATCACCGATTTCTTCAGCTGAGACTACCTCATTCTTCCAATCGCCCGACTACCCTCGGCTTGGACAATATTGTCCCACTAGCACAAGACCGAGTCCACAATCGAGTGGGCAGCAAACTTCACCTTCTTGTCCTCTCGGCACTCGCTGATATCAAGTACCGCCTCCATCTCTCTCACCCATCGGTGAGCAGCAGCAGCAGTGCCATTACCATCGAAAGTAGGGGGCTTGCATCTTTGAAATGCCCCGTAGTTACAGCCTCGTGCCGTCTCCTGCACAGGCTCTTCTTCCTCTTTCTCATCATCGGAGAGAACTATCTCAGTTTCCGGTTGCTCATGTCCTCTCGAGGACCTGTTCCTCTCTTTTTGTTCTCCTTCCCGTACAACCTTTATCAATTCGGTCACCACAGACGGTAAGATCGGCTGCATGACCTGATGCACATCTTCAACCATAGCTTCCTTCACTGAGGCCCTTAAGTTAGCACTGTCATCTCCGCCCTCTGGGTGAGGGGTCTCGGGTTCTTCATAAACCACCTTTTTGACCCTAGGCCTTCCTCTTTTGGCCCGCGATCCAGCACCACGTCTACCGCGACCTCCACCACGTGAATCTTTCGATGATCTACCACCGACCATCCTCTAAACACACTGAAAGACTCAAACACCAACATGGTCATTCAAGGGAACAACTTAGTTTATG